>CM053029.1:468472835-468559471 GCA_028564925.1 Lithobates sylvaticus | reverse complement strand
ATAAAAAATAATTTTTTTTTTCTTCAAAAAGTTGTCACTAAATGATATATTGCTCACACATGCCATAGTTATATGTGGAATTGCACCCCAAAATACATTTTGCTGCTTCTCCTGAGTATGGGGATACCACATGTGTGGGACTTTTTGGGAGCCTAGCCGCGTACGGGGCCCCGAAACCCAAGCACCGCCTTCAGGATTTCTAAGGGTGCAAATTTTTGATTTCACTCCTCACTACCTATCACAGTTTCGAAGGCCATAAAATGCCAAAATAGCACAAAACCCCCCCAAATGACCCCATTTTGGAAAGTAGACACCCCAAGCTATTTGTTGAGAGGCATGGTGAGTATTTTACAGCTCTCATTTGTTTTTGAAAATGAAGAAAGTAAAGAAAAAAATTTATTTTTTTTCTTTTTTCAATTTTCAAAACTTTGTGACAAAAAGCGACATCTGCAAAATACTCACAATACCTCTCAGCAAATAGCTTGGGGTGTCTACTTTCCAAAATGGGGTCATTTTGGGGGGTTTTATGCCATCTGGGCATTCCATGGCCTCCGAAACTGTGATTGGCAGTGAGAAGTGAAATAAAAAAATTACTCCCTTAGAAAGCCTGAAGGCGGTGCTTGGTTTTTGGGGTTCCGTACGCAGCTAGGCTCCCAAAAAGTCCCACACATGTGGTATCCCCGTACTCAGGAGAAGCAACAGAATGTATTTTGGGGTGTATTTCCACATATGCCCATGACATGATTGAGCAATATATCATTTAGTGACAACTTTTTGTAAAAAAAATATATATATTTTTTTTTTTTTCATTATTCAATCTCTTGGGACAAAAAAAAAAATATTTAATGGGCTCAACATTGCTCTCAGCAAATAGCTTGGGGTGTCTACTTTCCAAAATGGGGTCATTTGGGGGGGGTTTGAACTGTCCTGGCATTTTATGCACAACATTTAGAAGCCTATGTCACACGTCACCCACTCTTCTAACCACTTGAAGACAAAGCCCTTTCTGACACTTTTTGTTTACATGAAAACATATTTTTTTTTTGCAAGAAAATTACGTTGAACCCCCAAACACTATATATATTGTTAAAGCAAAGGCCCTACAGATTAAAATGGTGGGTGTTGCATTTTTTTTTTTTCCACACAGTATTTGCGCAGCGATTTTTCAAACGCATTTTTTGTGGAAAAAATACACTTTTTTTTATTTTAATGCACTAAAACACACTATATTGCTCAAATTTTTGATGAAATAAAAAATATGATCTTAGGCCGAGTACATGGATACCAAACACGACATGCTTTAAAATTGCGCACAAACACGCAGTGGCGACAAACTACATACATTTTTAAAAGCCTTTAAAAGCCTTTACATGATACCACATTAGATTCACGGAGGAGGTCTACTGCTAAAATTACTGCCCTCGATCTGACCTTCGCGGTGATACCTCACATGCATGCTGCAATTGCTGTTTACATATGACGCCAGACCAACGCTTGTGTACGCCTTTGCGCAAGAGAAGGGGGGGCCGGGGTGCTTTTTTTTTTTTTTTTTTTTTTTTTTTTTTATTTATTTAGCTTTTTTATTCTATTTTTAAACTGTTCCTTCCATTTTTTTTCTTTGTTATGATTTTTATTGTTATCTCAGGGAATGTAAATATCCCCTATGATAGCAATAGGCAGTGACAGGTACTCTTTTTTTGAAAAAATTGGGGTCTATTAGACCCTAGATCTTTCCTCTGCCCTCAAAGCATCTGACCACACCAAGATTGGTGTGATAAAATGCTTTCCCAATTTCCCAATGGCGCGGTTTATATCCGGGAGGGGGGACATTCCCTCCTACTGCTTGTAAAAGCAGTCTAGAGGCTAATTACCCGCTAGAATTGCTTTTACATGAAAGCCGATCACTGGCTGAAAAGAATGATACCAAGATGATACCTAAACCTGCAGGCATCATTCTGGTATAACCATTCAAAGTCCAGCAACATACTGGACATATATTGTAATCTTTTTTTTTTTCATGCAGCCTCTTGGCTGAACGAAAAAAAGAGATTGATTGGTGGGTATGCCCACCATTAGAATACCTCCCTTCATCCACCCACTTCTAATGATGGGCATACATGCACCATTTATATATGCCGATGCATGGGGGCATCCTCCCGCAAAAGTTATGCCGTGTACACACGGTCGGAATTTCGACCGTATGTACGTGGCATTAGGAGCCAATCGCTCCTCCCCGCCCCCTGCTGCCCCCATGCTTCGGCATATATGCTCTTTTTTTTAACTGTGGTGGTGAAATCACCTCCTACAGCGTTGGAGTCGCGGCTTTATGTATCGTGGGAGCAAACGCTGTTGCTGTCAAGATAAATAAATCCGCGCTGCAACTGAATGGCGCACCTGAAAACAAAAAAATGCTTAACACTAAAACACAGTAAACAAAATTACATACCTGAAAAGCAAGCATGATAAAACATGATAAAACATAATAAAACATTGCAGAATAGAATGGAGTAAAAAAAGAGCAACAATAGAGAGAGAGAGAGAACAATAAAACGACAACTATTTTTGTTTTTTTTATTTTTTTGAGATTCACAGGTAAAAAAGCTCCTGACTGTTAGCGACTGAATCAAAACGCTACCACAAAAAAAATGTTAGCGATCGCAGGGATCAGGCCTGACTCTGCGAACACTGCAGTTATGTGTGCTTAGTGTTTTGTAAGTGACAGTGATCGATCGATACTGCACTTGGGTGGGCTGGGCTGGGCGGAGGGGGAAAACGCAGGTGCTAGCAGGTATCTGGGCTGATCCCGCTAACAATGCGTTTTTTTGGAACCCTAAACTGCTGGGACGCTAGTATAGATCTGATCAGATCAGATATTGATCTGTTCAGATACTATACCACTAAGGGAGGTGTATGCTTTGCGCGTGGGTGTTTGCGGTACTGGCACTAACCTGGGGCGACGCAGACCTTATTTGACCCTAAAACCTAATTGATATCACCCGCCGGGCGATCAGGGGGTTAAACCGTTATTGGGTAATAAATGGCGGGTGCCCTGACAGTATAAAAAACAAGCTAACTAACCAGCGTCACCCGTAACAGTAATACAAAAAAAAACTGGTTACCTAGCGACACTAATGCAGGGATCAGAAAAACGATCGCTTAGTGACACTGGCAAAAGGGGGTGAAAGGGTTAACTAGGGGCAATCAGGGGGTTAAACCTTTATTAGGTAATATATGGTGGTACCTGACGCTATATAAAAACCTGACGGGGAACCTAAATAACGAAATAACTAACTGGCTAACCAGCGTCACCAGTGACATTTTATACGGTGATCACTGGTGAAAGGGTTAACTCTAGGGGCAATCAGGGGGTTAAAACCTTTATTTAGGTTGTAATATGGGGGTACCTGACCTATAAACCTATTTATGAACCTATATAAACATGGCGGTTAACCTAAAAAAAAACTGGTTACCTAGCGACACTAATGCAGCGATCAGAAAAACGATCGCTTAGTGACACTGGCAAAAGGGGGTGAAAGGGTTAACTAGGGGCAATCAGGGGTTAAACCTTTATTAGGTAATATATGGGGGTACCTGACGCTATATAAAAAACCTGACGGGGAACCTAAATAACGAAATAACTAACTGGCTAACCAGCGTCACCAGTGACAGTTATACGGTGATTACTGGTGAAAGGGTTAACTCTAGGGGCAATCAGGGGGTTAAAACCTTTATTTAGGTTGTAATATGGGGGTACCTGACCTATAAAACTATTTATGAACCTATATAAAACATGGCGGTTAAAATAAAAAAAAAATGGTTACCTAGCGACACAATGCAGCGATCAGAAAAACGATCGCTTAGTGACACTGGCAAAAGGGGGTGAAGGGGTTAACTAGGGGCAATCAGGGGGTTAAACCTTTATTAGGGGGGGGTAGGGGGCTACCTAGGACCTAAAACTAACTGCCCTGACAGTTATTACAGTCACACTGACACTAAATGCAGTGATCAGTAAATAAATGATCACTGCAATTAGTGACACTGTGACTGGGGGGGGGGGGGGGTGATCTGGGGGGTGATCAGGGGGTGACAGGGGGGTGTTTTGTGTGCCTAACTGTACTGGTGTCAGTGTAGTGTTGTGCACTAACCTTAACATGTTCGCCGCTCGGCGTCTCCGGTCACATAGACCGGCGCACCGAGCGTGACATCACTTCCGCCTTCCTGTCTATACAATAGACAGGAAGGGGAAGCTTTTCATTCGCCAGGAGCGATCGCGAGGGGGTGGCCAGAAACCACTGGCCGTCCCCTCGTCCCGGATCGCTCCTGAAGCGATGCCGACCGTCCCCGCCGGCGGAGGGGGGTCCGATCGGACCCCCCAACCGCCTAAAGAATGGCACGTACAGGTACGTGGTTCTGCCTGTACGTGCCATTCTGCCGACGTATATCTACATGGGGCGGTCGGCAAGTGGTTAAAGGCTAAAAATATAAGGTCCACTTATCAGATTCTTCCCCCCACTGATGGCCCCTTGTAAATATTTTAGGGGGGGAGGTATGTTTTGGACAGGTAACCACCCTCTCCACTACGTAATGGAGTAACAAAGTAATGTGTGATAGTTTGGCCAGCCCCTCCTTCATTACACTATTGGCAGCCCACTGGACAGGTAAGAAGAAGTGGCCTAAAAAAAAAGGAAAATGGAAGCACATTTTTGGATTCTGCTATTACCTATCACAATAATAATAGGAATTGAAAAATGACAACAGTAGCATTTGAAAGTATTGAGGCAGGCCCTTGCACTACATGCTTTGAAAAATTCATCCATAAATATGACCACTAAAGAGGTAGGTATAGTGTGTATTGGGTTTGGCAAAGTCAGCAGATAGAGGATTGGTATCAGCTGACTGAGCAGTTGGGGGGGGGGGGGGTTCCAAAAATATTTGGGGCTCCACAAAACAAAGCCTCAGGCACTCTGCATGAATTTAAGGACAACTATAACATTTGTACACATTTTAGGGGGTGTTTAGGGTAAAGCATTACAATGGAGCTGACAAAATACATTGTTAAGTGACTAGACTATAGGTATATATGGGCCCCGGATAGCATGCTGGGGGGGGGGGGGGGTTAGTGAAGGCAAAGATGCATGAAGGACAAAAAAGGAATGTAAAAAAATCCAACATGCATGAGGACAAAGGGGCACAGCATATTACAGCATATTACAGCATATTGAAATCCTGGTAATTAGGGAACGATGAAAGAAATACAATACATTAGCAAACAGTAAATACAATAGAATGTGATGTTAAAGAATAAAACTTACCCTCATATAGTCCTTCTGCAGGACCTGGATGATGGCAGAACAGGTCTCTGGAATAATGATCCCCAGAGCCTGGGGGGAGATGCCTGTCAAGAACTTGAGGTCCTGAAGGCTTCTCCCTTTCGCCAAGTACCTCAACGTGGCAACTAACCTCTGCTCCGCAGTGATGGCTTGCCGCATGCAGGTATCCTGCCTGGTAATATAAGGGGACAGCAAAGCCAACAGACGGTGAAAAATGGGGTTAGTCATCCTGAGATAATTCCTGAAATCATCAGGGTTATTCTCACGGATCTCACGAAGCAGAGGCATGTGCGAGAATTGGTCACGCTGGAGCAACCAATTCTTGGTCCATGAACTCCTCCTCACCCTGTTCATGGACTGGGCTTGTGTCAAAGTAAGAACCCCAACACCAAGCCCCCGCACAGCACGAACTCTACGACAAGTACGTACAGGCAACATCGCTTCTAAACGGTCGGCTGGTCAGAACGGACTAAAGAAAGCACTGATAAACAGCAAGGCCTGAAAGAACGAAATGCAAATCAAGCAACGAGCGGACAATAAGCACTGAAAATCAAAGCATACTATATATAAATATATAGGCCACAAAGACAAACAAATGCAAACTGACTACACGCACTGATAAGCAAATACGCACCAACAAGCACAAACTGTAGAGCAGGAACGATCTGAAGCACAAGTCTGAAAAGCACAAATCGTCTATAACGAAACTTCTACTAACACGCGATAAACACGAGATCAGCAGAAGGAGCCCAACGGGTGCCGGACATGGTGCTGAACTTTCCTTTTATGGTCTCGTCGTATGTGGTGGACGTCACCGCGTTCTTGGCGGTCGGAATTCTGTGTGATCGCGTGTAGGCAACACAGCTTGAGCGGAATTCCGCCGGAAAAACCGCCACAGTTTTTTCCGACGAGAATTTCCGATCGTGTGTACGCGGCATTAGAGATACCAGGCTCCATTCACAAAGCGGTATCTTATCGCACCCAAGTATGCGATAAGGTAGCACATAGCGTTTTTCAAAAAGCTTTTAGCATTCACCAAAAAATGCTACTAAATTACTGCATTAGTTATTTTATGAACAACAATATAGAGGAATAAATACAATCAGCGCAACTTTCTAAATGAATTAAACAATGAGATACGCTAGCTGAACACCAAGCGGAAAATTAAAACTATTTGAAAGATTAATGCTGGTTTCCATCTGCCTGTGCCTCCCCTGTGTAAGTGGGAAAATCACTTGTTTGACCTTTCTGTGAGAACAGAGGTCAATACATTGAAGTGAGTGAAGCACTACTATCACTGGTGGTGGGCTCTATCTCACATGAGGAGTTTGGTGTATTACTGGCTTTCCACACACTGATATTGTACTAAAGAACCTGTCTGCTGTGTTTATTCACTTACCTTTGGGTATGGACTTTATTATATGCGCTGTACCTTTTTGCATTTAAGTTATTTTATGAAGTCATGCAGTATTTTAGCAGTGAAAGCCTGTGGTAATTTTCTGCCAGCATTAACAGCCTGTCACTAACTGGTTGTTAAGGAGCTGCCAGCCACCAGTGTCCTTAACAACCAGTAACTGCCATAGGAGCAGGGAGCAGCCGGGTCCTTAACAGCCAATAAGTCATAAGCTGTTCCCCGCTAACAGCGGAATGTAAAAAAAATTAAACCAGCAATAAAAATTAGGAAAAAATGGCATGGGTTCCCCCCAATCCACACCAGGACCTTTGGGTCTGGTATTGATTTTGAGGGGAACCCCCACGACAAAATGAAAAAAAAAATGGCTTGGTGTTTAACAAGGGGGCCCCCAGATGCTGCCCCCTCCCATGTGAATGGGTATGAGGTACATAGTACCACTACTCATTCGCCCAAAAAAATGTGTAGTGTAAAAATGTATTTATTAAAAATAAAAATAAATGTCCCCTGGTGTAGATCCAACATCAATCACGACGCCCATTGCCAACCCGAAAAAAAAGTCTGCTCCCGCCATCTGACAGTTCTTCAATAATTGATTGATTGACACTGAATCTACACCGGGGACATTTTCTTTTTTTTAAATAAAGAAACTGTCTGTCTTATTTACACTACACGCTATTTTGATGAATGAGTAGGGGTACTATGTACCACATACTTATTCACATGGGGGGGTGGGATCTAGGGGCCCCCTTGTTAAAAGGGGTCATCAAGATTCTGATAATCATCTCCCCCCCCCAGACCCTCACAACCACCATCCAGGGCTGTGGAGAAGAGGTCCTTGTCCCCCCATGTTGAACAAAAAATGCTGTGGGTATGGATTGGGTGGTCCCCATGCCATTTTTTTCTTATTTTTTTTGGTGCCTTTTTTTTATTTTTACATTTAGCTGTCAGCAGGGAACTCCACTAACAGCTGATGACTTATTGGCTGTTAAGGACATGGCGCCCCCTCCCCCCATGTTGTTTACTGGTTGTTAAGGATGCCAGCGGCTGCTGGTTCCCTAAATTTCACATGCCAGGACTACTACTTATTCACCACAATAATTTTTTTTTTTTTTGTGAATTGACTTTTACTTCTGTTTAATGTGGTATTTACTTAGCGCTTTTGCTTTATGCAGTAAATACTGCATAAAGCAGTAGTAAATTTATATTTTCAGGATTGCATGCTGTATTTGTGAAAACACCTACAGTGGTGTGAAAAAGTGTTTGCCCCCTTCCTCATTTCCTGTTCCCTTTGCATGTTTGTCACACTTAAGTGTTTCGGAACATCAAACCAATTTAAACAATAGTCAAGGACAACACAAGTAAACACAAAATGCAATTTGTAAATGAAGGTGTTTATTATTAAAGGTGAAAAAAAATCCAAACCATCATGGCCCTGTGTGAAAAAGTGATTGCCCCCTAAACCTAATAACTGGTTGGGCCACCCTTAGCAGCAACAACTGCAACCAAGCGTTTGCGATAACGTGCAATGAGGCTTTTACAGCGTCCTGGAGGAATTTTGGCCCACTCATCTTTGCAGAATTGTCCTAATTCAGTTACATTAGAGGGTTTTCGAGCATGAACGGCCTTTTTAAGGTCATACCACAACATCTCAATAGGATTCAGGTCAGGACTTTGGTTAGGCCACTCCAAAGTCTTCATTTTGTTTTTCTTCAGCCATTCGGTGGTGGACTTGCTGGTGTGTTTAGGATCATTGTCCTGCTGCAGAACCCAAGTTCGTTTCAGCTTGAGTACACGAACAGATGGTCGGACATTCTCCTTCAGGATCTCTTGGTAGACAGCAGAATTCATAGTTCCTTTTATCACGGCAAGTCTTCCAGGTCCTGAAGCAGCAAAACAGCCCCAGACCATCACACTACCACCACCATATTTTACTGTTGGTATAATGTTCTTTTTCTGAAATGCAGTGTTCCTTCTACGCCAGATATACTTGGACACACACCTTCCAAAGAGTTCCACTTTTGTCTCATCGGTCCACAGAATGTTGTCCCAAAAGTCTTGGGGATCATCAAGATGTGTTGTGGAGAAATTGAGACGAGCTTTAATGTTCTTTTTGCTCAGCAGTGGTTTCTCTCCTTGGAACTCTGCCATGCAGGCCATTTTTGCCCAGTCTTTTCCTGATGGTGGAGTCATGAACGCTGACCTTAACTGAGGCAAGTGAGGCCTGCAGTTCCTTGGACGTTGTTGTGGGGTCTTTTGTGACCTCTTGGATGAGTCGTCGCTGCGCTCTTGGGGTAATTTTGGGCGGCCGGCCACTCCTGGGAAGGTTCACCACTGTTCCATGTCTTCGCCATTTGTGGATAATGGCTCTCACTGTGGTTCGCTGGATTCCCAAAGCTTTGGAAATGGCTTTATAACCCTTTCCAGACTGATAGATCTCAATTACTTTCTTTCTCAATTGTTCCTGAATTTCTTTGGGTCTCGGCATGATGTGTAGCTTTTAAGGATCTTCTGGTGGACCTTACTGTGTCAAGCAGCTCCTATTTAAGTGATGCCTTGATTGTGAACAGGTGTGGCAATAATCAGGCCTGGGTGTGGCTAGAGAAATTGAACTCAGGTGTGGACAACCACAGTTATAGTATGTTTTAACAAGGGGGGCAATCACTTTTTCACACAGGGCCATGATGGTTTGGATTTTTTTTCACCTTTAATAATAAACACCTTCATTTACAAATTGCATTTTGTGTTTACTTGTGTTGTCCTTGACTATTGTTTAAATTGGTTTGATGTTCCGAAACACTTAAGTGTGACAAACATGCAAAGGAACAGGAAATGAGGAAGGGGGCAAACACTTTTTCACACCACTGTAAATACTGCATGCGATCTGGAGCCCTTTATCACCATCATGGAGAGAAATCTATTATCCTCAACCTTCTGCTGATAATGTATGATTAGGAGGAGGAATAGAAAATGAGCACAGATATATCCTTGGAAGTTTACTGCCTTTTACCATCTGGCCACTTCAGTGTGGGGAAGTTCTAAGCTGGCATATCGGTGGACCGGGCCCTTCGTGAACCATTCCAGGAGTATTACTGCATGTCTTGACCACTTGTAATTAGGTGGTCAAGTCCATCTGGTAAAAGGATGTATGTGCTTCCTGAGGTGGTGGAGGATCTCCTTCTCTTTGGGTTATATCTTCACCTTACAGTCATCGCATGGGGACTAAAGATGGACTTTTTAGTTACTTTGTGTGTTAGAACTTTAATAGCTAGATCAAAGAAATGTTAAAACAAGTGAATTCTAGGATAGTGATCAACTTACAGTTTGCAGTAAGTCATTTGTTCTTGATAAGAATTATGTTTTTCTGATTCATGCAGCTCAGGGTACTTGAAAATGCCAAAACAATTGTAACTACGGTACTTAGATCATTCTAAGCTCATTCTACTCATTAGCAAAGTCCACAGTCATACTAATGAGAAAGGTATGTTAAACATGAATGGTTGTTATATAAAGATTAAACATATTCCTCATTAAAAAATTATTTTCTTAGTTCAGCCATTGTTACTAATTCTCAGGTTGAAGCAAAAAGGGATATTGCTCTTTTACTCCTGCATAACAGATATAAATCTTGCAAAGCTGACATTTAAAACAAAACATGTTCACTTTTATGTAATTCTAGAAGATAAAAAAAGTAATGGTATCACTCCAAATTCATCCTTCAACTATGTCTAGATATCAGTAACCTTATTTCTATTTACACGCTATATTAAATGATATTTACATTTAATATTGCACTGAGAAGAATTTCATTTTAGTAGACAGAGAATAAACATGGGAATTAACTAATCATTTGGGTGGAACAGTATGATAACCACCTGCATTTTAGACATTCAGTAATGCCTAGCTATTTGGCATATCATTTTCTAAAATAGTGCGTATATAGTATGTGAGAACTCAAGTTTCTTAGCAAATATAGTGAATGTAAGTTTATTTAGAATATTAAAAAATATTCAAGGGTAATTTAAAAAGTAGTAAGCTGAATAAAACATTTGCAGAGCGAAAATCTTGTATTACCATAGAAAATCAACCTCACAGTGTTTACTAGGGGCCAATAAAAAGGTAAAAAGGCAGTCTAAAAGAAACAATACTTTAGTTCTAGGTGGAGGCTGATTGTCCCCCTTCTTTTCTTTGAATATGACAACCATGAGAATTCCCTACCATATTTCCAACTTTGTTACTGTCCACTTGGCTGTTTTGGGGGTTCTTAACCACCTCTGAATGCCTTCAATCACCTTGTTGACATCTCCATAACATAGAATGCAAAGAACACTATTTTGGCCTTATGCCTCGTACACACGAGCAGACTTTCCCGCGGGAATTTTTGCAGCCAAAAGTCCGGCGGACTAGGTTTTAAGTTTTGTTTTAAAATTGTCCGCTGGACTCGGCAGTCCGGCGGACAATCCCGCGGTCTGTATGCTAGTCCGCCGGACTTTTGGAAATGAACGGACTTGCCGATCATCGGAAAGTCCGTTCATTTAGAACGTGACTTCAGGTAGACGGGGCTAGCGAAGGCAGTGAATGCCACCGCGCTAGCCCCGTCACCTGGTATGGATTTAAAGGGAATCCCCCACACCGAAAAAATTCAACATCTTAAGAAGAAAAAGGAGGTGGCGCATAAGGCGACCACAGCGGCAAGAACAGAAGAGACCCCGGAAGACCCCCGAAGGCGGATCGAGACCCCCAGACGACGGCGGCGACGACGAAGAAGGAAGCCGGGCTACTCCGCTCGGTAAAAGAGCTAGGTAAAATAGCGGAGGAGTCCGGCGAGAAGATCCCCCAAGACGGAAGAAGACCCTGGAGCAGTGCAATAAAATATTTGTAAAAAATTGTGTGTTTTTTTTTTTATTTACACTTTACACCTTAGGTGAATGGGTAGACAAAAAGGAACCCCCTATGGTTGGGACTTTAGATAGATCACCACTCTCACCAAAGTTTTGTGAAAAATAATAGTTTTATTGATATATTTAAAAGGATATATAAAAATAATCACCCAATTGTCCGATAACAGGGTACACAGTTCAAAATATGCATGACATTACAAAAAACAAAATTGCACAGACACAAAAAAAACTAACAACACTTTACAAAAAAATACAAGATTGCGGTACTGGTGCTCTCATGTGACCCCCGGATACTCGACGCGTTTCCAGTTACCCGAATGTGGGAACCTTCGTCAGGAGCAGAGAGTGATTGAATTTGAAAAGTACCTATCGCTCACATTGGAGCCGATGTTCATGAAACAATCAGTTGTAATCCAGGGAGAGAGGGAGATGCACCTCCCAAGTGTGGCAGCAGACACAGGATTAAATCCTAATTAGATATTCTTTGTGTAGAATATGTAGAGGTCCACAGCAGGGCCCTAAAAGGGGCTTTAGTATACTATAAAAAGTATATGTCACTAGGGGTGTACCCATGAATGGGGTTCACCACCACCTTCCAAGAATTAGTGTCCCGGAAAGAAGATATACCGGTGTCTCTGTGGTCATCTGAGGGCAGCAGATGACCACAGAGACACCGGTATATCTTCTATACGTCTCTCTACAGGGGACAGTCCACATATAGGGGTATTTAGGATCCCTTTATGGGACCCTATTCCTTCTTTCTCCCTGGATTACAACTGATTGTTTCATGAACATCGGCTCCAATGTGAGCGATAGGTACTTTTCAAATGAAATTACTCTCTGCTCCTGACGAAGGTTCCCACATTCGGGTAACCGGAAACGCGTCGAGTATCCGGGGTTCACATACCTCCATGAGAGCACCAGTACCGCAATCTTGTATATTTTGTATAAAGTGTTGTTAGGTTTTTTTGTGTCTGTGCAATTTAGTTTTTTGTAATGTTATGCATATTTTGAACTGTGTACCCTGTTATCGGACAATTGGGTGATTATTTTTATATATCCTTTTAAATATATCAATAAAACTATTATTTTTCACCAAACTTTGGTGAGAGTGGTGATCTATCTAAAGTCCCAACCATAGGGGGTTCCTTTTTGTCTACTCTAAGGGATGAGATCACCACATGAAATATCCACACCACCAGGGGAGCATGCCTTCATTTTTTCCTAGGTGAATGGGTAGGGGTACATCGTACCCCATACTCATTCACATAGGGTGGGGGACCGGGATCTGGAGGCCCCCTTATTAAAGGGGGCTCCCGGATTCCACCCGCAGACCCCGACAACCAACGGCCAGGGTTGGCCCTTGTCCTCATCAACATGGGGAAAAGGTGCTTTGGGGTGGGGGGGCCGCACGGCCCCCCTTTCCCCAGGGCACCCCCCATGTTGAGGGCACGTGGCCTGGTACAGCTCAGGAGTGGGGGGCACTCGCTCGTCCCCACCCCTTTCCTGGCCGGCTGGGCTGCGTGCTCGGATAAGGGTCTGAGATGGATTTGGGGGGGACCCCCACGCCTTTTGTTTCGATATCCATACCAGGTGACGGTGCTAGCGTGGCGGCCTTCGCTAGTCCCGTCTACCTGCAGTTACGTTCTAAATGAACGGACTTTGCGCCGTGTGTGGGCAAGTCCGTTCATTTTCAAAAGTCCTGCGGACTTTTTCCCGTGGATTGTCCGCCGGAGAAGTCCGGGCATGTGTGGGCAAGTCCACACGCTCGGAAAGTCCGGCGAAGCCCCGCTGGAAGGTCCGGCGGTTTGTCCGCTGGACTAGGTCCGGCGGACAATTCCGCCGGAAAGTCCGATCGTGTGTACGAGGCATTAGTGTGTCACAATCAACTGTGGACACACAATTGTATCTTATGCCTAATACCTTACACAAGAACCAACTTATATCGTACCAACCCTCTGCCCCCCTGCCCATCTCATCTCTATCTCCTATCTCTTTCCTTCTCACCCCCCCCTCTTATCTCTCTTCTTCTCATTCCTACCTTTTGTAGCATAATGATATATATTACGCAACCTGAATTGCTGTTAAAGAGTGGTTGTATTGTCCCTCATCCTACGACACAGCTTGCTCCCAGATGGGGTGTCAAGATACAGGGACAATATCCTTACCGCTCAATTATTATAAATCATATACTTACATTCAAGTTTAAACGTAACTTATGTTATGTCATTGTAACCACTCAAAATAATCCTCTGCTTCATGTTCTAATGCATATCAGGTTATGTCACAGTTTATCGTATCGTCCTGTAATTGTAAAAACCTCAATAAAAATCATCAAATCTAAAATTAATTCCAGAACAGAGGGGCATTAAATTAATTTTACAGGGGAACAACACAAAAAAGTGTCAGGCCCCCAAAAATTCTGTACCAGATCCTTATCCAGACATGCAGCCTGGTTGGCCAAGAAACGAGGGGGAGTTAGCGTGCATCCCCGTCTCTTGAACCATACCAGGCTCCTCCACCGCTGCTCCCCATTAAAATAAATGGGGTAGTGCTGTAATACCGCCGGCAAAACGCCGCCATTGCAGCATTTTGCCGGGGGTTTTAACCCTTTCTCGGCCGCTAGTGGGGGTAAATGCACCGCAAATCCAATGGTAAAATGCCGCTAAAAATTGTGGCGTTTTACCGCCGACGCTATGGTCGGTGTGGTGTGAAAGGGGTCTTAAGCCCCATACACATGGTCGGATTTTCCGATGGATTCTGTCCTATCAGACAATGTTGTCGGAAATTCCGACCGTGTGTAGGCACCATCGGACAGTTTCCATCGGATTGTCCGACGGACAAAGTCCTATCTCCTGCTGGATAGATTTTTTGACAACAAAGTCCGATCACACCAAATCCGATCGTGTGTAGCGAATTCCGACGGACAAAGTGCTACGCATGCTCAGATCACATTACAAGACCAAAGCTATTGGCTACTAGCCTCTACGTAGTCCCGTCGTAGGCAACAAACGTCACCACGTTCAGAATGATCGGATTTTCCGACAACTTTGTCCGACCGTGTGTACGCAAAACCAACATCGGACAAAGTACGACGGACATGATCCATCGGACCTGGTCCTCGGATAATCCGAGCGTGTGTATGGGGCTTTAGAGTCACGCTTTTTTTACAAAGAAAAAATGGTACAGTTTAAATGGTTGGAAAAAAACACAAACCCTTTCAAAGGTCTCCCCAAATACATAGCAGACCCCTGGGGGAAGGGTGGTAACTGTGTGCTTTTGTTTAAAAAAGCAAAGAAGCTGGCAATGACAGTTACAGACAATGACTGTTATTTGCCTACTTGTTTTGTGCTCTTGTACTATTATTGCTTTTTCTCATTGATCTACAATGCAAATATGGGTAAAAAAATTTGTATCAGGAATTTGAACCAACTGACCTTGGGTGTCATGAAGAATTTCTTTTGATAAAATCAATTGACAACAAATCTTTCTTCTGGAATGGTGAATTGTTTAACACAGGGGTTGGCAACCCCCAACACGCGTGCCAGACTTGGCACTTGGCCACCCTTTGGATGGCATGTCAGAGCGATCCTGGAAAACCACCTCCCTCACGTAAAAGCCAGTCTAATTCAGCAGCTGTATAAGAGAAGCAGTTCGGCTGGTTCCTGTCCACCTCTCTTCTTGCATCTCTCATCCATCTGTGCAGTGAGGGAGTCGGATGCCCTGGGGTCAGACAGCGCAGTAGTAAGTGGCAGCCTTTTATCAGCTGGCTGATGGCCAGGCTTATGTATTCTGAGCATGCACCTGTGGTCTCTGAGCAATTCTTTTCCTAAATAGCCACACGACTGGCTCAAACTGAAGGGGAGACAATGATGGCTGTGGATGGGGTTTTTAACAGGTTGTGTAAGCAGTGGCGTCATTACAGGCGGTAAGAGGGGGCTGTGGCTGAAAATCTCAGAAGCCTGGTATTTTCACTGCCTCATGCAGCTCAAAGTGCACGCAGAGAGGAGTCCACTCTCCCACTGCTTGCAGAGAACATACTGGCCAGGCTGAGTGGACAAGTGACAGATAAGTGTGTGTTATCTCTTCACCCTCGGCTGAAAGGCATGAGAGCAGAGCACCTGGAGCTGCACGCAGGAGTTCTGGATGCCATTGCCCTGCAGATGGTCACTGCACTCCTGGATAATATGCACGTGCCAGGTCACAAAGCTCTTCATCCTTAGTTTTCTGATGGAATGCTCCCCTGGGATAAGGTCAGCAGAGAGACACAGACTGTGCCGGAGCAGAAGAGAATGCTCAGGTCCAGGACAAGGGGAGGGTTGATCGGGGTGGTGGCAGCCTGGCACTAAACTCCTAAGCCCCATACACACGCGCGGATTATCCGAGGACCAGGTCCGTCGGATCCTGTCCGTCGTACTTTGTCCGATGTTGGTGTTGCGTACACACGGTCGGACAACGTTGTCGGAATATCCGGTCTTCAAGAACGTCGTGACGTAAGTCGTCTTCCACGAGACTAGAAAAGGGAAGTTCAGCACCACGTCAGGCACCCATTGGGCTCCTTCTGCTGATCCCGTGTTTATCGCGAGTTAGTCGAAGTTTGGGGACTTACGATTCGCGCTTCTCAGTTTTCTGACTCAGATCGTTACTGCTCTTCAGTTTGTGCTTGTCGTGCGTATCTGTTTATTAGTGCGTGTAGTCAGTTCGCATTTGTTGGTCATTGCGGCCTATATCTTGATATAGGACGCTTTGATTTTCACTGCTTATTGTCTGCTCGTTTCTGGTATTCATTTCGTTCTTTCAGGCCTTGCTGTTTATCGGTGCTTTCTGTTTGTCCGTTCTGACCAGCCGACCGTTTGTGAGCTTGTGAGCGATGTTTCCCGTGCGTACTCGTCGCCGAGTTCGTGCTGTACGCGGAATTGGTGTCGGGCTTTTAGCTTTGACCCAAGACCCGTCCATGAACAGAGTGACGAGGAGTATGTGGACCAAGAATTGGTTGCTTCAGCGTGATCAGTTCTCGCACATGCCTTTGCTTCGTGAGATCCGGGAGAATAATCCTGATGATTTCAGGAACTTTCTCCGGATGACGGACCCCGTGTTTCACCGTCTTTTGGCTTTGCTGACCCCTTTTATCAGCCGGCAGGATACCTGCATGAGACAAGCCATCACTCCGGAGCAGAGGCTTGTTGCTACGTTGAGGTACTTGGCGACAGGGAGAAGCCTTCAGGATTTGAAGTTCTCCTCAGGTATCTCTCCCCAGGTATCTCTCCCCAGGCCCTGGGAATCATTATTCCAGAGACCTGTTCTGCCATCATCGAGGTCCTGCAGGAGGACTATATTAAGGTAACATTTCTACTTTACTATTCCATTCTATGTATGCTCTGTTTGCTAATGTCTTGTATTTTTGACCTCCTTCCCTAATTACCATGATTGCAATATGTTCTAATATGCTGTGCCCCTTTTCTCCTTCATGCATTTTTCCCTTCACTTACCTCCCCAGCATGCTCTTCTGGTACAATAGACACCTATGGCCTAGTCACTTAAGCAATGTACTTTGTCTGCTGCATAGTATTGTTTTCCCCCAAACACCCCCGAAAATATGCACAAATGTTTGCTGTGTGGTTTACTTCATGTAGAGCCCCCTTTTTTTTTTTTTTTTTTGTGGGGGGGGGGGCAAACTCATTAGGAACCCCCTCACCCAACTGCTCTGTCAGATGGTACCAATCCTCTATCTGCTGGCTTTCCCAAGGTCAATACACACTATATACTTACCTCTTTATAGTGGGCATCTTTAGGGATGAATTCAGCAAAGCATGTAGTGCAAGGGGCTGGCTCCATACTTTCCATTTCCTCTTTTTTTGTGTTCTTTCCCTCCTATTAGCTTGCTAGGTAATTTCAGAATGTCACAATGTGCTTTCCTTTTTTTTTGAGGGGGGGGGGGGGGTTTGAAATGTTATTTTAGCTTTCCTGGGGGCTGCCAATAGTGTTAAGTACAGAGGGTCTGGCCAAACTAGCACACATTATTGAGCCATTTGGCAATCAATGAAGTGCAGAGGGTTACCTGTCCAACCCCCCCCCCAAAAACCGTAGTTATTGCCAATGGCCCATCAGAAGTGGGGGGATTGATGGGGGGTGATTAATCTGTGAAGGGGAGCCTCTACTTTTCTGTGCAAATACTTTCCAGCCTCAAATTTTAAAGAATGCTCTTGTTCCAAGATGTTGATTGTCTAATCTGCTTGCAATGTTTATGTGCAAAGTGACTAATTTTTTTTTCTTGTTACACTCCACAGTTCCCTTCCACGCCACAGGAATGGCGGACTGTGGCCTCCCACTTTGCCAGCCGTTGGGACTTTCCTAACTGCGGAGGGGCAATTGATGGGAAACACGTCCGCATCGTCCCACCGCCCAACTCGGGGTCCTACTATTATGATGTTGGCGGTGGTGTCGGCGACATACGAGTTTATGTATGTGGACGTGGGGATGAACGGCTGGATCTCGGATGGTGGTGCCATTGCACACACGGAGTTCTACTGGTGTCTCCAAAGTGGCAGTCTGTGCTTGCCACCTCCAGAGGAGAATGCTGAAGGACTCCCCTTCGTCTTTGTCGCAGATGAAGCGTTTGCGTTGACTCCCCATCTGATGAGGCCCTTCCGATGAGGACCCTCACCCCAGACCAAAGGGTCTTCAACTACAGGCTGTCCAGAGCCCGAAGAGTTGTGGAGAACACTTTTGGCATCCTGGCCAGCCGCTTCCGCCTGTTCTTGACGGCAATTAACTTGGCGGAATACAAACTGAACCACATAGTTCTTGCCTGTTGCATATTGCACAACTTTTTAAAACGACACAACAGGAACTATGTGGTGCCCGTTGGCCCAGATGTGGAGGGCCCTCCAAATGCTGACCTCACAGCCCTTCAAGCGGCACGTCCAGGCTTGCCCTCTCTAAATGCCCGCGTGGTTCGCGAGCAATATATGGACTACTTTGTGGGTAGTGGGCCATTGCTCTGCCTGACGATGTGTGAGAGGCATTTTTAAATACATTTCTTTTTTCAACCAACCTATGTATCAGGGAAGTAACTTGGATCAACCTTACCATCTCCCTGCGCGCAGGCGCACACAAATGCACCATGGATTGCCACTCCAGCGGACGCACATTCGCGGCCCTACTCAGCGGCGCGCACGCATACGCACAAGTGCACGCATAACGTGAATCCCCTGACCAGCCTATAAAAGGAGCCTTGGCAGACAGACAAGTTGCTGGTTTGTCTCAGCTCACCTGTGTTCCTCTGCTTCCTGTTCCTGTTTACCATTTCCTGTTCCTGTTTGCCATCTCCTGTTGTGACCCGGATCGTTTGAAGACTACGCTGAATCTCTCCTGACCTGACCCCTGGCTTGCTTTACGGACTTCCTGCTCTCTCCTGCGTTTGACCCTCAGCCTGCTCCTGGATTATCTTCTGCCTTCAGCACTTAGCCTTGCTGGCTCCTGGACTGATTACCTGTGTTTGACCCTCAGCCTGCTCCTGGATTATCTTCTGCCTTCAGCACTTAGCCTTGCTGGCTCCTGGACTGATTACCTGTGTTTGACCCTCAGCCTGCTCCTGGATTATCTTCTGCCTTCAGCACTTAGCCTTACTGGCTCCTGGACTGATTACCTGTGTTTGACCCTCGGCCTGTTTCTGGACTTTCCTCACCTGTTTTACAGACCTGCTTGCCACTTACCTTCTGGTCCGGTCCATCCTGCACGAGCCATCTTCCAGACCTTCACACAAGTCAGGTGTCCCGCTGGAGGCTTGTGCCTCTTGGTGCAACCCACTCCCTGTATCACCTCCAGGGGTGGTGTGCGCCGAGTCGCAACAGCCACCGCTCTCTGCATCTTGGCCTCAGTGAGTACCTCTTTGCTGATAGTACAAACCAGCCATGTCAGAGGCCAACAGAGTGGGTTCACCCTTGGAGATTTTATGCCAGCAAGTTACAGTCCTCGCAGACGCTGTGCAGAAATTGCAGGAAGGGTACACCCAAATTGACAGCCGTCTGCAGCAACTAGCCGGAACACCCGCACCAGTTAACACAGCACCAGCACCTACCAGCGGGGCCTCCTTACCTCAGGCCCATTCACCACCCGCCATGATGATGGCGGTTCCTGAACCGAGAGTACCTACACCCGAGCGATTTTTGGGCGACCGGAAAAAGTTCAGGGCATTTAAAAATGCCTGCTCCTTATATCTGGCCCTGCAACCAAGGACTTTTTCTTCCGAAATAGTGAAAGTCGGATTCATCATCTCCCTACTGTCCGACGAACCCCAGGCATGGGCACATAGCCTCATGGAACAAAGAAGTCCCCTCCTGAACTCTGTGGAAACCTTCTTTAACTCCATGGGTCAGTTATACGATGACCCACAACGTACTGCTACAGCTGAAGCCACCCTGCACGCCTTGACACAAGGAAAGAGACCAGTGGAGGACTATACCGTCGAATTCCGCAAATGGTCAGCTGACACCGGCTGGAATGAGGCTGCCCTCAGGTACCAATACCGACAAGGCCTTTCCAAAACTTTAAAGGATGAACTGGCCAGGGTTGAGACCCCCGCTTCTTTGGAGGACCTGATTCAATTGGCCACCAAGCTGGACAGACGCATGCGAGAGCGGCGCTCTGAGCGCCTTCAGACCCCTCGGCCCAGCTGGATGCTCCCCAAGTCAGCCACTCCTTACCCTCCAATTCCGGTCCCTTCCGGCCCCTCGGCCTCGGAAGGGGAACCCATGCAGCTAGGACTTGTTCGCCCTCGTCTCTCCCCTGATGAGAGGCAACGAAGACGGCAGGCCAACCTATGTCTGTACTGCGGAGGGGTTGGCCATTACCTCCGCAACTGCCCAGTGAGACCCTGTAAGCCACCTCTGCAAGTTGTTATGAACTATCAAGCCACAGGTCTTGCCCAGTCTTATGTTACTCTTTTTGTTTCTCTGCAGCTGGCGGAAGAGAGGATTCAACTACCGGCCGTAATTGACTCTGGAGCATGCAGTTGTTTCCTGGACATCTCGGTGGCTCAAAATCTTCACATCCCTCTCCATGACAAAAAACAAAATCTTCTTGTCCACTTGGCTGATGGGTCTTTACCCCGCTCCGGACCAGTGACACAGGAGACCCAACCGATTCTCACCTCCACGGACTCAGGCCACCAGGAATTCCTACGCTTTGATTTAATTTCTTCTCCCATGTTCCCTATTATTTTAGGGCTTCCTTGGTTGCAGGCCCATGACCCTCAAGTTAACTGGGGCAAGAAGAAGGTCTCCTTTACGTCTGTTTACTGCTCTCAACACTGTTTCCCTCCAGTTCCAGCCCCTTGTATGGCAGTCATTCCTGCATCCGACAATCTTCAGCATATCCCTCCAGCATATCTTGAGTTTAAGGATGTTTTTGATAAGAAGAAGGCAGATTGTTTACCACCTCACCGGTCCTACGACTGCCCCATAGAACTGTTACCAGGGTCTGAAATTCCTTTTGGGCGCATATTCCCTCTGTCCGAGACTGAACTAAAGGCTCTTAAAGCCTATATCGATGAAAACCTGGAAAAAGGCTTCATTCGCCGCTCTTCATCTCCAGCCGGGGCGGGTATTTTCTTTTTTGGGAAAAAGGATGGCTCCCTCAGACCCTGCATTGATTATAGAGAACTCAATAAAATACAGTGGTGTGAAAAAGTGTTTGCCCCCTTCCTCATTTCCTGTTCCTTTGCATGTTTGTCACACTTGTGTTTCGGAACATCAAACCAATTTAAACAATAGTCAAGGACAACACAAGTAAACACAAAATGCAATTTGTAAATGAAGGTGTTTATTATTAAAGGTGAAAAAAAATCCAAACCATCATGGCCCTGTGTGAAAAAGTGATTGCCCCCTAAACCTAATAACTGGTTGGGCCACCCTTAGCAGCAACAACTGCAACCAAGCGTTTGCGATAACGTGCAATGAGGCTTTTACAGCATCCTGGAGGAATTTTGGCCCACTCATCTTTGCAGAATTGTCCTAATTCAGTTACATTAGAGGGTTTTCGAGCATGAACGGCCTTTTTAAGGTCATACCACAACATCTCAATAGGATTCAGGTCAGGACTTTGGCTAGGCCACTCCAAAGTCTTCATTTTGTTTTTCTTCAGCCATTCGGTGGTGGACTTGCTGGTGTGTTTAGGATCATTGTCCTGCTGCAGAACCCAAGTTCGTTTCAGCTTGAGTACACGAACAGATGGTCAGACATTCTCCTTCAGGATCTCTTGGTAGACAGCAGAATTCATAGTTCCTTTTATCACGGCAAGTCTTCCAGGTCCTGAAGCAGCAAAACAGCCCCAGACCATCACACTACCACCACCATATTTTACTGTTGGTATAATGTTCTTTTTCTGAAATGCAGTGTTCCTTCTACGCCAGATATACTTGGACACACACCTTCCAAAGAGTTCCACTTTTGTCTCATCGGTCCACAGAATGTTGTCCCAAAAGTCTTGGGGATCATCAAGATGTGTTGTGGAGAAATTGAGACGAGCTTTGATGTTCTTTTTGCTCAGCAGTGGTTTTCTCCTTAGAACTCTGCCATGCAGGCCATTTTTGCCCAGTCTTTTCCTGATGGTGGAGGCATGAACGCTGACCTTAACTGAGGCAAGTGAGGCCTGCAGTTCCTTGGACGTTGTTGTGGGGTCTTTTGTGACCTCTTGGATGAGTCGTCGCTGCGCTCTTGGGGTAATTTTGGGCGGCCGGCCACTCCTCGGAAGGTTCACCACTGTTCCATGTCTTCGCCATTTGTGGATAATGGCTCTCACTGTGGTTTGCTGGATTCCCAAAGCTTTGGAAATGGCTTTATAACCCTTTCCAGACTGATAGATCTCAATTACTTTCTTCCTCAATTGTTCCTGAATTTCTTTGGGTCTCGGCATGATGTGTAGCTTTTAAGGATCTTCTGGTGGACCTTACTGTGTCAAGCAGCTCCTATTTAAGTGATGCCTTGATTGTGAACAGGTGTGGCAATAATCAGGCCTGGGTGTGGCTAGAGAAATTGAACTCAGGTGTGGACAACCACAGTTATAATATGTTTTAACAAGGGGGGCAATCACTTTTTCACACAGGGCCATGATGGTTTGGATTTTTTTTCACCTTTAATAATAAACACCTTCATTTACAAATTGCATTTTGTGTTTACTTGTGTTGTCCTTGACTATTGTTTAAATTGGTTTGATGTTCCGAAACACTTAAGTGTGACAAACATGCAAAGGAACAGGAAATGAGGAAGGGGGCAAACACTTTTTCACACCACTGTAACTATCAAAAACCGATACCCGCTCCCGCTCATCCCAGAACTATTTCAGCGCCTCCGGACTGCCAAGATCTTTTCCAAACTTGACCTGCGAGGTGCCTATAACCTTGTCCGGATTCGTGCCAATGACGAATGGATAACAGCCTTCCGGTACAGGTTTGGGCACTTTGAGTATTTAGTGATGCCCTTCGGCCTGTGCAACGCCCCAGCCACCTTTCAACACCTGGTGAATGATATTTTCAGAGACTACCTTGATGACTTTGTAGTCGTCTACTTGGACGACATTCTCATTTTCTCTGCCACCATCGAACTACACCGAGACCATGTAAGGAAGGTCCTTACCATTCTTAGGAAACATAGACTATACCTTAAGGCAGAGAAATGCGAATTCGAGAAGACTGTTGTCCAATTTCTTGGATTCGTCATTTCCACTGAAGGGATCGCCATGGACCCCCAAAAGGTCAAGGCAATTCTTGAATGGCCCGCTCCAGGGGATAAAAAAGCTGTGCAAAGATTCATAGGCTTTGCTAACTTCTATCGAAGATTCATCATCGGCTTCTCATCCATTGTTTCTCCAATTACGCAGTTAACCAAGCTACATGGTCGCTTCCAATGGTCCCAAGAAGCTCAGGAAGCCTTCACTAAACTGAAATCTTTGTTCACCTCAGCACCCATTCTACAGCACCCAGACCCGCTTTTGCCATTCGTGTTAGAAGTTGACGCTTCTGAAACCGCCACTGGAGCCATTCTTTCTCAGAGACGGGGCCCCAAAGCCCTTTTGCATCCAGTAGCTTTTGCATCCCGAAAGTTAAGTCCTCCATAAAAGAACTATGATGTCGGGGATCGAGAGCTATTGGCCATTAAGTTCGCCTTAGAAGAATGGAGGTATCTCTTAGAGGGCGCAACCCATCCTATTACAATTTTTACGGACCACAAGAACCTAGAATACCTCAGAACAGCCAAGCGCTTAAGACCACGACAAGCCCGTTGGGCACTTTTTTTTTCTAGGTTCAGCTTCCATATTTCTTACCGTCCCGGGTCCAAAAATGGCAAAGCTGATGCACTCTCTCGGATGCTCCCTGAATCCTCCCAGTTAACCGAGCCCAGCACCATTCTGTCACCTCAAAATGTCCTTCTTCTTACACAATCTGATCTGGCAGCTGCCATTAAAACAGCCTCAAGCTGCTGTACCGATCCAGTAGTGTCTTCCTTGGAGAGACGCAATGATCTATTTTGGGCACAGGATAAGGTCTTTGTCCCTCAGGAAATAAGACCAGCAATCTTAAAGACTTTTCATGACCACAAGTTGGCTGGCCACTTCGGAATACGGAAGACGTCAGAATTAATTTCTCGTTCCTTCTGGTGGCCTGGTTGGAGGCGGGACTGTCAGAAATTTGTCTCCTCATGTGTTCCGTGCCAACGCAACAAAGGATTTAAAGCCAAACCTTGGGGATTACTGAGACCCTTACCTATCCCTGAACGGCCATGGACAGATATCTCCATGGACTTTATTGTTGACCTGCCACCCTCAGAAGGGTTCACCACCATCCTGGTCGTTGTTAACCGTCTCTCGAAAATGGCCCACTTCGTGCCCACGATTGGTACTCCATCTGCCTTGGACACTGCCAATACCTTTATTAAGGAAATAGTCAGACTCCACGGAGTACCTAACAGTATCGTCTCAGATAGGGGCGCTCAGTTTACCTCTAAATTCTGGAGAGAACTCTGCAAAACCCTGGAAATCAAGGTCTGTCTCTCATCCGCATACCACCCTCAGAGCAACGGTCAGACAGAGAGGACAAATCAATCTCTAGAACAGTATCTCCGCTGTTTCTGTTCCGGCTCCCAGGATGACTGGTCTTCCCTCCTGTCTTATGCAGAGTTTGCATACAACAATTCGGTACACACGGCTACTCACCAAACACCGTTTTGGTCGAATTTTGGATTCCATCCCTCCTTCCTCCCCAACACCATCCCTGAAACTTCAGTCCCTGCTGTTCAGGATCGGATAGTTTCTATCCAATCAAATTTTCAAAAAATTCAAGAGACCATGCAAAGAGCTCAAGACGACTACAGGAAGCACTATGACAAGGGAAGAAAGGAGAATCCAGCTTTTGGAATTGGCGAAAAGGTTTGGCTAGCCTCTACTCACCTCAAATTACCCTGCCCTTCACGTAAGTTAGGTCCTCGGTTCATAGGTCCATTCACAATCAAGCGAATGGTGAATCCTGTGGCCTTCGAGCTAGACTTGCCCAGATCGTACAGAATACATCCGGTTTTTCACGTATCTCTCTTAAAACCAGTAGTCCCTAGTCCATTTCCCGGGAGAGAGGAGCCTCCCCCGCCTCCAGTTGTAATCGATGGGGAGGACAAATTCGAAGTGGAAGCCATACTTAGCTGCAGGAAGATGGGAAGACAACTTCAGTACCTGGTAAAATGGAAAGGGTACCCATCGGAAGACAACTCCTGGGAACCGTCTGGTAACTTTCATGCTCCAAGATTGATTAGAGCTTTTCACCGGGAACATCCGGAGTTGATGGCCAGCTTGGGCGTCCAGAGGCCGCCCCTCGGGGGGGGGCACTATCAGGGAAGTAACTTGGATCAACCTTACCATCTCCCTGCGCGCAGGCGCACACAAATGCACCATGGATTGCCACTCCAGCGGACGCACATTCGCGGCCCTACTCAGCGGCGCGCACGCGTACGCACAAGTGCACGCATAACGTGAATCCCCTGACCAGCCTATAAAAGGAGCCTTGGCAGACAGGCAAGTTGCTGGTTTGTCTCAGCTCACCTGTGTTCCTCTGCTTCCTGTTCCTGTTTACCATTTCCTGTTCCTGTTTGCCATTTCCTGTTGTGACCCGGATCGTTTGAAGACTACGCTGAATCTCTCCTGACCTGACCCCTGGCTTGCTTTACGGACTTCCTGCTCTCTCCTGCGTTTGACCCTCAGCCTGCTCCTGGATTATCTTCTGCCTTCAGCACTTAGCCTTGCTGGCTCCTGGACTGATTACCTGTGTTTGACCCTCAGCCTGCTCCTGGATTATCTTCTGCCTTCAGCACTTAGCCTTGCTGGCTCCTGGACTGATTACCTGTGTTTGACCCTCAGCCTGCTCCTGGATTATCTTCTACCTTCAGCACTTAGCCTTACTGGCTCCTGGACTGATTACCTGTGTTTGACCCTCGGCCTGTTTCTGGACTTTCCTCACCTGTTTTACAGACCTGCTTGCCACTTACCTTCTGGTCCGGTCCATCCTGCACGAGCCATCTTCCAGACCTTCACACAAGTCAGGTGTCCCGCTGGAGGCTTGTGCCTCTTGGTGCAACCCACTCCCTGTATCACCTCCAGGGGTGGTGTGCGCCGAGTCGCAACAGCCACCGCTCTCTGCATCTTGGCCTCAGTGAGTACCTCTTTGCTGATACTATGATTTCTTGTCATTTCCGTATTATTGCTTATTTGACCGTGAATTTTTTTCCGTTTGGCTTCGACAGTGGGAATGCACTTTCTGGGCAAAAGGAGGTAACAGTCTCTTCTTCCCAAAAAGATTCTTCTCATGTTGTGTGTTTGATACCTAATCTTTGGTCTAGAGAAGGTTTGTAGTGCAGAACTCACACACAAAATACTTCTTTTCATCCCCATGACAGAAATGTGTGTATTCACAAAAATGGTGTGCTACGTGTTTTCAAACAAATCACTGTGGGTGTCATTTACATAAGTCAAATCTACTATGCTCTACAAGTGCAGTGCAAAAGTGCCCTGAAAAAGAAACTTGCAGTGCAAACTGGACTTGCCTTTAGTAAATAACACCCATTGCCCCCCAAATCCTTTACATTTGACATACATAATGCTTTTTTGTATTTAAATAAGGAAGCCACACATTTAGAAATGTAAAAAAGTTTACTTGCAACACATTCAAAAGTGCGTTTACAAACCTCTTGCCAAAACTGACAAGATCTGGGTTATTTACAACATTGTTTACAAACATTCCGCATTTGGTAAAACCAGGCATGGAGCAAAACAGAACCTAGGAACTCGGAAAGATCAACTTTCTAAAGTGAAGCCAAGATCAGACATGACTATATGTTCAAAGTGTGTTTGATCTTGCCTTCATCACATGGGGGGTCACCCCTGGAAACTGGAATTTTAGAACATGCACACAATTTGGTTCGGAAAATGGTCATTAGATGGTAAAACACATGCCTAGAATCTTCAAAAGTGCCATTTTCCATCATGGGGATGAATGGACGTTTTTTTGGGGTGCAACCCCATCACCACAACCACATTAGTAGTTCGTAAAGTGGTTGCACCCCAAAAAAAACGTTGGCATTCATCCACCATGATGGGAGCTAGCACATGTGGACACAATGTGTGCATGTTCTAAATTTCACACAGTTCTTAAGTTGCAAATGTGTTCAGAAGCAGCCACAAATGTGTGTGAATTACTTGGTGCGTTTTCAGATTTTTCCTAAAACATCAATGATGTTCTTCAATTTTTGTTGAACATCATTGATGTTTTGCTTTATGTCATCTAAATCTCTATTGCAGACCATTATCTCCCCGATGAGTACGTGGGCACTCTCTGTGGTAAAGTGCGATTCTTCTTCCACAACATCCACGTCACCTAAAAACAAACAAAAACCCAAAAAATGTCTTGGAAATGAGGCAGGCATACATTGATTAGCTTACCAGTAGCTGTGTTCTCCCACACTCACCTGTTGTGGTGACAAGTTCTCCAATTTCTATGATCTCTCCTTCCTCCTCCTCCTCCTCTGCTTCTGGTCTTTCCCCCTTCTTTGGGAGGTGTTGGTTTGGTGGTTTCCTCTGCCGTCACGTGTTTTCGCTCCCCTATGAGAAGGTACAAAAGGAAGATTTAGCAACACAATCTATTGAGGGCAGAAATAGGAAATGTCAAACATTGCTTGAAAGTGAGGGACAATATTTTTGTTGGGCCAGTTACAAATGACAACAACATGAATGGAGTCACTTTTTAAAGGTGCAAAACTGATTAGCTTTTTGGTAGAATTTTTTTTGATGGAGCCCCCCTCTAGTATCCACTGGAGCACATGTGTAGAAAAGCCTAATAAAAAGTGGGTTTGGGTGTCCCAGCACTAGTGCTCTAGAGTCCAGATGGGTAATCAGCTACTGGGTGACCTCTCCTTTACATCGAATAAATTGGCTTTACATTCTTGATGACATTTCTAATGAGAACAAACTTCCTTTCTCCAAAAAAAACAACAAACCTCGTATTATAAGTGTCCGAACGATCGAGGTTGAGTACGATCGAATGGACACACACGAACATGACAGTGGCAGAAAGATCGAGGTTGAGTACGATCGAATGGACAGACGAACCTGAAAGTGGCCATTTTGGAATGTACAACTTTGGAAAAACACAAACACATGGAGCAGTATGCAAGCAAGAAATCAAACACAAAAACACAACTACTTACTTTTTTGAAGAACTCGCTTGATCTTTCTGTACTGATCGGCCTCCCTCAGTTTCAGGTCTGACCAGCGTTTCCTCAGTTGCTCCTTGGATCATTGTACCCCAAAATGATTGTACAGCCTCCTCACAACTTTAGACATGATCTTGGCCTTGCGGACATTGGGGTTGAGGTAAGGCCCATACTTCCCATCATAGTCGCTCCTCTTTAATATGTCCACCATCTCCAACATTTCTCCAAATGACATATTGGAGGCCTTGAATTTCAGGCCCCGGGATCGGGACGTTTCTGCCTTCGGCCTTTCCTCGTCCTCCTCCTCGTTGGTGGGATATTTGGGGCGCACCTGCTGTGTCCCCGCCATGTGCTCTCCCCACTGCGCCGTAAAGTGAAGGGGTGGGGAATAGACGAGAAAGATCGTCAGGGGCGGGCGGAGTTTGACGCATGCGCACTGTATATAAAACGTCACACGCCTGTGTCGTAGCCACGATCTGGGAGACGAGGGGAGAGAAAGCTCACGCACGAGACGATCGCTATAACGAAGGTACAATTTGACGTTGGTACATAACTAGCCTAGACTGATTAGACCTTGAGGCTTCTTTATGGAGAAGATTAGGAGACTTTGGACTGACATTATTTATAGTGTTTTGTGTGGTGTTGTGTCTTGCAGAGATTATGGAGGGCTTCAACGATGTGAGTTTTCTCCCCCTCTTCATTGATAAATACAGGCAAATGCCCCTATTATGGCAGGCAAAACACAGCGACTATAGCAACAGACCAAAGAGGTACGCAGCCATGCAGAAACTTGTGGCATTTGTAAAGCCAACGTTCCCCACGGCAACTGTTCGTAAGTTAAGAGTAAAAATTGCTAACCTGAGGACTACCTATTTCCGGGAGCGCAATAAGGTCCGGAAGTCCCAAGCATCTGGAGCTGCAGCAGATGATGTCTATGCCCCCACGCTCTGGTACTATGACAGGCTCCATTTCTCAAAGACCAGGCTAATGTCAGGAAGTCACTCTCGACTCTTCCTTGCACACGTCCTTCCGCGTACGCCACCCCTGATGAGGCTTCCGAGGACCAACCTGGGCCTTCCAGTCTGGAAGAGGTGGAGGAGCCCAGCTTGTTCCAGGTATAGTAGTTTTGTAACCATTTTTGTGAATAATGAATGATGTTCAGTTAATTCAGGATCCCCAATTGCTTAGTTCCTAACGTGTTTGACATATCAACAGACAGTAGTGTTGTAGACATTTGGGGCAAGAATCTAAACTGCTGGGCTGAGAATTGTATGGTTTTCTATTTGTAAACATTTTGCAACAGTCACTAGATGAAAATTGTGTGTGTTTGATGAACCAATAACTGAAACTATGTCCCTTTTTCATACACAGGAAGACCTCAGCCAGGAGGTGGCTGTGGAAATGTGGCAGTCAGGAGGAGGCAGGGTTTAGTGGCAGCCAAGAGGTGGGTAGTGGCAGCCAACAGGGGGGTAGGCGTAGGAGCCTGACTGTCTCCCAAGTCCCTCCCCTCCGCCTTCCCTACAGAAGGGCGAAAAGGATGGGGGAGGTGGGAGAGTCAGTGCTCCAGCTGATCCGAGATGCTTTAGCCTCCCTATATGCCACACCCACCTACGAGGAGGCCTTTGCCTCCTTGGTTGCCAATAAAATGACGGGTATGGAGGCGGGGCAACGCAGCATGTGTGAGGATGTCATCCTCAAAATCCTAAATGAGGGGATGGCTGGGGGGATGACTCCCCTCACACATGTTTGCGAAAGTCACCTTGCTCCGCCTCCTCCTCCTTCTGCCACCCCACCAGCACCACAGCCACAGCGTGGAAGGAAGCGTACAAGGAAGACCTGAGAGTGACGACCTGGATTCAGTCTGGTCTGAGAGAAGATGGAGCCTCTCGTAGGACCAGAGCCTGGGGACCTAGATGGCATCTGCTGCAGTTCCGGATGTTTTGGACTTCAGGACCAGATTGCACTCCCTTATTATTTAGATCGGTACTCCTCAGGCCCCCAATTTTCAACGCTTCAAAAATGATGGTTGCCGTGGGGGGCCAAGGCTTTGCAAATTCCCCAAGTTTCTTCATCGCTGCGTTCCTCTTTGGTTTGTTGCTGACACCTAAATAAAGGTCTTTTTGATTTGAAATAATCATTGCCTATGTGTTTTACTTTTCTACAATGACAGTTTATTTGTGAGTAGGCAGGTACATTTCACTAATCCTAAAGTATAATTAACAAGGGGCACCAACAACAACAAACTCCTAGTAAATTTAAGCAACAAATACAAATGTTAATAAAGTTGTTTTGCTAAGTTGAGACACAACCCCCCTCCAAAAAAAATAAAAGATCCTTAAAATATGTCTTCCAACAAAAAAAAAAAAAGGACAATGCATCCAAACAAAATAACAAAGATTCTTTTACGATCTGAGTACAAATAAACATGTAGTGTAGAAATCCTGAAAAGTAATAAAGAACTAAGTTTGTGAGAAGTGCGGGTGAATAGGAGCAGCTAAAACATGTCATTCTTCTTGCATTGTAAAGAAAAAGAGAATGCGCTGCATTAAAGACATTTTAACATTGCAGCGTGACGAATGTGCTGTGTCGATTAGGAAAGGTAGTTTTACCTGACCGAGCGCTTCCGTCACAGAATTTCTTCTGAGCATGCGTAGCACTTTGTCCGTCGGACAACGCTACACACGGTCGGATTTGGGGTGATCGGACCTTGTTGTCAAAAAATCTATCCAGTAGGAGATAGGACTTTGTCCGTCGGACAATCCGACGTACACTGTCCGATGGTGCATACACACGGTCTGATTTTTCGACAACATTGTCCGATCGGACAGAATCCATGCGAAAATCCGACCGTGTGTATGGGGCTCTACAGTGAACCAGGGCCGCCATCAAGGGGGTACAGATGTTACAACTGTAAGGGGCCCCGGGGCCCCGGGGCCCGAAAGCCCCGCTCGGGCCAGAAGAAGGCAAGACGAGTGAAGGGGAGCCGTGTTATGCATTACAGAAACAATCTCACAGCGTGTGCTCTCTGTGGCATTGGGCTCAGACATCAAGCTGTTTACTGCCACCTCTGGCTACTATGTGCATGTGCACCCCTAATGTACTGGGCTTCTCTTTGCCAGCAACATGTCAGCTTTGTGAAAACGAGCTTGGACCAGGTAGGAAGAAATTATTTACAAGTAGGGGCTGTGAAAGGGAGGATGCCGGGCACCTGAATTACAGCGGCTCTTATAGGCTTCAAAAAAGGTGAAATGCGAGCACAGAGCATTGCGCTCGCAGTTCACCCAGGTGTGTTAGAACAGCAAATTAATATTCACTTTTCTAACACTGAACCGCCTCTCCGCCAATCAGGAAACGCGGTGTATTACCTGTCACCTGATTTGCTAAAATGACAGGCGCTGTGATTGGACGCCTATCAGGAGGAGGAGAGGAGACGCATGGGAGGACACAGCTCGGGGCTGTCACCCGCTGCCCCACCCAGATAGGGTAAGTGCCGGGCAGACAGCGAGCGGGTGGGGGGGTCACCGTGTTAACTTTTAAATTGGCACAGTGGCAGCATTTGATGGACACAGTGATGGTATTTGATGGGCACAGTGGCAGCATTTGATAGCAAAGTGTCAGCATTTTTCTGGGCACAGTGGCAGCATTTGATGGGAACAGTGGCAGCATGTGATGGGCACAGTGGCAGCATTTGATGGGCACAGTGGCTGCATTTGATGGCACAGTGGCTGCGTTTGATGGCACAGTGGCTGCAATTGATGGGCACAGTGGCTGCAATTGATGGGCACAGTGTTGCTGCAATTTATGTTTTTTTCAGGATTTTTCAGTTTGTTTGTGCCCACCCCCAAAAAAATTGTGAGCACCAGCCGCCACTGTATACAGGTGTGTGTGTGTGTGTGTGGGGGGGGGGGGGGGCTGACATATATACAAGTGTGTGGGGGGGACTGACATATACAGGTGTGAGGGGGGCTGACATATATACAGGTGTGTGTATGGGGGGGGGGCTAGCATATATACAGGTGTGTGGGGGCTGACATATATACAGATGTGAGGGGGGCTGACAAATATACAGGTGTGAGGGGGCTGACATATATACAGGTGTGTGTGTGGGGGGGCTGACATATATACAGGTTTAAGGGGGGCTGACAAATATACAGGTGTGAGGGGACTGACATATATACAGGTGTGTGTGGGGCCTGGCATATATACAGGTCTGTAGGGGGGCTGACATATATACAGGATTGAGGGGGGCTGAGTGCGTACAGGTGAGGTGGTAGGTGTCTGGATTCAGTAGGATGGCCGTGGGCAAGCCCTGGGGAATATTGGTGGTCAGGATGGGGGGGGAGCCCAGGCCTAAAGCTGTGTAAGGGGCCCAACATTTTCTGATGGCTGCCCTGTGAGTGAACCGTAAAGTTGGGACAGAATAGACAGCAGCAAACAGAAAAGAGCATGGAGTAGGTGCAGGCTCTGCTGTATTCTTCCTCCTCCATCCCCCCCTCTTGTCAGAACAGTGCTGTATTATACATTACTGCCCACTCTGCACTGTGCTCTCCCACCTGCCCTGCACTGTCCCCTCCCACCATGCACTGCATCCATCTGCCCACCCTGCACTGCACCCTCATGCCCATCTTGCATTGTGCCCTCCTTTCCATACTGCACTGTGTCCACCTGCCCGAACTGAACTGCACTTCACCCACCTAACCACCCTGCACTGCACCCATCTGCCTGCCCTGCACTGCGCCCATCTGCCCACCCTGCACTGTGTCCACCTGCCCACCCTGCACTACACCCTCCTGCCCATCCTGCAATGCGCCCTACTTCCCTTACGGCACTAACCAACCTTCCCGAAGGTCCACCTGTCTGAACTTAACTGTGTCCAGCTGCCCAAACTGCACTGCACCCACCTACCCGCCCTGCACTGTGCCCATCTGCCCACCGTGCACTGCACCCATCTGCCCACCCTGCACTACACCATCCTGCTTATCCTGCACTGCGCCCTACTTCCCTTACTGCACTGCATCCACCTGCCTGAACTGCACTGTGTCCACCTGACTGAACTGCACTGCTCCCACCTGCTCGCCCTGCACTGCATCCATCTCCAGCCCTGCACTGCACCCATCTGCCCACCCTGCACTGCACCCACCTGCCTGCCCTGTACTGCGTCCACCTGCCTGCCCTGCACTGTACCCACCTGCCTGCCCTGCACTGTTCCTACCTGCCCACTCTGTATTTTGCTCTCCTGCCCACCCTGCAGTGTACCCTCCTGCCCACATTGTACTGTACACTCCTGTCCACTCTGGATTGGCTTTTTAAGAAATGCATTATATCTGGCTTTGTAAACAATGCTTTATAATTGGCTTTGTGAGTACTGCACAGCCAGTTATACAGCATTTTTCACAAAGCCAGATATAATGCATTTCTTACAAAGCCAGATTTATTACATGTCTTACAAAGTCAGCTACAAAAACGAGTACTGCTTTACTGTATATCTGGCTTTGTGAGCAATGCTTTATACCTGGCTTTGTGAGCAATGGTTAATAACTGTCTTTTTAAAGTGTGCCCCTGAGAAAAAAAAATTAAAAGTCAGCAGCTACAAATACTGCAGCTGCTGACTTTTAATAATCAGACACTTACCTGTCCCAGGGTCCAGCGATGCGGGGGAACGAAGCCCTGCTCGTTCCCCGCTCCGCTCTACCCTTGATTGGCCGCTCAGTCATCTGGGACCTGTCACGTGTCCCAGATGACTGACAGGAGGGAGCCCTTCCTGCACCGAGGGGAAGTGATGTCACTTAGCCCGGCACTGAAGAAGGCAGACTACGAGGTACCCCCTAGCAACAGGCATTTAGAGGTGAGTTACATTTTTTTTTTCAAATGTTTTTTTTTTTTTTTTTTAGGAATTGTAATCATCTTTTTTTTTGGGGGGGGGGGGGACACCACTTAAAGTACTGAAAAGCCAGTTATAAAGCCATTTATAAAGCAATACTTCTTTATATCTGGCTCGGTGAGCAATGATTAATAATTGGCTTTGTGAGTAATGCTTTACAACTGTCTTTGTAATCACTAATTTAGGAGTTTTAAAGGAACACCTGAGATAAGTCTCAATTCCTTCCCCTTTATACCTGAGATCAGTCCAAATTGCTGTCCCTTTACATGTGAGATCAGTCCCAATTCCTGTAATTTCACAGCTTAGATCAGTCCCAATTCCTTCAACTTCACACCTGAGATCAGTCCTAATTGCTGTCCCTTCACAACTGAGATCAGTCCGAATTGCTGTACCTTCACATCTGAGATAAGTCCCAATTCCTTCCCCTTCACGCCTGAGGTAAGTCCCAATTCCTTCCCCTTCCCATATTAAATCAGTCCCAATTGCTGCCCCTTCACACCTGAGAGCAATCCCAATTGCTGTACATTCACACCTGAGATCAGTCCCAATTCCTGTACCTTCACACCTGAGATCTGTCCCAATTGCTGCCCCTTCACACCTGAGATCAGTTCCAATTCCTGTACCTTCACACCTGAGATGACTTCAATTCCTGGCCCTTCATTCCTCAGGTGTGAAGGGGAAAGTATTGGGACTGATCTCAGGTGTGAAGAGGAAGGAATTGGGACTGATCTCAGGTGTGAAGGGGCTGCAATTAGGACTGATCTTGGGTGAGAAGGGGAAGGAATTGGGACTAATCTCAGGAGTGAAGGGGCAGCAATTAGGACTGATCTCAGGTGAGAAGGGGCAGCAATTGGGACTAATCTCAGGTGTGAAGGGGAAGGAATTGGGACTAATCTCAGGAGTGAAGGGGCAGCAATTAGGACTGATCTCAGGTGAGAAGGGGCAGCAATTGGGACTAATCTCAGGTGTGAAGGGGAAGGAATTGGGACTGATCTCAGCTGTGAAGGTAAAGGAATCGGGACTGATCTCGGTGTGAAGGTACAGGATCTCAGGTGTGAAGGGGCAGCAATTGGGACTGATCTCAGGTGTGCATGGTATAGTTTTAGTCCAGGGCATAAACTAGTGCAAGCAATAACAACTAGGCATAGATTACCTATACTTCAAACGCCTGTGTTTTTTGGATATCATGGTATGGCCTTATATTAATTAATCTAGACCAAACATTGATCTTGTATTTCAGCTAGCTTATTCAAAAGGGACACTTACATATGGGTTCAACAAACTGCAGTTAATTCTGTCATTTCTTGAAATTATTAAATATGTTTAACACCTTATCTACTATCTCCAACATTCCAGCAGCAAGGAAAAGACATGGGAATTTTTAAGTGTCAGGAAAAACACAAAGGCCATATGTAGACATGTGCACAATAGAAAGATTAGTTTATTTTCGTTTCTTTTTTTTTGTTTCCGTTGATTCGTAACGATTCGTAAATTCGTAAGTCGTCAGTGTTTATATTCGTAACAATTCGTACATTCGTAAGTCGTCGGTGTTCGTATTTGTAACAATTCGTATTTTCATAAGAGTTATTTTTTTGTTGATTCATTTTTCCGTTAGTTTAATTTTCGTTTATTAGAAATTCGGACGCATTCGTATTTTCGTAGATTTAGTTACATTCGTACTTTCGTAACATTGTTTCCGTAGATTCGTAATCGGAGCATAATTCATAATTTTATGTAATGTGTATGCTATTATTACATTTTAAGAGACACGGAAAATTACGAATCGAAAAAAAAGTTACGAATGTACGAATTTTATCGTTCAAACCATTCGAAGCACGTTAAGCAGCGCCATTGTAAGAGACACGGAAAATTACGAATCGCAAATAAAAAAAAAAGTTACGAATGTACGAATTTTTTCGTTCAATCTATTCGAAGCACGTTAAGCAGCGCCATTGTAAGGGACACGTAAAATTACCAATTCAACAAAAAAAAAATTTACGAATGTACAATTTTTTTCGTTCATTTTGATTTTCGTTGTTCCTGTTTTCGTTTTTCGGATTTTCTTCTTTCGTAGTTTGGTTGTTTCTAATTAGTTTTTTTCGGATTTTCGTTGTGTTTCGTTGCTTTTCGGGTTCGTTCGATTCGAACATTCGTTAAAATTATTCGTTCATTCGTACGATAACCAATGAACGAATATAACAAATTTTAACGAAAAACTAAAAAAAACGAAACAAATTGCACATGTCTAGCCATATGGCTTGTCAGAAATATCACTAGCAGTGGTTAAGGATGTCTGAACCTTTACCCCAAAAAGCAAACAACTGAGTAATTTTGGGATCACATAAAGAAACTGTTAAAATATACATCTTTAACAATTAAAATGAATCATGTCCTCAAAAGAGGAAATCCTAAGATTCAATGCCAACATTACTATTAATCTAATTCAGGACATCTTTATATAGTTAAATCAGATTAATAATATGTCATGTTCAAATGACACTATCATCTCCACATTCTTCTCATTTCTAAACAACATGCAGTGACCAGTGATTTCCTTATTTTCTGGCAGCCTGAAGAATAAACTGCCTATTGCCTATAAAACGAATATCTTATCATTAACAGCAGTATAGAATTCCAGGTGCTGCCACAAGTCATTTTATGGGAGAAAATTGATTGGGTCTCTTTTCTAGAATAAAAAATGAGCTGTGTGCCTTGAATGTTGACAGGCAGTGTGATATAAATCCAGTCTTATCTCTGTGTTATTGCTCTTGCCAGTCACTATCTTACCATTAAGATAAAGCAAGTTACCCTGCCGTGCAAAGCTGTTGATTGAAAGCCTGATAATGGCATCTGGATTTTTCACAACAACTGCAATATTGTGCTAGCCACAGAAGAAGATGGATTTGTTTAATGGAAATTGATGTTTTTTTTTTCACTGGAAATAGCTAACTGGGTTCTTTTGAATGTTTATTTTTCATCAGAACTACAGTTTAATATTCCAGTTATAAAGGAAAATGTGATGTCCAGGACTCATGTAAAGCATACACAAAATTTTATTTGATAATCAAAGTAAAAACTGTTACATACCGAACCAGCCTACGGTTACATTATTTACAAACATACTTTGCCAGCCGCTTGACCTCTGAAAGGTTTTACAACGTTCATGACCAGAGCATTTTTTGCTTAATTTTAGCACTGTGCTACTTTAACTGGTAATAGTGCTGACATGCAACAATGTACGCAAATTCAATTTATATCTTTTTTTTTCACACAAATATAACTTTTTTGGTGGTATTTGATCACCACAGGTTTTTTTTTGTGCTATTAACAAAAGAAATAAAAAATAAAAAAAAAATACACAATATTTTCTACTTTTTGTTATAAAATATATCCAATACAAATAAAATGTCTTCATAAGTTTACACCAAAAAGTATTCTGCTACATGTCTTTGGTAAAAGAAAAAAAATCCCAATAAGTGTATATTATTTGTTTTGTGTTAAAGTTAAAGCATCTACAAACTATGGTATATATATATATATATTTAAAGATTGATCAATCGTGATGTACTGATGGCCTATTTCATTTTGTGAGGCCCATAAAATGCAAAGACAGAACAAATATGCCCCAAATGACCTATTTTTGGAAAGTAGACAGTAAAAGGTATTTAGTAAGAGGCATGGCAAGTTTTCGATGAAGTGTTTTTTTTTATTTTTTGGCACAATTTAGTTTTTTTCTTTTTTTGCATACTGTCACAGTGCAGTACAACATCATCATATGACTGGTGTGGCGGTGATTAGGGATACTGACTTGTGACAGTATGTAAAAATTACATAAATAGATACATTTAAAAATGTATGTATATATATATATATTTTTTTACACTTTTCTGATACTGTACTACTCTGGGGGGGAGGGGGGATGATCGGGATTTGTTTTCTATTTGTAGATAAAAACACAAAAACAGCGCTCAAATGGGATTGTGAAAATAATTTATTTGTAAAATTGCTCTAATGTCAGAATAGAGCAGAACAGAAAACAGTTGTGAAAATTATATAGTGAAACCAACATTTGAATATAAAAAGTTACAGCATAGCACCATACCACCTCGGGTCCTGATGACTGGGGATGTGTCAGTATGTTACAATGCCTTCACTTAGTTGTAGTGTACACTTTGTAGGACTTTGACAAAGCGCATGCGCGCAAAACTAGTAAGTCACGGTCGCCTTGGTTACCCCAGCAGTGTGCGCCCAGCCGCCTTGTGTTCCAGACCAGCGGTGGTGTCCTTCTCCTTCCGGGTGTCAGGTCGAACGCTTCCTCCCTCCTCAGAGTGAGACGTGGGATACTTCAAGCGCTGACGGCTCAGAAGGCATAGGACAGCATACTGCTGTCCCTTCCATCTTCCTCTCTGCACCCAGCGGCTTTTCTCATAACCATCAAGGAGAGTGTTTTTCCCCTCTCCCCCTCCATGATACCATCTGCTCTCCTTGCACATGGAGTGGTGAGCCGGTCCCTGTACACTGCAACTAAGTGAAGGCATTGTAACATCCTGACACATCCCCAGTCATCAGGACCCGAGGCGGTATGGTGCTATGCTGTAACTTTTTATATTCAAATGTTGGTTTCACTATATAATTTTCACAACTGTTTTCTGTTCTGCTCTATTCTGACATTAGAGCAGTTTTACAAATAAATTCTTTTCACGATCCCATTTGAGCGCTGTTTTTGTGATTTTATCTTTGTTTGAACTTTTTCCTCTGAAAGTTAAACAGCTGCCTGGGGTCTGAACTTATTCCATTTTTGAAAGTTGCCTAGACATTTGGCGAGATGGGACTGTTTTCTTGAGCGCACGAAACAATTTTGTGTGTCTGTTTTCTATTTGTACACTGTGATTGCTGTTACATCATCAATCATCATCAATCTATCATTTTAATTGTCACAAATGGGTTTCCAACTTGCTTTCAGTTGACATTCTGTGATTGGCTACAGCAATCACATGGTACAGGGTGCTGTGATTGGCCCAGGTACCATTTGAAAGCTGTGGGCCAATCACAGCATCTCTACAGATAGCACAGCTTTTATGAATAAACTCATTCATAACAGTTAAATATACAGTGCATTATGATCATGTGATCGCAAACCATGAAGTTGAAAATGTAAACATTAAGAAAAAGCAATTTCATTAAAATTAACATTTAGAATTTGAATCCCAAGCTGTTTGCAGGTGGTGGGGGGGGGGGGGGGGGGGCGGAAGTATATGAACAGAAGCTGGAAGTCATTCATTTATTGGAGGTATTACTATTATCATTAAATTACATCTTCTGGCCACCTGCCACAAGCTTGTTTTTTTTTTTTTGTTTTTTTTATTGTATTTTTATTGTATTTTTATTAAATTTTTCAAAGAAAACAGATACAAACAGAAAACGGAGAGTAGATATCAAAACATGTAATACATCTTATAAGAATACTGATTGAAAAAGGTATATAACAGTTAAATCCATAGATATATCGCTACAATGCTACAAAATTCGCAATAGCAAAATAATTCAACTGTATAGACCAGGAAGGGTGGAAGGGGGAGGGGACCCAGGTGCATGCGGCATTAAAAAACTGAAAAAATATTTCACATAAAATGAAATGTTGCTCTCTGGATCCAGTGTCAGTGGGGTCTCCAGGGCATCCAAACTGAAGAAACTGGACTGAACCAGGACGCCTCAGGAGGAACCCACCTAGAGGGGGGAGGGGGGAGGGAGGAGAAAGGGAGGGAGCACCATGGAATCACAAAAAAACATAGAATTTAGCACTTATGTTTAAAAGTGTACTGTATTACTGAGGGAGCAGTGAAACGGCACCTGGGTTAAGCTTCGACTCATCCCACAAGTCCCAAGTCTTGGAATATTGAGGAAGTGTATCATGGACTGTCGCAGTCATGTGTTCCATCCTGCAAATTTGTTCCAATATTTGTAGAACCTGTGTAACCTGTGTAAGGGTGGGGGAGGGGGGTCAACCATCTCAAAGGTATTGCCCTCTTTGTTGGGAGAAAAAAGGCGGCTAACTTCTGGGCATGTCTGGAGATACTAGGGAACGGCAAGCCTAAAAGATATTGGATCGGGTCTAGAGGGAGAGTAGTTTCAAAGAGTTCTTGTAGATGGGTTTGGATGGAGGACCAAAAAAGGCTGAATCATGGGACATTCACAGAAGATGTGGAAACGGGAGCCAATATCACTCCGGCACCTCCAGCCCACTCGAGAAGCTTTAGGATCATATCTATGTAAGATCTCCGGGGTCCTATATCAAAAGAGTAGTATCTTATAGGTCGTCTCTCTCTGCTCCACACACCTTGAAGACCTAGATGTGGTCTCCCAAATCTTCTGCCATTGAGGGAGTTGGATAGGTCGCTTAATAATCTGGGACCACTTCAGCATGTAGGGGTGAAATGTGTCAGTGAGTGAAGAGGTTTCATGCAAGTATCTATAGATATCTGAAATAAGATGGGCTTGGTATGGGCCCTGGGAACATAATAGTTCAAATGAGGTAGGTTTATCTAAAGTCAATGTAGAGGATTTAGAGGAAAAATAATGTTTGAATTGGAGATAAGAGTAAAATAAATGCTTAGGGATCTGATATTTATGCTGTAGTTCGTTAAAGGATAAAAGTGTGTGGGTAAGTGGGTGTACAAGATTTCTGAGAGCATTCGAGGGAGCATTCGAGTATAAGAAAGGCTATCCGGGATATCGGGGTTGAATAATACATTTAATAAAGGCAGGCATGTGGAAAAGAGGGAAAATTGGAGTGAGCACTTCTTCCATATGGAAAGAGCGAATAACATTGGGTGTAAACAAAGGCTTCGGAGTTGAGTCATAGAGGTCTCTAAGTTTGTCCAAATCATAGAACAGAGGTGTACTGGGCCACCAGCTTGTTTCAAATTGTAAATAAGCCGACATTCAATGATGTCAGGTAGAATTACTGGCCATTTTGTTGAAATTTAGCAACCAGCTGGGGAGTTGTTATTTAGCCACAGGAGTATGGTGGGAGGGATTGTTATGGTGCAGGCCATCGTATAGATTGGGCAGTAGGTTATCACTATTGATGTTGGACCCACATCGCTAAATGATAAGGTTAATGTTGGATTTACAGTATTTATTTTTTATTTTTTTATTGTTGTTTAACCACTTCAGCCCCAGAAGGATTTGCCCCTTCCTCACCAGGCGATTTTTTTCGATACGGCATTGCTTCGCTTTAACTGACACACAGTTGTGCGGTGCTGTACCCAAACAAAATTGACGTCCTTTTTTTCCCACAAATAGAGCTTCCTTTTGGTGGTGTTTGATCACCTCTGCGTTTTTTTTTTTTTGCGCTATAAACAAAAAAAGAGCGACAATTTTGAAAAAAAAAAAAAAAACATTTTTAACTTTGATATAATAAATATCCCAAATGTAAAAAAAAATGTTTTCATCAGTTTAGGCCAATATGTTTTCTTCTTCCCAATTCCTTCCCCTGCACAATAAGTGTATATTGATTGGTTTGCGCAAAAGTTATAGCATCTACAAAATAGGAGATATGTTTATGGCATTTTTATTTTTTTTACTACTAATGGCGATTTTTTAGCGGGACATTGTGGCCCGACAGATCGGACACTTTTTTTTTTGTTTACAAACTTTTTTTTAAGGTAAGTAATGCAGTTACAGGAAAATATAACGTGCATTGAGAGTGCTGCATATAACGAAAACAACAATTTTCTATATCATTCGTATGACTAGAAAAAAGGAATCATGGTAGATTGGAAGTGTCACTCTCCAAGAAGTAGCAAATACAATAAAAACATAACATTAACCAAATGGAAATAAAAAATAATAGTGTGTGCATAGAGCAATATAAGAATACATCTGCATATGTAATAGTTTGGAGTATCATCATAAGCCGTGTTGTCAGAGCTTATTTAGTGGGTAAAAGTACTAGTACAAATCCGAGTTCCTTTGACCTATCCGTCAGGTTTGACCTATATTGTCACTCTAATGAGCTGACCAAGAGCTACATTTGCGGTCGAAAATTTGCATGAAGTCCATGAGCGTATGGTGTATTTGTTCCATTAACTTGGAGTGGAGGGCCACCCTAAAAAAAAAAAAAAAACTGCATAAAAATGTTAATAAAAATTTGGAAGGAAAAAAAAAATATATATATATTTTTTTTAACTTACCAGAAATGGCTGTTGCTAGGCAGATCATCCTAATCTGCCTCTTCCTATTCCGCGGTGTTCTTCAGTCTTCTGCTCCTCGCGCCGTTTTCTAGTGAATTGGGCGCGGTGTGTTATGGGAACTGTGTGTGTCCCACAACACAGCACGCCCCATTCTTCCTATACAGGGATGGGGCTATAGCCCATGTCCTGTAGCTACACTGGCCAAGCAGTATATAATTCTGCAATGAAATAGAGTATAAGAAAGTATAAGTAACAAAGGTAAGGCAAAAATAGGTCGTGTAAAGACACTGGTATTAGGGTCTTTTTACCTGAATGATGTGGTGTCTAGTATGGAAGGCCAATGAACGCCATGGAGTCAGCAGCATGTATAAGCCTGTTTGGGCATTTGGTTTATAACAGGTCAGATAATGACAATCAGCTGGACTGGGGATGTCTGTGTGCCACAGTAGAAGCTGATTGGGTGGCTGTGTGTAAGGGAAGAGCGCCATAGCGCGCTGTGTATTTTCCCAAAAAGACCTCTGACGGGGCGGCGCTGGGCGCGAGCACACCCTGCGGGAGGGGTCGCGTCCAGCGTCGTGACGTCACCGACGCGGGACTAGACTGCCGCTCAACGTGCTGCGCTCCGAATGGAACGCAAACAGGAAGGCAGACAGGTGGAGTCGGCTGACAGAAGCGGGAAGAAGGCGCATGCGCACTAGAGAGGGTAGCGCGTGCGTACCAAGTCTTACCCGCGCAGGGTAACTAACCTGGAATGCGGCAAGCCATCAAGTATATATGTATGCACAGAGAGATTTGTTGTGTAAACAGATTAATAAGTCAAAGTGGCAAGGAAACTAGCAGAACTGTGGTATATTAGGCAGTGTGGTACAGCAGATAGGAGTACTGTAACAACAATATAAGAAAGAGGTTATTCTAGCATATAAGGCAGGAGTGGACAGGGGTATGTCATTACAGTCTATGCATTATTAGATTTATAGATATTATTACAAAAAGTTAGTTATGTGGATGCGTATATGTAGGGGGAATAGGGTCAAAGGTCAAGTTCACAAACTCCAGATTCGAAGCCTTCAAGGTAGGGTTTAAAGTTAAAAGCCTCGTTAAGCCCTGGGGGCAAAGTGGCATTAAGGTGGAAAATCCATCGAAGTTCGCTTTGTAATAAGGCTTTGTTGTAATCACCACCTCGGACAGGAGGTGGGATATAGTCTAGGGCTTTAAATGAGATTTTGGGAATAGCGTCATGATGGACAATCATGCAATGTCGCCCCAAAGGTAAATCAGGGTCTCGTTTGTTGACACTGCAGATATGGCCATATATGCGTTTCCAGAAGGGTAATTTGGTCTTACCCACATAAAAGCATCCACATTCACATTCAAGTAAGTACACAATACCAATGGATCGACAATTTACATAATGTTGTGGAAAAAAACGTTGGCCATTTGGCAAGACATTATGTATGTTGGATTTGGTAAGGTACTTACAATAGCTACAATTGCCACATGGAAAAGTGCCCTTAAGTTGCTTATGGGACCTGTTACTATATTTATATTCACTGATGATGAGTTTGTCACGGAGGGATGGAGCACGTCGATAAGTAATCAAAGGCTTTTTACAGGACAAAGGATGAAAGGGATTTATCAGTGGCAATAATGGGCCAATGTTTAGAAAGTATTTGAGTAATTTGGTTGTATTGTTGACAATAATTAGTGATAATTCTAAGGGGAGATTTTGTGGGTGTGGGGGTTTGTTTTATAGTAAGTAGAGTAGAACGTGGTTTTGATTTAGCCTTTTTGTATGCGTCTTTGAGGACGCTATTTTTATAGCCCCGTGCTCGTAGTCTATTACGTAAAATGGAGGCCTCGTGTTCAAAGGAGGTATCCGTCGAGCAATTGCGTCGGGCACGGAGATATTGGGCAAATGGAATAGAATTGAGTAGAGGCTGTGGGTGGAAGCTGGAAGCAGCTAGAATAGTGTTACCAGCCGTAGGTTTTCGGAACAGGTGACTCTGTAAGTGCCCATCTCCATCCTTGATAAGCGTTAGATCAAGGAAGGAGATGGAACTGGTACTGTAGGTCATAGTGAATTTTAAATTCAAGGAGTTGGAAGTATTTAAAAATAAAAGAAATTGGTGTAATGTATCGATAGGACCCTGCCACAGAATTAGAATATCGTCGATGTAGCGACGAAAGGTCGCTATATGTTTGGTGTAGGTGCTGGCAGCATCGTCAAGGAAAAGTTTTCGTTCCCACTCCCCCAGGTACAGGTTTGCGTACGCCGGTGCGCAACATGTGCCCATGGCGACGCCCTGCACCTGGAGGTAGTGGGACCCATTAAAGGTAAAAAAATTGTGGGTGAGAATGAATTTGAGAGCTCTAATGATAAATATCGATAAGTCAGAAGGGTAGATGTTGGTGATAGATAAAATATGTTGAATGGCCAGTAGGCCTAGAGAATGAGGTATAGAGCTGTATAGGGCCTCCACGTCGATGGCGACCAAAACAGTGTCGGCATCGACATGGAGGTCCGACAGGCCCTGAAGCAGATGAGTGGTATCACGTATATATGAGGGTAAGGCCTGTACTAAAGGTTGAAGTAATTTGTCTACATAATAGGGGTAACCAGTGCGCTCAACCAAAAACTATTAAATCAAATAAGGAGAAAAATGGAAAAGGAAAGCAGCCAACATATAAGTGACCTCACACTTGTAAAGGTAAAATTGAATGAAGAGGGTATGTGGCGCTAACCCTTATGTAAATCAATAAATAAAAAAATAATCTAAAATGACCAGTTTGCAAAGCTCAGAGTATCTGAAAGATGAGTGACCTTTCACATAAATAGATATATAAAAACATAAAATAATGAACTAAATAGATAAAATTCCTTAATAGCAATACACATAAAATATTGAATAAATATAAGACGTGTGTATAAAATGAAAAAATGTTCAATAAAAGTGATGGTGCTAAAATAACCGTGCTGAAAATAAATATATGTGCTGGGGTAAAAATGATGATGGAGTTGGATTAAAAATAGTGAACACAAAATCTTCTAGCAATAAAAGGTGCACAGTGCAACGTGCAAAATATGTGAATAAAGAACCAATAGAGAACCGATAAATTGGTCCTGAAAGTGCAAGGGAATTGCAAGGAAATTGCAAGGGAAATTAATGATTGAATGTGCAGAAATATCCAAAATAATGACAAAGTGACCATACAGATGAAAAGAGAGTGTCACTGTAGGTATGGTATAATCAGATGATACCAAAACAATAATATCGCTGAAAAAAATTATTAAAAAATAAAAGTAAAATTTGGTGCACTACAAGTCCCAGCTTGTAAAGAAAAAAATGGCGGAAAATAAACGATAAAGTCCACAATCTGGAACAATGAAGAGCATAATGCTCTGGAATAAGTGAAGGTGAGTAGAAATATTCAGGAATCTTTGTGTTGATCACAGTGATGATCCGTGCAGGCAGTGCTCTGTGCTGACTTCAGGGGTGCACCCTACTAGTTCCCCCAGCCTCTCACCTCTATTTGCGGCCCCTACAGGCCTAGTGGAGCAGATAGCCTCTAAAGTGGCAAGCCTGGTCACTTTCCGGGTCCTCTTTCTTATGGGCTCCTATGGGCTCCTATAGGCTTCTATGGGCTCCTATGGACTCCTACTCCGATCCAAAAAGGCACTCCAGGGGTAAGGGGTCACTCACGGGTTAGATCAGCATGTAGGGGTTAAAGGTACAAAGAAGCGCTCCAATGTGTAGTAAAAAACAGGTTTATTGAAACAAAAATAATATCCACTCACATTTAAAGTTTTCTTGCATCAGCATAGATGAACTTCCGGTCGCGGCCGCAAACCAGAAGTAGAGCGATAGGCACCTGACTTCCTTCCTCCCTCACTAGTATCGTCACTAGCACACGTGACTTTGTCAAAGGGTAAGGCTGTCAGGTGTCTCTGGGCCTATTTATACAGTGGTCAATTGACGCTGTGCTGACAGCGGTGTAAATAACGACTAAAAGTTGACATTTGGACATACATAGTAGGACTTGATGACATATGCAATCCTAATCTGAGAAAATTAATCTATTTTTATTACATATAAAGGTCTGAAAATAAGGAAATAATTTAGCCTCATGGTTTAATAATAAATAACAATCACAGTGCCATCCAGTGGCCGGAGGTGTAAATTGATTTCTAAAAGTAGGAGAGACTACTCAATAGTGACATCCAGTGGTAGTAGATAAAAATAGGAGAGACTACTCAATAGTGACATCCAGTGGTAGTAGATAAAAATAGGAGAGACTACTCAATAGTGACATCCAGTGGTAGTAGATAAAAATGACCATCAGGAAATATCCTTCATGTATGCCATCTAGTGGTCACTTGTAAGATTGGCCATATTCTTTAAAAATTCCAATTCTATTAGAAGAACTTTGTTAAAATTATGTATAAAAATGTAGTTTCAAGATGTAAAAAGGTCTAATAAAAATATTTTTTAGATAAAGAGACCTTACATAATAAAAAGAGACCCGACTAAAAATAATTAAAAAATAGGGAGAAAATTAATCATATTGGTAAAATCATTAAAATAAATATTAATAATATACCAGCATGTAATCAATAATTGGATATAAAACAATTCAAGTCGAATTCGACATTATGTCCCCATGGTCTGAGTGTACACAATTCATATATCCATCTGGATTCAGCTTGGCTGATTCTAATAATCTTATTGTCACCTCTCCAGTGTGGCTTATATTTTTCGATGGCACATATTTTTAGGGACGAGGGATCTTTTTTGTGATATTTGGCATAATGCCTTGATAAGCTGTGCTTGTCAAAACCCTTTTTAATGTTTTGGACATGTTCCCGCAATCTCTTCCACAATTCTCTTTTTGTCCTTCCTATGTATTGGATCTTGCAAGGGCACTCCATTAGGTATACTACGCCCTCAGTCTTACATGTTATGAAGTCTTCAATATCATAGTCCTTATTTGTGACATTAGATGTGAAGGAAGACTTCTTTTTCTTGGGCTCTTTAGTATGTCGACATGCATAACACTTTTTGCATGGGTAGTAGCCCTTCCCCTCAAAGAACGAAAAAGTCTTCTTAGGTGGTGGGTCTAGCACATTTTTAGCCAAATTGTCTCTTAGGGTAGGAGCCCGCCTGTAAGTGAATTTGGGTCTTTCTGGGAGAATGGTACTAAGGTGTCGATCTGTTTTTAAAATATCCCAATGTTTTTTAAAAATTTTCTCTACATGTTTGTGTTGTACATTAAAATCCATTATAATTGGTACTCTTTCTTTATCATCTATTTTTTTGGTGGTATCTTTTATTAGTGCATCTCTGTCTACATGTGCAATATCTTGTATCTTTTCTTCAATGAATGCTGTCTTGTATCCCTTTTGTATGAATCTCTCTCCAATCATTTCAGCTTGTTTCATGTAGGTCTGTTTATCCGAACAATTTCGCCTTAATCTGATCAGCTGTCCCTTTGGAATATTTTCGAGCCAAGTGTTGTGATGACAGCTATCCAGCGGAAGATAGCTATTTCTACCTACTGTTTTAAAATAAGTCTGTGTAGTAAGGAAGTTTTCCTCTTTCTTAATTAGTAGATCTAGAAAATTTATTTTGTCTGTGCTAATCTCCCAAGTGAGCTTAATATTTTTAGTGTTCGTGTTTAGTCGAAAGCAGAAATCTGTGAGACTGTCTCTGTCTCCAGACCAAATTATGATAATGTCGTCAATATATCTTTTATATAGAATTAGTTGGTGCGGAAACTGTTTGTACAGGGCCTCTTCTTCCCATTCGGCCATGTATAAATTAGCTACACTGGGAGCAAATTTTGCTCCCATCGCGATACCACATATCTGTTTGTAATAAGTACTATTAAACCAAAAATAGTTTGAGTCTAGGCTGAATTTAAGACAGTCTAATAGGAACCTTCTCTGTACACATTTGAGTTCACTGAGATTTCTAAGGGCCCATTTTGTGGCCTGTATTGCCTCCTCATGGTTTATAATTGTATAGAGTGACCCTACATCTGCCGTTGCCAAGTAAATGGGACCATCTTTTAGATTAAGTGTATTGAGAAGCTGAATGAGGTGCTTTGTATCCCTGAGATAAGATTTTGTTTTCTTGACCACTGGTTGTAGGAAGCCATCTATATATTCCCCCATTCTTGCACACACTGAGTTAATGCCATTCACTATGGGTCTCCCAGGGGGTTTGTCACTGTTTTTGTGTACCTTCGGTACTGTATAAATGACAGGTACCCTACAGATGTTGGGTTGTAGGTATTTACTCTCTTTTTTGTTTAGTAGTCCTTTATCTGAGCCTTTCTGGATTATTCGAGTAAGTTCTTTCCTATATCTCATCGTTGGATTACTTAGAAGTTTCTGATAGGTGGTCTCATCATTTAGTTGTCGGTTGATTTCATCATTGTAATCTACCTTAGACTGTATAACTATGGCTCCTCCTTTGTCTGCTTGACGTATCACGATGTCTTTTCTTGCTTCAAGCTTCTTTATCCCATTTTTTATGTCACCAGGGTTATAAACCTTTTTTATTTTCAGTTCTTGCAGATCTTTCAGTACCAATTTTTTGAAAACTTCTATGTGTCCTTCATTTCCCGGTGGTGGGTTAAACAGTGATTTGTTCTTCAGGTTACTGTACTGTATTCCATTGTTGTCGGGTATCTTGGTTCCTCTTCCTACTCCTGTATTATTGAGCATGTATTTCTTTATATTGAGGCTCCTTATGAACTTATTTATATCCACATATGCATTAAATTTGTTGATGTTTTTTATTGGGGCAAATTTTAATCCTTTATCTAGCACTTTAATCTCTTCCTGTGTTAGTACCACTCCACTTATATTAATAATTCCATCTCCTATTATTCTCTTTTCCTTTTGCTTCTTGACTCCTGCCCGGCATCCTCTTTGCGTTTTTCGTTTCTTATATTCTTCTTCTCCATTGATCTCCTAAATAGGGATGGGCCCGGTGCTCGATGCGAACCCACGTTCGCATCGAGCACCGGGCGTTCGCTCGCTCGGCGAGCCCAGAACTATTTTGGCCGCTCGCATCACGTTCGTGTGATGCGAGCGGCCCCGCAATGCATTGCGGCCGGCGCGGCCGGCGCAGTGCATTGCTGGCTGATGATTGGCCAAGCATGCACTGTGACCCCGCATGCTTGGCCAATCACAGCCCCGGAAACTCGAAGAGCCATAATTGGCTACAGGCAGGACGCCTGTAGCCAATTACAGCTCAGGGGCTGTAGTACACGCCCCCCCCCCTATAAAAGGCCGCCACGCCGTCTGCGCCGGTCACATGCTGTTCCGGCGCAGATAGAGCAGGCTAGATCTGTGACACTCTGCTGGATTTAGTTAGTTAGAGAGATTTACTTAGAGAGATCGAGTTAGATAGATTCATTCATTTAGATTGATTTAGAAAGAGGGGCTTGTAGTGTGCTCGTGGCAGGCAGGCAGAGCTCCTATATTTTGTTCCCAGAAGCACCTATAGGACTTGTAGTGTGTTCGTGGCAGGCAGGCAGAGCTCCTATATTTTGTTCCCAGAAGCACCTATAGGACTTGTAGTGTGTTCGTGGCAGGCAGGCAGAGCTCCTATATTTTGTTCCCAGAAGCACCTATAGGACTTGTAGTGTGTTCGTGGCAGGCAGGCAGAGCTCCTATATTTTGTTCCCAGAAGCACCTATAGGACTTGTAGTGTGTTCGTGGCAGGCAGGCAGAGCTCCTATATTTTGTTCCCAGAAGCACCTATAGGACTTGTAGTGTGTTCGTGGCAGGCAGGCAGAGCTCCTATATTTTGTTCCCAGAAGCACCTATAGGACTTGAAGTGTGTTAGTCCCATCACACAGACCTACATTTTCTTCCCAGAAGCACCTATAGGACTTGAAGTGTGTTAGTCCCATCACACAGAGATCATATATTTTGTTCCCAGAAGCACCTATAGGACTTGAAGTGTGTTAGTCCCATCACACAGAGATCATATATTTTGTTCCCAGAAGCACCTATAGGACTTGAAGTGTGTTAGTCCCATCACACAGAGATCATATATTTTGTTCCCAGAAGCACCTATAGGACTTGAAGTGTGTTAGTCCCATCACACAGACCTACATTTTCTTCCCAGAAGCACCTATAGGACTTGAAGTGTGTTAGTCCCATCACACAGAGATCATATATTTTGTTCCCAGAAGCACCTATAGGACTTGAAGTGTGTTAGTCCCATCACACAGAGATCATATATTTTGTTCCCAGAAGCACCTATAGGACTTGAAGTGTGTTAGTCCCATCACACAGAGATCATATATTTTGTTCCCAGAAGCACCTATAGGACTTGAAGTGTGTTAGTCCCATCACACAGACCTATATTTTCTTCCCAGAAGCACCTATAGGACTTGAAGTGTGTTAGTCCCATCGCACAGAGATCATATATTTTGTTCCCAGAAGCACCTATAGGACTTGAAGTGTGTTAGTCCCATCACACAGACCTACATTTTCTTCCCAGAAGCACCTATAGGACTTGAAGTGTGTTAGTCCCATCACACAGAGATCATATATTTTGTTCCCAGAAGCACCTATAGGACTTGAAGTGTGTTAGTCCCATCACACAGACCTACATTTTCTTCCCAGAAGCACCCATAGGACTTGAAGTGTGTTAGTCCCATCACACAGAGATCCTATATTTTGTTCCCAGAAGCACCTATAGGACTTGAAGTGTGTTAGTCCCATCACACAGACCTATATTTTCTTCCCAGAAGCACCCATAGGACTTGAAGTGTGTTAGTCCCATCACACAGAGATCATATATTTTGTTCCCAGAGCACCTATAGGACTTGAAGTGTGTTAGTCCCATCACACAGACCTACATTTTCTTCCCAGAAGCACCTATAGGACTTGAAGTGTGTTAGTCCCATCACACAGACCTATATTTTCTTCCCAGAAGCACCTATAGGACTTGAAGTGTGTTAGTCCCATCACACAGAGATCATATATTTTGTTCCCAGAAGCACCTATAGGACTTGAAGTGTGTTAGTCCCATCACACAGAGATCATATATTTTGTTCCCAGAAGCACCTATAGGACTTGAAGTGTGTTAGTCCCATCACACAGAGATCATATATTTTGTTCCCAGAAGCACCTATAGGACTTGAAGTGTGTTAGTCCCATCACACAGACCTACATTTTCTTCCCAGAAGCACCTATAGGACTTGAAGTGTGTTAGTCCCATCACACAGACCTACATTTTCTTCCCAGAAGCACCCATAGGACTTGAAGTGTGTTAGTCCCATCACACAGACCTATATTTTCTTCCCAGAAGCACCTATAGGACTTGAAGTGTGTTAGTCCCATCACACAGAGATCATATATTTTCTTTGCAGAAGCACCCATAGGACTTGAAGTGTGTTAGTCCCATCACACAGAGCTCCTCTATTTTCTTCCCAGAAGCACCCATAGGACTTCTAGTGTGTTAGTCCCATCACACAGAGCTCCTATATTTTCTTCCCAGAGCACCCACAGGACTTCTAGTGTGTTAGTGGCATCACACAGAGCTCCTCTATTTTCTTTGCAGAAGCACCCATAGGACTTGAGTGTGTTAGTGGCATCACACAGAGCTCCTCTATTTTCTTTGCAGAAGCACCCACAGGACTTCTAGTGTGTTAGTGGCATCACACAGAGCTCCTCTATTTTCTTTGCAGAAGCACCCATAGGACTTCTAGTGTGTTAGTGGCATCACACAGAGCTCCTATATTTTCTTCTCAGAAGCACCCACAGGACTTCTAGTGTGTTAGTGGCATCACACAGAGCTCCTCTATTTTCTTTGCAGAAGCACCCATAGGACTTCTAGTGTGTTAGTGGCATCACACAGAGCTCCTATATTTTCTTCTCAGCAGCACCCACAGGACTTCTAGTGTGTTAGAGGCATCACACAGAGCTCCTCTATTTTCTTTGCAGAAGCACCCACAGGACTTCTAGTGTGTTAGTGGCATCACACAGAGCTCCTCTATTTTCTTTGCAGAAGCACCCATTGGACTTCTAGTGTGTTAGTGGCATCACACAGAGCTCCTCTATTTTCTTTGCAGAAGCACCCATAGGACTTCTAGTGTGTTAGTGGCATCACACAGAGCTCCTATATTTTCTTCTCAGCAGCACCCACAGGACTTCTAGTGTGTTAGTGGCATCACACAGAGCTCCTCTATTTTCTTTGCAGAAGCACCCATAGGACTTCTAGTGTGTTAGCGGCATCACACAGAGCTCCTATATTTTCTTTGCAGAAGCACCCACAGGACTTCTAGTGTGTTAGTGGCATCACACAGAGCTCCTCTATTTTCTTTGCAGAAGCACCCACAGGACTTCTAGTGTGTTAGTGGCATCACACAGAGCTCCTCTATTTTCTTTGCAGAAGCACCCATAGGACTTCTAGTGTGTTAGTGGCATCACACAGAGCTCCTATATTTTCTTCTCAGCAGCACCCACAGGACTTCTAGTGTGTTAGTGGCATCACACAGAGCTCCTCTATTTTCTTTGCAGAAGCACCCACAGGACTTCTAGTGTGTTAGTGGCATCACACAGAGCTCCTATATTTTCTTCTCAGCAGCACCCACAGGACTTCTAGTGTGTTAGTGGCATCACACAGAGCTCCTCTATTTTCTTTGCAGAAGCACCCATAGGACTTCTAGTGTGTTAGTGGCATCACACAGAGCTCCTATATTTTCTTTGCAGAAGCACCCACAGGACTTCTAGTGTGTTAGTGGCATCACACAGAGCTCCTCTATTTTCTTTGCAGAAGCACCCACAGGACTTCTAGTGTGTTAGTGGCATCACACAGAGCTCCTCTATTTTCTTTGCAGAAGCACCCATAGGACTTCTAGTGTGTTAGTGGCATCACGCAGAGCTCCTATATTTTCTTCTCAGCAGCACCCACAGGACTTCTAGTGTGTTAGTGGCATCACACAGAGCTCCTCTATTTTCTTTGCAGAAGCACCCACAGGACTTCTAGTGTGTTAGTGGCATCACACAGAGCTCCTCTATTTTCTTTGCAGAAGCACCCATAGGACTTCTAGTGTGTTAGTGGCATCACACAGAGCTCCTATATTTTCTTCTCAGCAGCACCCACAGGACTTCTAGTGTGTTAGTGGCATCACACAGAGCTCCTCTATTTTCTTTGCAGAAGCACCCATAGGACTTCTAGTGTGTTAGTGGCATCACACAGAGCTCCTATATATTCTTCTCAGCAGCACCCACAGGACTACCGACTACAATGGCTGGAAGACCGCCAAGGGGAGGCAGAGCGTGCAGAGCCAAGAACACAGGGCAGGCAGGCTCTGTTTCTAGTGGACGTGGCCGTGGACGTGGACGTGGTCGTGCATCGTCATCAGCACGTGGCCATGGGACACGCGCGTCTTTGTTTTCGGCAGCTGGACATGTGGAGCCGCATCATGCTGAAGGCTTGGTAGAATGGATGACCAAGCCCTCCTCATTCTCCTCATCCTCTCTCACCCAGGCTCAGGGTACTGACAGAGCATCATCAGCCACCCCTTCCCTAGACCCACCATGTCCTCCTGAGGAGTCCCCCAAACTCTTTGAGCACAGTGTTGGGTACATGCTCCAGGAGGATGCCCAACGATTCGAAGGCTCGGATGATGATACCCAGCTTGAGGAATCTGGCAGTACTGTTCCACCAGCTGCAGCTTACTGCCAGGTTTGCTCTAGTGGTGAAGAGGGAGGGGATGATGAGGTCACTGACTCCACGTGGGTGCCTGAAGGGAGAGAGGATGAGGAGGAGGACGAGGAGGAGGAGGATGCGGCGTCACATGTCCAACGAGGCAGGATGCCCCCTGGAGGCCAGGTAGAGGCCAGCACAGCAACTGTACAACACCGCAGAGCTCCGCCTGTGCAGGGCGCTGCCTCTGCACGTTATCAGAAAAGTTCTTTGGTGTGGGCCTTTTTTGAGACGAGTGCAGCAGATCGCACCACTGCTATTTGCAATATTTGTCTCAAGCGTATCTCGCGTGGCCAAAACATCAGCCGCTTGGGCACCACAAGCATGACCAGACATATGGCGACCTGCCATGCAGCTCGTTGGCAGGCACACATAAAAGACCCACACCAAAGAACTAAGCGGACCTCTCCTTGCTCCTCCTCAGCTGGGATCTCCATCCCCACTACACCTTCAGTCCTCTCTGAAAGCTGCTCTGAGAGGACTGAAGGTGTAGAATTAGGTGTGTCACAACCAAGTACTTGCAGTACACCGACGTCCGATTGCAGCAGGCAAATTTCCCTGCCCCAGCTGCTGGACCGTAGAAAGAAGTACACTCCCAGCCATCCACATGCCCAGCGGTTGAATGCTAGCCTGGCTAAATTGCTAGCACTTCAACTGCTGCCTTTTCAGTTGGTAGACTCGGCCCCCTTCCGTGAGTTTGTTCAATGTGCGGTTCCTCAGTGGCAGGTTCCCAAACGCCACTTTTTCTCACGGAAGGCGATTCCGTCTCTCTACCGGCATGTGGAGGGCAATGTCCATGCCTCGCTGGACAGGGCGGTCAGCGGTAAGGTGCATATTACCGCTGACTCATGGTCCAGCAGGCATGGACAGGGACGGTACCTTTCTTTCACGGCCCATTGGGTCACTCTATTGGCAGCTGGGAGGGATGCAGGACAAGGTGCAGTAGTGTTGGAGGTTGTTCCGCCACCACGCCTCCAAAACGCTACTACTGCTACTGGTTGTGACACACCTCTCTCCTCCACCCCCCTCCTCTTCTTCTTCCTCCAGTGCTCTGTCCTTGGAACCAGCGGTGCTCCGTAGGCGTACAAGGGGCTACGCAAGTACGCAGGCAAAAAGATGCCATGCCGTGCTTGCGCTGGTGTGTTTGGGGGACAGGAGCCACACTGGGCCAGAGGTTCTGGCAGCTCTGCAGGGGCAGGCCGAGAGGTGGTTGACGCCACGTCAGCTTAAGCCAGGAATGGTCGTTTCTGACAATGGCACCAACCTCCTCTCCGCCCTGCGACAGGGGCAGCTCACCCATGTGCCCTGCATGGCTCACGTCCTCAACCTGGTGGTGCAGCGGTTCTTGGGCAGGTTCCCAGGCTTACAGGATGTCCTGAGGCAGGCCAGGAAAGTCTGTGTGCATTTCCGCCGATCTTATAATGCCAGTGCTCGGCTGACTGAGCTGCAAAAGGAGCTGAACCTGCCCAAGAACCGCCTAATATGTGACATGCCCACCAGGTGGAACTCAACGTTGGCCATGCTGCAGCGACTGCACACGCAGCAGAGGGCCATCAATGAGTACCTTTGCGACTACGGCACCAGGACAGGGTCAGGGGAGCTTGGTTTTTTTTCCCCACGTCAGTGGAGCATGATCAGGGATGCATGCACTGTCCTCTCACCATTTGAGGAGGCCACGAGGATGGTGAGCAGTGACAGTGAATGCATCAGTGACACTGTCCCTCTTGTCCACCTGTTGGAGCATACGCTGCGTGGGATAATGGACAGGGCACTTGAGGCAGAACAGAGGCAGGAAGAGGAGGACTTCCTTGCCTCTCAAGGCCCCCTTTATCCGGACAGTGTTCCTTCTGTCCCACCTATCACACAGGAAGAGGATGAGGAGGAGGAGGAGGAGGAGGAGGAGGAGGATTGTGTGAGCATGGAGGTGGAGCCTGGCACTCAGCATCAGCAGCAGCAGTCTTTTAGGGATGATGTACAGTCCCAACAAACCAGTGGACTTGTACGTGGCTGGGAGGAGGTGGCTGGCGATCATGTCATCCTCAGTGACCCAGAAGACTCCGGACCGAATGCCTCAGCTAACCTACGCTGCATGGCCTCCCTGATCCTGCAAAGCCTGCGGAAGGATCCTCGTGTTCTTCGGATCAAGGAGAGGGACCATTACTGGCTGGCCACTCTCCTTGATCCGCGGTACAAGGGTAAGGTTGCGGACCTTATCTTGCCGTCGCAGAGGGAGCAGAGGATGAGACATCTCAGGGAGGCCTTGCAGAAAGGTCTGTGCAACGCGTTCCCAGAAACTGGGAGGCTACAAACTCCTGGTCCTGGGCGACGAGTTGCTGAGGCTTCGGTCAGTGGCAGAAGGAGCGGTGGGGAAGGTGGACGTCTGACCGATGCGTTCAGACAATTTTTTAGTCCGCAGCCCCAAGGTATGATCGGTTCCAGCAACCATCGCCAGCGTCTGATATACATGGTGCAGGAATACCTTGGGGCAAGGTCAGACTTGGACACCTTTCCCACCGAAAATCCTCTGGCTTACTGGGTCCTGAGGATGGATCACTGGCCAGAGCTTGCACAGTATGCAATTGAGCTACTGGCCTGTCCTGCCTCCAGCGTTCTTTCCGAACGCACATTCAGTGCTGCTGGAGGATTTGTGACTGATCATAGGGTGCGCCTGTCCACCGCCTCGGTTGATCGACTGACCTTCATCAAAATGAATCAGTCTTGGATCACCACCAGCTACCAGGCACCTGAGGCGGATATAACCGAATAATTTTTAATGTCACATCCCTTCAAGACTGCCTATGCTGATGCTGAGTGACTGTCCTCTTATGTTCACTGACTATCCTCTTCCTCCTCCTCAATGATCCATGCCACCACACCAGTGCCTAAGGCACAATTTTTCAGCCCCTGTTTAACAGGGGCGTGTACATACAATTTTTATAAAAAAAATGCTTCGCAACACGTGTGACTGCTGTGCTCCAAGTACAGTATCTGTGAGGGGTTGCAGTGTTGTGGCACCAGCACCAGTGCCTAAGGCACAATTTTTCAGCCCCTGTTTAACAGGGGCGGGTACTTACAATTTTTTAAAAAAATGCTTCGCAACACATGTGACTGCTGTGCTCCAAGTACAGTATCTGTGAGGGGTTGCAGTGTTGTGGCACCAGCACCAGTGCCTAAGGCACAATTTTTCAGCCCCTGTTTAACAGGGGCGTGTACTTACAATTTTTTAAAAAAAATGCTTCGCAACACGTGTGACTGCTGTGCTCCAAGTACAGTATCTGTGAGGGGTTGCAGTGTTGTGGCACCAGCACCAGTGCCTAAGGCACAATTTTTTCAGCCCCTGTTTAACAGGGGCGGGTACTTACAATTTTTTTAAAAAAATGCTTCGCAACACATGTGACTGCTGTGCTCCAAGTACAGTATCTGTGAGGGGTTGCAGTGTTGTGGCACCAGCACCAGTGCCTAAGGCACAATTTTTCAGCCCCTGTTTAACAGGGGCGTGTACTTACAATTTTTTAAAAAAATGCTTCGCAACACGTGTGACTGCTGTGCTCCAAGTACAGTCTCTGTGAGGGGTTGCAGTGTTGTGGCACCAGCACCAGTGCCTAAGGCACAATTTTTCAGCCCCTGTTTAACAGGGGCGGGTAATTACAAATCTTGATCTAATAGTTCACAGCAGGGCCCATTCCTGCGCCCACCAAGAGTAACTATGAGGGCCTGCAGTCTTGTGGCAACACCGTCCACCACCACCGCCAAAGGCCCAATTTTTCTGCCCTGTTCATCAGGTGCTTGCAATTACAAATCTTGATCTAATAACTCACAGCAGGGCCCATTCCTGCGCCCACCAAGAGTAACTATGAGGGCCTACAGTCTTGTGGCAACACCGTCCACCACCACCGCCAAAGGCCCAATTTTTCTGCCCTGTTCATCAGGTGCTTGCAATTACAAATCTTGATCTAATAACTCACAGCAGGGCCCATTCCTGCGCCCACCAAGAGTAACTGTGAGAGCTTACAGTCTTGTGGCAACACCGTCCACCACCACCACCACCCCCAATTTTTCTGCCCTGTTCAACAGGTGCATGCAATTACAAATCTTGATCTATTAACTCATAGCAGGGCCCATTCCTGTGCCCACCAGTCTTGTGGCTACACCAACATCTAATAGGGCAAATTTCTGCAGAGTATATACGCCAGGGCCCTACTTTCAAACATCCAACTTACAAACGACTCCTACTTGCAAATGGAAAGAGAAAACAGGAAGTGAGAGGAAATCTACCCCTAGGAAGGGAAATTCTATCCTGTTAGATTTAATTTGGGAAAAAGGTATCTCCTCTCTACTGATACTTTATCACCAATCCTTGTTTCAATTAAAACCCCACTTTTCCAAAAACATTTGTCATTGGGACGGAAAGTGAGGTGACATGTTCTGAACAGATGTGCAAAGACAGCAAATGTTACAGGGGTGATAACCCCTCCCTATGTTCTCCAAAAAGCTTAAAAATAGATTTTTTGGGGATGGAGCTACACTTCATAATGTACCTGTTCAGATTCTACTTAAGAACAAACCTAAAGCCGCAAGTGGTTTTAAATGGCTTCTTTTTTTCCTTTACAAATGTCATTTTGTGCAAGGACAGTTCTAAACACGGGAAACACATGCCACTTCACAGGCATACTTTAGACACCCCCCAGGTACCATATTTAAAGGAAAATTTCACTTTTTTTTTTTTCACTTTATGCATCATTAAAATGACTGCTCCCGAAAAAACGTTAGTTTTTAAAAGTTCTTTTTGCATTGATATATGTCCCCTGGGGCAGGACCCGGGTCCCCAAACCTGTTTTATGACATTAACATGCATATTGGCCGTTGTAATTAGCACTTTTGATTTCGAACGTTCGCGTCCATTATAACGTATAGGGTTCGAAAATTCGCGCGAACTTTCGGTCGGTTCGAAGGTTCTGGTGCGAACCGAACCCGGGGGTGTTCGGCTCATCCCTAGTCATAATGATTTTACCAATATGATTAATTTTCTCCCTATTTTTTAATTATTTTTATTCGGGTCTCTTTTTATTATGTAAGGTCTCTTTATCTAAAAAATATTTTTATTATGATTAATTTTCTCCCTATTTTTTAATTATTTTTATTCGGGTCTCTTTTTATTATGTAAGGTCTCTTTATCTAAAAAATATTTTTATTAGACCTTTTTACATCTTGAAACTACATTTTTATACATAATTTTAACAAAGTTCTTCTAATAGAATTGGAATTTTTAAAGAATATGGCCAATCTTACAAGTGACCACTAGATGGCATACATGAAGGATATTTCCTGATGGTCATTTTTATCTACTACCACTGGATGTCACTATTGAGTAGTCTCTCCTATTTTTATCTACTACCACTGGATGTCACTATTGAGTAGTCTCTCCTATTTTTATCTACTACCACTGGATGTCACTATTGAGTAGTCTCTCCTACTTTTAGAAATCCATATACACCTCCGGCCACTGGATGGCACTGTGATTGTTATTTATTATTAAACCATGAGGCTAAATTATTTCCTTATTTTCAGACCTTTATATGTAATAAAAATAGATTAATTTTCTCAGATTAGGATTGCATATGTCATCAAGTCCTACTATGTATGTCCAAATGTCAACTTTTAGTCGTTATTTACACCGCTGTCAGCACAGCGTCAATTGACCACTGTATAAATAGGCCCAGAGACACCTGACAGCCTTACCCTTTGACAAAGTCACGTGTGCTAGTGACGATACTAGTGAGGGAGGAAGGAAGTCAGGTGCCTATCGCTCTACTTCTGGTTTGCGGCCGCGACCGGAAGTTCATCTATGCTGATGCAAGAAAACTTTAAATGTGAGTGGATATTATTTTTGTTTCAATAAACCTGTTTTTTACAACACATTGGAGCGCTTCTTTGTACCTTTAACCCCTACATGCTGATCTAACCCGTGAGTGACCCCTTACCCCTGGAGTGCCTTTTTGGATCGGAGTAGGAGTCCATAGGAGCCCATAGAAGCCTATAGGAGCCCATAAGAAAGAGGACCCGGAAAGTGACCAGGCTTGCCACTTTAGAGGCTATCTGCTCCACTAGGCCTGTAGGGGCCGCAAATAGAGGTGAGAGGCTGGGGGAACTAGTAGGGTGCACCCCTGAAGTCAGCACAGAGCACTGCCTGCACGGATCATCACTGTGATCAACACAAAGATTCCTGAATATTTCTACTCACCTTCACTTATTCCAGAGCATTATGCTCTTCATTGTTCCAGATTGTGGACTTTATCGTTTATTTTCCGCCATTTTTTTCTTTACAAGCTGGGACTTGTAGTGCACCAAATTTTACTTTTATTTTTTAATAATTTTTTTCAGCGATATTATTGTTTTGGTATCATCTGATTATACCATACCTACAGTGACACTCTCTTTTCATCTGTATGGTCACTTTGTCATTATTTTGGATATTTCTGCACATTCAATCATTAATTTCCCTTGCAATTTCCTTGCAATTCCCTTGTACTTTCAGAACCAATTTATCGGTTCTCTATTGGTTCTTTATTCACATATTTTGCACGTTGCACTGTGCACCTTTTATTGCTAGAAGATTTTGTGTTCACTATTTTTAACCCAACTCCATCATCATTTTTACCCCAGCACATATATTTATTTTCAGCACGGTTATTTTAGCACCATCACTTTTATTGAACATTTTTTCATTTTATACACACGTCTTATATTTATTCAATATTTTATGTGTATTGCTATTAAGGAATTTTATCTATTTAGTTCATTATTTTATGTTTTTATATATCTATTTATGTGAAAGGTCACTCATCTTTCGGATACTCTGAGCTTTGCAAACTGGTCATTTTAGATTATTTTTAGATTATTTATTGATTTACATAAGGGTTAGCGCCACATACCCTCTTCATTCAATTTGTCTACATAGCGACTAAGGTTGTCAGTAAGGCAGCCACGTCCGGAGACGATTGGTCTGCCTGGTGGTCTGGGTAGGTTTTTATGCACCTTAGGTAGTGCATAAAACGTTGCCTCTTTGGGAAATTTGGTCCTGACGTATTCAGTAGTGGGTTTATCGATGGTGCCTTGTCTAGAGGCGTCATCAATAAGTGTGTATAATTCTTGTTGGAAAGATTTAATTTGTGTGCTAGGGATTATAGTATACCATTCACGGTTACGTAGTATGTTAAGACACATCTCAACATAATCCATTCTATCTAGAATTACTATATTCCCACCCTTGTCCGCTGGTTTGATTATAATTGACGGGTTTGTTTTCAAATCTTGTAAGGCAAGGTGTTGATTATAAGAGAAGTTTTTAATTTTGGAATGGAACGGGGAAGTTTTCAAGTTATGAATTTCGTTAGTCACTGATTGTAAAAAGAGTGCTGCACGTGGATTGGTGCTAGGGGGTGGAAAAAAGCTTGATTTTTTCTTTAGAGGGAGGTGTTGAGGGTGACTAGTGATGTCATCCTCAAGATTATCAAAAATGTAATCTAGATCAATAGTGTCGATTAGGTCTGGGGGGTCATTCTCTTCAAGGAGCTCTATGAGCTGCTGGAGAGCAGTGGTTTCCGTGGCAGAGTGTATAGCTGTGTCAGAAAAAGGATTGGGGGTGTACATGCTGTGTAGTAATAGTTTGCGAATGAACAGGTGTATATCTTTGATTGCAGTGAATTTGTCAAGTTGTGATACTGGACAGAATGTGAGTCCTTTTTCAAGGACGGAAATTTCATGGAAGGTAAGTGTGTGCGAGGATAAGTTGATAACATTACAAGAAGGTAATGTTAACGTGTTGTTTTCTTGGATTTTGGATTTTGTGACGTGTGTTGTTGGTGAGTGTGTAATGATGCCCTCATTTTGTCTAAAAAATCTGCATTTTGGGATGCAGAAGGTAGAGAGTGAAACCTAACTGTCTTGGCAAGTGAGGGGGCCGCCGGCGAGTCCCTGTGAGGGGAGGCGCCGGGGGTCCCCTCCATGTCGGACACGTCATCACTCGAAAAATTTGGTGTACGACCTCGTTTGGGTTTGCGAAGACCCAAGGGGAGGTTGGGTTTGTGAGAAAATTGGGGTGGGGTGTTAGTCCTATCAGTGGTGGAACGAGAGGTAGGCAACTTAGAAGTGGGCCGTGTGGCGGCTGAAGGGCGGGCCCCACGGTTCACTTCATTCCATTTGTATGCGCGTTCTTCATGGAACGCTTTCTTGTCGCGAAATAATTTTTTATCTTTTTGTGCAAGAATATCATGGTTAAATTTGTCAAAACAAGTTTTTAGTTGTTCATCCAATGAAGTATATAGAGGATGGTTGGTGAATTGCGCAAGTTGTGTGTTAATCAACTCAAGCTTAGTATCTAGAATGGTCATCTGTGACTCATATTCAGAGATGAGTAATTTCATAAGCTCGTTTGAGCATTGTTTCAGGGCGTTCTCCCAGGAAAGTTTGAAATCTGGGCGAATGTCCTGAAATGTGGGGAAAATTTGTACCCTAAGACCAAAGGGGTTAATACCATGGGCAATATATTCTTTAAAAGATTTGATGTGCCAAAATAAAGAAGCTTTTTTTTGGACAGTGTGTGTAAGATTCAAAAAGGTATACTTGAGTTGTGACTGAGTGTATTCATTAGACTCAAAATTATGCATAGTATTGGTCATGCGAGTGTCCCACTCATCTCCAAGGTATGGTGCCATATTCAGCTAGATAAATATTACCAGCCTCAGATGGCAGTGTAATAGACTATATTGGGTATGGTATAAAAAGACAGGGTTTCTTTTTAGGTATAAAGTATATACGATAGGTTAAGGCCTAGAAAGGACAAGTAGTAAGGATAACCACGATGGGGTGAGGTGCAGTATAACCAAAGGCGCCCGGGTAGGGGATTTGGATGGGATAACCATCCAAATATAGAATATTTGGGCAGGATTTGGTAAAAGATACAAATGGTCTATCGCATCCCAAAATTGAAAATAATGGAATTTTTTAGGCCAGAGTGTGCATGAACACAGGCCAGTACCCCTGGGGGATGCTTAGGGTATAGATAGACACTGATAAGGTGTATGCATTTCAAAAAAAAGTAAATGTTTATTCAAAAGGACATAAGTCAATGCATATAAAACACAGAAATGTTCAGTATGTTGCACAGGTATGGACAGAGCGTAAACAATTTTTTGACCAAGTCAACAGCATGAACATACAAAATGTTGTGACAGAGAAAAAACTTGCTTGATACATATATGATCAGGAGGATGCCAACATGTTTCGGACTTTAGTCCTTTTTTTTTTAAATCAATGTTTTTTATTGAAATTTCACAGTTTTACATGACAAAACAGTACACAGGGGAAAAATAAAAACGTAAGAAGGGAAATACAGTGAATATACCGTGTTTACAGCGAGTACCATCCACGTTTGAGATAACAGAATATCCATAACATTCGAAAAACGATCAACTTCAATTAACTTTAAATCTATCAGTCCATATTTTCCATTCGCTATCAAATTTTTTACAGCGAAGCGAGTTAATTGCTAATAACCTTTCAAAGGAGTGATTCCTATTGACTAATGCGACAACTTCTGATATATTAATGGCGTTAGTGCTCTTCCAATTGCGTAGAATCAGATTTCTGGTTGCCAATAATATGTGTGTTACCATTGCCCTGTCTGCATGTGGAAAGAGTTCCACGCCTATGTGTAACAGTGCAAGGGAGGGGTTAGGAGGGGTCAGTATACCCGTAAGGTCGGAGATTAATTGGAAGGTTTTGTTCCAAAGGCTAGTCAGGCTTGGGCAGCTCCAAAGTGTGTGTAGAAGATTGCCTATCTGCCCACAGTTTCTCCAGCATAGTGGGGATGAAGATGGGAAGAAAATTGAAAGCCTATAAGGAGTGTAATGCCATCTATTGATAATTTTCAAGGTCATTTCCCAATGGTTCTCACAGTGTGATGCCTTCTGAATAGTTCGGAATGCGAGTAACCACTGGTCATCAGAAAAGCAGGTGGCTAAGTCCGTTTCCCACTTACTGAGGGCTGTAGATTTGGAAAAGTTGCGTTTGTTATTTATAAGGTTGTAGAATAATGATATACCCTTAGTGGTATGGGTGGTGGAGGAGTAGAAACTCCAAGCCTTAGAGGGTATAGAGATAGTGGGCAGTGGATGTGCTCTCAGGAAGTGGGAAATTTGCATACATGAGAACCATAATTCCCTAGGGAGGTCGTATTCAGTCATAATTGTTGTCGTTGGTTTAGGTACTAGGCCAGTGAACAAGTCTTGTACGTGGTATATTTTGTAGTCTTTTAACCGTGTTATATTTAGGTGAGGAATTTTAGCCCCTAGAGTTTCAATCGGGAATTTGTATAAGATCTCCTTATGTTCTGTGGGAGTACATGTCTGGAGAAATCTCCAAGCCTGAAGGGATATCTGTAGGGTAGGGGATAAACCTCCAGGGTCCCATGGGACCCATATGTCTGTCATTAGGAAAGTAGTAAGGTCATTCGTAGGTGTAAGAGCCTTTTCAATGTCAACCCATAGTGGATGATCTGCTTGAGAGAACCAGTGTCTCAACTGATCAAGTCTGGTGGCCCATAGGTAGTCTTGTATGTCCACATACCCTGCTCCCCCTACTGATTTGTGAGGTAAAAGGTTGTTTCGTGGGCATCTGGCTCTTTTGTCTCCCCATGTAAATTTCCAAGTAGCTTTGGAAATGGAGGTAACATAGTGTGCGGGTATAGGGATTGGGAGCGATCGGAAGATTTGTGGCAATATTGACATTTTGAAGGCCGCAATCCTGCCTAGCCAAGAGATTTCATTCTTACTCAAGTCCTTGAGTTGTTTCTCAAGCTTGACTAACAGCGGCTTGAAATTGAGGTCCGCTAGGGAAGATGTATTGGTGGACACCTGAATGCCTAAGTATGTGATGCTTTTGTTGGTCCACGAGTACGGTAGGGAGTTTTGTAATCTGTGTTTGATGTGTTTATGCACTCCTAAATCTAGGATCTGGGATTTGGTGAAGTTTACTTTATAGTAAGAGACTGCCCCGAAGTCCGTGAGTGTCTTGTGTGCCTGTGGTAGGGAGGTCATGGGGTCTGTCAAAAGCAGTATCACATCGTCAGCAAAGAGGTTAATAACCTGTTTGGTGTTGCCTATCTGGAAACCTTTAATGTCGTCATTTGTGCGCATAGCTTCCGCTAGGGGTTCGATCATTAAATTGAAAATGGTCGGAGAGAGTGGGCACCCCTGCCTGGTACCCTTCGATATGGTAAACGGTTTGGATAACAGTCCTGAGGTGTAAACTTGTGCCGAAGGGCAAGAGTAAAGGGCCATAATCGCCTTGAGGATTGAACCGGTGAACCCAAATTTTCCTAGCACAGCTTCCATATATTTCCAGTGCACTCTATCAAACGCCTTCTCTGCGTCTATAGATAGAAGCAGAGAAGGCGTTCTCGAGGTTGTGGCAAGGTGTATAATATTGACAATGCGCCTTGTGGCGTCTGAGGTCTGCCTCCCCCTTACAAAGCCCATCTGGTCTCTTGGTATGATATTTGGTATTATATTAGACAATCTGTTCGCTAAGAGTTTTGCGTAAATTTTTACATCTGAATTTAAGAGAGAGATTGGTCTAAAATTTGCTGGGGTGGTAGGCTCTTTACCAGGTTTCGGAAGTGTTATGATGTGGGCTTTCAGCATCTCGGGTGGGAAGGATGAAGTTTCACTCGCCTTATTGAATACCTGTAGCATGTGTGGGGTAAGTTGTTCTTTGAAGACCTTGTAGTATTCGTTTCCGAAACCATCAGGTCCTGGGGATTTACCATTTGGCATTGATATTGTGATTCTATTAATTTCCTGTGTTGTGAATGGAGCGTTGAGCGTTGATAACTGTTCTTCTGACAGTGACGGGAGATTGAGGTTCCGTAGGAAATTTTGGATGCTATCTGGGGATGGTTGGGGTGTGGAGGTGTCTGCGTGTAAATTGTAAAGGGCTCCATAAAAATCGGCAAATTGGTCAGCAATCACCTGGGGATTCAAGATCTTATCTCGTGTATTGGGATGGATCAGGTAAGGGATTTTAGTTCTGACATGTGCCGCTTTGATTCTATTTGCCAGGTATTTCCCCGCCCTATTGGCATTTGCGTATGTGTTGAGTTGCAGCTTCCTGAGGTGTTTGTCGTATTGGTATGTGAGGAGTTCCCTCAGAGTTTCCCTGAGTTCGGTGAGGGTAGCTGCTGTGATCGGATTGGGGAGTGATTTGTTTTGGGTTTCTAATGTGTGTATTGAGGTTAACGTGTCATTAAGCTTAGTATTGTATTTTTTTTTCTCTATTGCTCCTAATTGAATGAGTATGCCCCTCATAAATGCTTTATGAGCGTTCCAAATGGAGAACGGGTTTGCGTCAGGTGTGTTGTTGGAGTGAAAGAATTCTGTGAGATGTTGAGATAGAATGGGGGACAATTTGGGTTCCTGAAGTAATTTTACATTGCATCGCCAGATAGGTGGAGAGGGGGAGGCACCCTGTGTATGAAGAGTCAATGTGATTGCAGCGTGGTCAGACCACCCGATATCATGTATCGTGGAGGACCGAACACGCTGCAAAAGCCACTTGTCAGTTACAAACATGTCTATCCTAGAATACGAGCAATGCCTCGTGGAAAAAAAAGTGTAGTTTCTTTCGCTAGCATGCATACACCTCCAAGTGTCGAACAAATCATGCTTGTGGAAGAGGTTGAGTAGCTTGGACGGTCTTCTAGGGTCCACAGTAGTAGTATCTAGTTTCGGGTCAGCTATGAGGTTAAAGTCACCGCCAATTATGAGGCGACCATATAGCATGGAGTTTATTTTTCTAATCACCTGCTGAACAAAACGCATCTGGCGCGTATTGGGTGCGTAAAGAGTCACAATTGTGAATGGCTTAGCGTCCAAGTCTCCTGTGACAACTATGAACCTTCCACTGTCTGCAATAAAGGAATCTTTAAGTTGGAAGGAGACAGTATCTTTAATGGCCAGCATGACACCCCCTTTTTTGCCATCCGGTGTGCAGGCTAAAAAGACATGCGGGTAGTTCTTGTTTGTGCAAACAGGGGTTTTAAGTGTCTGGAAGTGAGTTTCTTGTATGAGGAGTACATCCGCCTTGTGTTTGCGGGCCTCCTTCCACATGGAGAACCTCTTAGCGGGATGATTCAAACCCCTGACATTCAGGGATAGAAAGTTAAGGGTCATTCCTGGCAATGGGGGTCTGTGTGTGTGGCGAGGTGCTTGGTGTACTCACTGTGGTGGCGGTTCTCCTGTCCGTTGGATGTCACAGAAGACTTGGTGGTGGTGATCTTCGCTGTGCAGTTGGAAAGTTGGTCCTGAGTTGGGTATTCACTGTGGTCAAAAAAAGAGTAAGGAAAAAAGAGGAACAAAAGCAAAGGGTAATGCAAACATGTAAAAAGGGATCTGATAACTGATCCGCGTGCAGGCATAGCTGCTGAACTAGGTGTCAGGGTGATAGGAGTCTAGGTACGAACTCCTTCAGCCAGAGAGATTTGAGAGTGACTAATTAGACATGTTATGAGCTGCTCCCAGCTTGTTTCTTATTATTGCGCTTGTGTGAAACCACCTGCCAGTCCTCCTGGATCTGTTGGGGCTGTGGCGGTGGCGACGGGTACGCTGCCTGGTCAGGAAGAATCCCCCATTGTTGTAGGGTGGCAATGCCGTCATCCAGCGTGGTAACTGATCTTGTTACACCATTGTGTGTGATGATGAGGGTGGCTGGGTACTTCCATTTGTGTGGAATCCTATGGTTCCTCAGAGCTTTTGTTATGGTGGCCAGGTTTCGCCTCCTCTGGAGCGTAAATCTAGATAGGTCTGGTAGAATTTGCAGGTCTGCATATTGCGATGGGACCTTGTCTTGTTTACGTGCTGCTTGAAATATCTGTTCCTTCACATGGAAGAAATGGATTCGTAACAGGGTGTCCCTTGGTGTGCCCTCCGGCAGAAAGGAGGGTTTGGGGAGCCTGTGGATCCTATCTATGATCAAGTCCTGAGCTGTGAGGGTAGGCACAAGTGTGGAGAATAGGGTTTGGGCATATTGCAGGAGCTGAGGTGCTGGGACAGATTCAGGGATTCCTCTCAATTTAATATTGTTGCGTCTGCTTCTGTCCTCAAGGTCTGAGACTTTGTCTTTCAACCATGCAATATCCTCCCCCTGGGCTGTGTGAGCATCCACCATTACATTATATGTGGTAGTGAATTCTTCCATTCTGTGCTCAATCCTGTCCACTCTGCCCCCAATAGCTTGCACTTCCTTGTGGCACTGATTTATCCCTCTCACCATGTCAGTATGCAGTGCAGATCTGAGTGACAGTAACATTTCCTTCAGCATGGTGTCTGAGATGGGCCTATCTGCTGTGGGAAAGTCTGCTATGGGGTCAGGAGTGTGAGGAGATGCTGCAGCTTCCTGTGTGCTTACCTCCATTTCGTGTGGAATCTGAGGCCTATCTGGGGAGGTCAGCCTGGGCTTCGATTTTGCTGGGCTCCTCGTGGAGGGGCTGGAGGAACCGGATGGCGGATCGCTGTGGGAGATGATGTGTCCCTGAGACGAGCGGATGCCTCCCCCTCCGTTCCTGAGGTGAGCGGCCTGGTCAGCAGTGTGCGGTTGTAGCGGCCCGCCGCCGCCATTTTGCGTAGGCCCGCGGGACTTGGCTGAGAAGAAATTTGCCATCTTCTGGGGTTGCGGCGCTGTTTTCCTCCGCTTGGTCATCCCCACGGTGTTCCGTCGGTCACAGATGGTGGTTTGGGGATATTTAGATGGCCGGTGCGCTCGGATGGTTTTTGATCTCCCTGGCTGGCGAGCGGAGCTCCAAGATCAAGCGTCCATCTTAGGGCTCGGTCGCCACGCCCCCCGACTTTAGTCCTTTTTAAAGGCAATTAGATATCCTTTGATTCACATCTAGGTTGTGTGAGAATCAGAGATTAGTACATATGATAAATGACAATATATACAGTCTATTTTTACAGTGCCAGAGAAGCCGGTATAGTATATAGGTAGTGGGGAAGGTACTCACATATAGTGCTAGTTTCAGGATATGCCACAGGTGTAACCACCAGATCAGTTGGTGTAGAAGGTATGCATTGGTAAGGGTAGTAAAAACAGGTGGAAATAGCCATAAACATGGAAAGCTTGCCGCAACAATTTCAGGCAGTTGCAAGGTCCTATACAGGGATGGGGCTATAGCCCATGTCCTGTAGCTACACTGGCCAAGCAGTATATAATGCTGTAATGAAATAGAGTATAAGAAAGTATAAGTAACAAAGGTAAGGCAAAAATAGGTCATGTAAAGACACTGGTATTAGGGTTTTTTTACCTGAATGATGTGGTGTCTAGTATGGAAGGCCAATGAACGCCATGGAGTCAGCAGCATGTATAAGCCTGTTTGGGCGTTTGGTTTATAACAGGTCAGATAATGACAATCAGCTGGACTGATAAATCCCTTTCACCCTTTGTCCCGCCAAAGCCTTTGATTACTTATCGACATGCTCCATCCCTCCGTGACAAACTCATCATCAGTGAATATAAATATAGTAACAGGTCCCATAAGCAACTTAAGGGCACTTTTCCATGTGGCAATTGTAGCTATTGTAAGTACCTTACCAAATCCAACATACATAATGTCTTGCCAAATGGCCAACGTTTTTTTCCACAACATTATGTAAATTGTCGATCCATTGGTATTGTGTACTTACTTGAATGTGAATGTGGATGCTTTTATGTGGGTAAGACCAAATTACCCTTCTGGAAACGCATATATGGCCATATCTGCAGTGTCAACAAATGAGACCCTGATTTACCTTTGGGGCGACATTGCATGATTGTCCATCATGACGCTATTCCCAAAATCTCATTTAAAGCCCTAGACTATATCCCACCTCCTGTCCGAGGTGGTGATTACAACAAAGCCTTATTACAAAGCGAACTTCGATGGATTTTCCACCTTAATGCCACTTTGCCCCCAGGGCTTAACGAGGCTTTTAACTTTAAACCCTACCTTGAAGGCATTGAATCTGGAGTTTGTGAACTTGACCTTTGACTCTATTCCCCCTACATATACGCATCCACATAACTAACTTTTTGTAATAATATCTATAAATCTAATAATGCATAGACTGTAATGACATACCCATGTCCACCCCCACTGTATGTGCCTTATATGCTAGAATAACCTCTTTCTTACATTGTTGTTACAGTACTCCTATCTGCTGTACCACACTGCCTAATATACCACAGTTCTGCTAGTTTCCTTGCCACTTTGACTTATTAATCTGTTTACACAACAAATCTCTCTGTGCATACATATATACTTGATGGCTTGCCGCATTCCAGGTTAGTTACCCGGCGCAGGTAAGACTTGGTACGCATGCGCTACCCTCTCTAGTGCGCATGCGCCTTCTTCCCGCTTCTGTCAGCCGACTCCACCTGTCTGCTTGTTTGCGTTCCATCCGGAGCGCAGCACGTTGAGCGGCAGTCTAGTCCCGCGTCGGTGACGTCACAACGCTGGACGCGACCCCTCCCGCAGGGTGTGCTCGCGCCCAGCGCCGCCCCGTCAGAGGTCTTTTTGGGAAAATACACAGCGCGCTATGGCGCTCTTCCCTTACACACAGCCACCCAATCAGCTTCTACTGTGGCACACAGACATCCCCAGTCCAGCTGATTGTCATTATCTGACCTGTTATAAACCAAACGCCCAAACAGGCTTATACATGCTGCTGACTCCATGGCGTTCATTGGCCTTCCATACTAGACACCACATCATTCAGGTAAAAAGACCCTAATACCAGTGTCTTTACACGACCTATTTTTGCCTTACCTTTGTTACTTATACTTTCTTATACTCTATTTCATTACAGCATTATATACTGCTTGGCCAGTGTAGCTACAGGACATGGGCTATAGCCCCATCCCTGTATAGGACCTTGCAACTGCCTGAAATTGTCGCGGCAAGCTTTCCATGTTTATGGCTATTTCCACCTGTTTTTACTACCCTTACCAATGCATACCTTCTACACCAACTGATCTGGTGGTTACACCTGTGGCATATCCTGAAACTAGCACTATATGTGAGTACCTTCCCCACTACCTATATACTATACCGGCTTCTCTGGCACTGTAAAAATAGACTGTATATATTGTCATTTATCATATGTACTAATCTCTGATTCTCACAAAACCTAGATGTGAATCAAAGGATATCTAATTGCCTTGAAAAGGGACTAAAGTCCGAAACATGTTGGCATCATCCTGATCATATATGTATCAAGCAAGTTTTTTCTCTGTCACAACATTTTGTATGTTCATGCTGTTGACTTGGTCAAAAAATTGTTTACGCTCTGTCCATACCTGTGCAACATACTGAACATTTCTGTGTTTTATATGCATTGACTTATGTCCTTTTGAATAAACATTTACTTTTTTTGAAATGCATACACCTTATCAGTGTCTATCTATACCCTAAGCATCCCCCAGGGGTACTGGCCTGTGTTCATGCACACTCTGGCCTAAAAAATTCCATTATTCTCTTTGGATTGATTTGACATAGAAAATCTTGAAGTAGGGGTTCGGCCATGTTGGTGGTAAAGTCTGTCGAGGTCTGTCATAGGGGAACAGATGTCTCTCAGTTTCTGGCGTTTTCTAGCGGTAGCCAAGTTTATGAGCACCGCCTTATGGGCTGCCCATAAGGATGCAGGGAAAATCTCACCCACATCATTATGAGTGAAGTAGTCTGTAATGCAATCCGATATTTGGGTAAGAGCCATCGGGTCTTTGAGCAGGGAGTCATTAAGGAGCCAAGCCCCCAGAGCGTAGGAAAGGCCAATGTGGGAGAAATTGCAGGACACTATCTGATGATCCGACCAAGGGCAGGCATGAATCTTGGCTGTGGTAGATTTAGTGACTAAAAGAGGGATGCAATAAATGTCGTTTAGCGGGGAGTAGCTGGCATGGGGGTGGGAGTAAAAAGTATACTCAAGGGCCCCCACGTTGTGAGCTCTCCAAGTATCCAACAGCTGGTGTGATCTAAGTTGAGATTGGAGAGATTTTGGGAAGGCATTAGTGGAAGTCACCATGCGACTCCTGTCTAGCCACCAGGATAAAATCACCACCTATCATGATGTGAGGTGAGTTGTACTTATCTAATGTTTGAAAAAACTTCTTAAAGAAAGAAGCCTGGTACTCATTCGGTGCATACACAGAGGCCATGGTGATACCTTTGCCCTGAATTGTGCCCTGAACTATCACAAAGCAGGTATCCGGATTTCTATAGGTATGGTGGACATCGAACATAACTGAGTTTTGGATAAATATAGCAACACCTCGCGTCTTGGACTCATATGTGGTATAGTAACACTGCTGAAAGGCTTTATCAAAGTATAATGGGTGGTTTTGAGAGGAGCAATGCCTCTCCTGTAGGAGAAGAACATCAGCTATGCACAGGGAGAACATGCAAATTCCAGGCAAAAAAAAGCAATAATAAATAATAATAATAATAATAATAATAATAATAATAATAATAATAATAAATAAAGACCAGAATCACATGCAGGTTTAAGGTAGACATGTGCACACTGAAATATTTTGTTTCAGAATTTCGTATTCGTCTTAAAAATACATTTATTTAGTTACTCCCAAAATTTGTTTTTATTTATTTTGTTTCACTAAAAAATGCATTCATCTGAAAATCCGAAATAATTAAGGTTGAATCTGTCATTGAAGGCTTATGGTGTCTGTCGAATGTTCTAAGAAGATTCAATGGAGCAGCTAACCTGTTTCGACATGGAGAGAAAAGATTTGACATATGGAGGAAAGATTCAACATTATAGAGGCAAGAGCAAAAAAGGTTGAATGTGCCTAACTTAACTCTATTAGTCCAAGATTATTCGACATAGAGAGAAAAGATTCAACGAAGCAGTCGTACATTTCCTGTCAAATGTTCTGCCTACAAGCTATAGTAGAATTCTAATGTTGTATGACACTAGTAATAATTATATTTATTAATTATTATTACTAGTCAACCAACATTAGAATTCTTCTTTAGCCTATGGGCAGAGCATTTGACCATAAATGTCTGCTCGCGCCGACTGCTCGCGTCGAATCTTCATCTTCATCTTCATGTTTCATCCGAATGCAAATGCATTCGGATGAAAACTAATGCACATGTCTAGTTTAAGGCAAGCATGTAAAAAAAAAATCTGAAGACCGGACACTTTCACCCCTTTCCAGCCCAGGCAAATTTTTAGTTTTCAGCACTGTCACAGTTTGAATGACAATTACTCAGGCATGCAACACTGTACCCAAATTTTGTTTTGGAGACAGATAGAGCTTTTTTTGGTGGTATTTAATCACAACTGTTTTTTACATTGTTTGCTATATATATGTTTTTCTTAGTTTCTGTTATAAAAATGTGTAAATAAATATAATTTTTTTCATAAATTTAGGCCAAAATATATTCTGCTACATTTCTTTGGTGTATGTTCGAAAATATACAATCTATATAGACGAAGGGGCTATAAAAAGTTTCTGCAACATTTTATATTTAAAAGAGTTTAAAAAAGTGCGGAAATTTTTTGAAGAACCTATATATATATATATATATATATATATATGTGCCTTTAATAAGGGGTGGGCTCCCTCAAGACATACCTGCCCTTAATCTATCCATTCTTATATGTACTCCTACTATGGAGGCTCTGGAAATTGAGTTAAGACCAAAGTATATATAGAGGTCCCTTGGCGTGGGCACTGCGACTTGTATATTATATATATGTATATATATATATATATATATATATATATATATATATATATATATATATATATATATATATATATATTATATTTCCCAGTAGGTAAGTGGTAAAAGTTCCCAGTAGGCAAGTGGTTAAATAGGGGCACCTTGGAGGAGCAGAACATAAGGGGGGCACTCTACAGGAAGATACAAGGGGTCACTCTGAGGGTAATAACTCCTACAGAGTGTCCCTTAGTACTTCTAGATTGCCCCCTTATTTCTTCCATAGTACCCCCTTAGTACAGTATTACTAAGGGGACACTTTGGAGGATGTAAAGGGGCACTCTGGAGGATGTAAGGGGGATTCTGTAGGTTATAACCTCCAGAGTGCCCCCTCCTTTCCTCTCCTGCCATCAGAGCTGCAGGTATTCATGCTTCTTTTCATGAATGGGCAGGAGCCTCTGTCTCCTGTTTATTCATCTGCAGTGCAGCTAAGGCTACAGAGAAAGAGACTGGACATGTGTCCAGAGATTGAGGGTTGTGTACACACAGGCTTAATTTAAAGTCCCAGAACTTTCTCTTTTATGCTTAAATAGGGATGGAGGCATTTGATCAGTAAACCTTAGTTGCTGCACCAACACCGGTATGCTTTATGAGTCTGGTGTGTAAAATGGACCCACTGTTGGTTTGTACATATACTATTCATACAGCTCTTACAGTATTTTGCCCCCTGCATGAGTAGCAGTTCTTCATCCCATGACATGCTGTTTTTTTGCTGTCTGTTGTCCGGGAGCTGCAATGCGCACTGATGCCCCTCCCCCTCTCTCTTCCCCTCACCTGGCGGGTGGGACTGGGAGATCGGGCGGGCCGTACACTGTGAATCAGTGCCATGCATCACGCCGCACCTGTGACTTCATTCATGGGCGTCATGATGGGGGCGTGTTTTCCACTCTTAACTGAACACATGGGGAGTTATTTGGCACCACTTGCGGGCGGTGGCTGCCACCCGTTTTGCTATCATGCTAGCGTGGCGCTGGTGGATACTCGTGTGCATGCATGTCTTACACGTATATAAATACCCCTCACCATCCCTTCTATCCTCATTTGCTGGTCAGGGATTCTGTACTTCACACGAGTACCACATCACGCTACTAAGTCCAAGGTAATTATCTTGGTACCTGCTATGTTGGTGTTTGTATACACCTTCTCACTGTGTAACTTGTTTTCCTTGTCTACCATGCATGTGGTTTCCAGCACCTATTACCCTCTGGTGTTTGGGTCCCATACTTAGTCCTGATCATCTCCACATTTGCCACACCTATGTGGCTACTTCTCCTATTCTCCTTGGTATAATGGTTACACCTAATATACTTCACTACCCTTAAGTTTTTTAACTCATTCATTTCATAGACATGTTTCAAGACACTTCTATTACCACTTGTTACTTATGGAGACCCTTTCCCTCTAGGAAATATTGTGTGCGTGTTTGTCTCGTGTGCCGGTTTTTCCACCTCAGCTCCTGTGACAGACCAATCCAGCGGTCCTCCTTTCCATTACACCACATATCTCTCCCATTCCAATGTCATGTAAGTGATTGGGACTGGTTATTCCTCTGCCTCTTATTCAATTTCTCCTCTGTTTGCTTGAGATATATACTTGACCTACTGCTATTATGTTCTTTTTAGACATACCAAGGCATCTTCTCCTGATGAGTGGTCCCAACCATGAAACACGTCAAGCTACATGGGATGCAAACATTATATTAATACTACCAATCATTCAGATTATGACACGTAACAATGTTGTATATGGTATACAATTATACAACTTGGTATTTTATTTACTAGACAAGGATGGGTCATTGGGATGGACTGCATCAATGTTCATGCATGTATGCATATGTAATGTACTTATGTTATGTATATATGAAATTATTTTTTACATTTCTATTGTAATGTGCTATGTTTATAAATCCAAATAAATTATTTCTGTACTTAATTATCAATCACTTGCCTTATATAAAGTCCCAAAATCCCCCCTTCTATTTTAATGAACCAGGGATGAAGGTTTGTGTACACACAGGCTTCATTTAAAGTCGTAAAAAAAATTCTCTTTAAGTCCCTTTTTCTGTCTCAAAAATGATACTTAAGGGGTCTATTTAGACCCCTAATACTTCATCAAAGTGCCCCCCCCCTCAACAGCATTGTAAAAAGAAAGTAAAAACAATTATATTAAAATTATTTGAACATTACAATGAAAAAAAAGAAAAAGAAATATTTGTAAAAAATCAGACTAAAATTTCTAATTTGATTAAAAAGCCACACCCAATATGCAGCAACATTTAGCCACACCCACTGTGTGCCATGGCACGCTATACACACCGCAGGTCAACTATGTATTACTTTGTCCAGGGGCCCATGATCCTGTTAAAGTGGCACTTCCCATAAGAGGCTCCTAATATCTTAATTGGGTCGTCAGCTTTAAGTCTCCTGCCACTCTACATGTCACTGAGTTTGGTGCCTTCCACACGGCCCTGACACATTAATGTTGCATCATAAAGATGGCTGACACGTGGTGGCCATCTTTAAACCTGGGGCCCCATGATCTCCTATTGCCTGGGGGCCCCATGAGTTGTCAAGGACAGTGGTCAGCGGCCGGTAAGGACACAGCAGGTGCAACCAGCTGGAAGCTGTCACGTTCATTCACGCTGAACACTCTAAACATTCAGCATTCAGACAGTCAGTTTGGTTTGAACTTATGATCAGACCACAAACTTAGCTCATCCCTACATACAGGGCCACTCCTATGTCCCTAACAGCATATGATAACTTTTGCAGTTACGTGCAAACAGCTTGGGACAGCGTAAGCCTGCGATTAGTTTGTGCATTCTTTCTGCCCGCAGCTTATCAAAGACACTTGGCTGTACTCAACACTTCTGTATCAAATATGATGCTTTGGGCCCTGGATGGCCCTAAACTGACACTTTACTCAAAAAGAAAAAAAAATTGAATGTGTTTAAATAGAAGTAGAGTAAGTAAGTAGAATGTGCCTTCTATCATGTTTTCTTTGTTTCATCTCTCAAATGCAAACTTTTTTCTACCATTCTCAGGATTCATGTTCTAAGGTGGCTATGTTTGTTCTCCATGCCCCCCTTGTATATGTGAATGTAGCCAGCCTTTTCTGCTTGCCCCTGAAATGGACTACACATCTAAGAGCAGACACATTCAGCTCTATGGGAATAGTAGTGTGCATAGAGTGGAGCATGTGAGCATAAATTATGACACTGCCTGATTTGCAATAGTAGCTGTGATCAGTGGAGGAAAGGGAGTAGGCACAGGACAAAAATGAAGCCTTAAAACAACAGCAAGAGACTTAATCAAAGTATTAAAAAAAAAAACGATTCATGGTATACTTGGTATAGAAAAGTTGGTGTAAACAAAGTTGTTTATTGTCACTTAAACAATCCCAGCATATCACAAAATATGAGGAAACAAATCAAAATTGAGCTGTATATTCTTTATAGAAATTACTTAAAACTAGTGGGTTCATTTAAAACCAGGTGTATCTGTGGCTTTATTTGGTCTAAAAATACATTCAGTTTTGTTACTGCCATAATGTACACTGGATTCCCCATCAATATCATTCTTCATCCTAACCTTGGGTTTTTAAAAGTTAAGAAACATGAGGGCGTGGCTTGCACGCTGAGGAAGATAGCCGCTTAAGCCCAGAGCTCTCCCCAGCCAGCCGTTTTTACAGAATATAAACGGGCAATATCATTACCCAAATCAGCTAATAATTACCCCACTGCATTCCGGAATCACCAGGGACCATATTGTCCTGCAAAAGAGGACAGGAAAAGGGATCAAAAAGGCTGACATCTTTCACATTTAAGCAGAGTGGAGCACTGACTAAAATCCAAGATGGCGCCGCCGGAGCTGTGAGGAAAAATAATAAGGTACATCCTAAACTCCCTGATTGCCATCCACCTGAAATGGATGAAGAATTATCATCCTCATATCCCAGTGACTCCTCTCATCTATCCCCAACCTCTCAGGGACCTGCTAAATCAAGGATGAATCTGGATTCATCTTACCAGGCCGCTGCAGCTGTTAATTCAGTTCTGCATAATGATAATGCTATGTCCTCATTACAGTCATCCATAGCAGCTTTTCCAACATCAGGTCAGCTGGTACTAGATACCACAATGAAAGATATGCTAGTATAATTGCAATCATCCATTGTGTCCAATCTATCATCTTTAATCCACAAGTTTTGTCTTGATATGAAACAAATGGATGGCAGATTACAATATGTTGAAAACAAAATGGAGGAATGCACTGACAAAGTGAATGAGTTAGTGGATGCTTATTCAGAACAAAAGGATGATTCTGTATGGGTCAAAGCAAAATTGGCAGATCTCAAGGAACGCTCTAGTCAAAATGAGAGGAATACCAGAGTCAGTTCTACCTATGGACTATACACTGTTACCGTAACTATGCCAATACACTGTTTTCTACACTATTACCGGAATTGTCATCGATTGAACTCACCATCGACCAAATTCATAGAATTCCCAAACCAAGACATCTAGAAGAATCGATTCCTAGGGATGTCATTCTAAGGATCCACTTTTTTCAAGCCAAAGAGCAAATCCTCTCCAAAGCTAGGGAACTAAATACTCTTCCACCACCATACTCGGAAATCCAATTATTCGCGGATCTCTCGCAATTTACACTTCAAATGAGAAGACAGCTCAAAACTGTAACAAAGGCCTTGTCAAACCACAAGATAACATATAAATGGCGACATCCAGCTACTATACTGACCACCTATAATGGGAAAAATGTTGCCATATCCACCATTGAAAGCGGCATGCAATTACTCCAATCATGGGGTATCATAGTTGATCTTCCACAAAATACCACTGCCTTAAGAGGGAAACCAAATTTGTTCCATTTCGGACAAAACCGTGAACAAAGCAGGATCAAATACAAGTGAACTTCTCCTGCCCGTTACCTGATATGCTTTATAGAAACATACGGTCTGGCTATATGCTCAATACTCTACTTCTTGTACTTTACCCCTAATCTTGGTCAGCATCTCTCCGAGTTGTTTGTTGCTGACTCACAAATTTTTGTTTTGCTCAAATTTTTCTTTTTTCCCTCACGGAAAAATATATATTTTTCTTTTGTTGATCTACTACTTTTTTATTTTTATTTTTTTGATCTACTACTTTCTTTATTTTTTGATCTACTATTTTTTATTACCGACTTACTTTTAATAGAGTGATAAATTGCTTATTATTGCAGTTATTAAGTTAAATTTTGTCTGAACAATAATATAGTACCTTTTAAACGGTTCAAGTAAATAATTGTTTAGCACTTATATATTTACACAATTATAATATTGAAATATATTATCTTAGGAAAATATTGAAAGAAAGCATTTTCCATTTCCATATAGTTTAACATGTCATTTACAATTTTGTCCCTTAATGCTAGAGGACTGAATCATCCAGCAAAAACGGACCTCTATGTGGAGGTCTGCTTTATCCTTTAAATGTGACATATTGTGTATCCAAGAGACACATTTTGCTAAGGATGCATCTCCTAAATGCCAACACAAACAATTTCCGCATATTTTTCAAGCTACTTATTCTAAAAAACAAAGAGGTATGTTAATAGCCATTAGAAACACCCTTACGTTCCAATTAGACAGCTGTATCACTGACCCAGAAGGATGATATATTTTTTTGATTTGTAACATCAATAATATACCCTATATACAAAAAATAATAAAAACCGCGCTACAAGTAGTACATAATAGGAACAGGCTGCTGCTCAATGTGGGATACACACACAAAGATACATAGAATAAAAAAAGGGGAGCTGCACCAGTAAAACAAATTTAAACAAAATAAAATAAAAAATAAAATGATAAAGAGGCTAAATATGCCCCACTACATGAAATGTCCACAGTGGTAAGGACCTTAGGTCGCATAAGACTGCAAAAACACTTAACGGCACTTAAAGGTAACACTCCCTGCTAGCACAGTAAACAGTCCTCAGGACAGTAGTATAAACAGGATAAGCTATTTAAAATGTCCAATAAAAGTCATGAAAATCATCAAGTTGTAGCAGTAGTAAAGGAGGTGATCCTGGCATCCAGGTGTGAGTTGAAAGAAAGCACCTTGGTGACTTGCAACATAAGCAGTGATGAACACAGTGCCCGACACCCTCAAAGACTAACTGCTTACCAGATAGCAGAGGTAAATAAGCTCTGCTAAGACACAAACGGCACGCAGCTGCGACTCTTCCTGGTTCCACTAGTATCCGATCCACATCATATGGTACTCTGAACAGTAAAATGTTGGGGGTCCACTTGCTCACATAGGGTCCATCTCATCCAGCAGGACGCCGTTAAGTGTTTTTGCAGTCTTATGCGACCTAAGGTCCTTACCACTGTGGACATTTCATGTAGTGGGGCATATTTAGCCTCTTTATCATTTTATTTTTTATTTTATTTTGTTTAAATTTGTTTTACTGGCCCAGCTCCTCAAAATAATATACCCTATACTTTAGTATCCATCTATGCCCCAAATATGCGACAAATGCATTTTATTAAAAAAAAACTATAGAGGAAGCTAAGAAGATTCAGAAAGGCCATCTCCTGGTTTGTGGAGATTTCAGTCTCACACCGAATAATGATTTGGATTTCACTGTTAAATCAAAATGCTATGCTTCTCCCCTTGATAAGTTTATAGCTTCAAACGGCCTATTTGATATATGGAGATGTGAACATGCTAATGAAATTGAATTACACGTATCTGTCACCACGTCACAATACTTACTCCAGAATTGATCTGTTCTTGACTGATAAATGGCTACTGAATAAGATTTCATCCTCCCATATACATACGGCCACTTGGTCGGACCATGCTCCTATTAGCATTTCCATAGCAGCCAAATCAGTTCAACCCAATACATACATCTGGAGAGCTAATAATTATCTCCTCCAAAATGATTATTACTCCACAATACTTCAACAACATCTCAATGAATTTCTTTCCATTAATTTGACATCCGTATCTGACCCAATGATGCTATGGAATGCTCATAAAGCTGTTATGAGAGGTGTGTTAATGCAATTAGGTTCCAGAGCTAAAAGAAAAAGAACTCAAAAATTGGATGAACTTACTAAGGGTATAGCACAGGCTGAGGAACTTAACAAAACTGCTCCCTCTCTCTCTCTCTCTCTCTCTCTCTCTCAAAACACAAATTTTCCAATTGCGAAATGAATTACGGTCCATACTTCTAGAGTCACATGAAAAATCTTACAAAAAATTTAGAGCTACCACTTATGCAACGGGGAATAAAGCGGGGAAAAATATGGCACTACGCATTAAAGGTTATAGATCTAAGACTAAAATCCCTTTCCTCTATCACCCACATACTAAAGAGAAATTGCTCAAACCTTCCTCCATAACCAATGCATTTAGCTTGTATTATGAATATCTATATAACATAAAGAATGATAGTAATACCCCTCAACCTTCTCAGAAGGAAATTGATGCCTTCTTAGATAGTGTCAATCTTCCATACATTTCCATACATATCCCTGAAATTTTACAAACTATCAATATCCTTCCCAATTTAAAATCACCTGGTCCAGATAGCTTCACTGGGGAATATTTAAAAAAATGTCAATGTACTCTACCTCTTTTACTGTGCGATGTTTATACTTTAGCAGCTCTAATAGTAACTCTCCAGGAACCAGATAAAGAACCATCTTCACCACAAAATTTTAGACCGATTTCCCTACTCAATTTAGATATAAAAATGTATGCGAAGCTCATAGCTAAAAGATTAGACAATTTGTTACCCTATTTAATTAATAGGGATCAATCGGGCTTCACTGAAGGAAGACAAGCATCGGACGCTACTAGAAAAATTATAAAAAATTATAAATGTGATTCACAATGTAGGTCTAACTAAAACGCCATCCTTGCTTCTATCGCTTGACGTGGAAAAAGCGTTTGATAGAGTGCATTGGGGCTACCTATCATTGGTTTCAACAAAATTTGGATTAACAGGTCAAATCAATAAAGCAATACTGGCCCTGTATTCTACCCCTTCAGCTCAAGTATTTACAGCAGACTCTCTATCATGTCCATTCCCAATCACGAATGGCACAAGACAGGGATGCCCTCTATCCCCTCTAATTTTTAATCTTGTTATCGAACCCTTGGCTGAGAGCATTAGATCCAATAAAAATATCCTAGGAATTCATATAGCCGAACAAGAACATAAAATCAACCTCTTTGCGGATGATGTAGTTCTTATGATAGCTGATCCCTTGAAATCCTTACCAGAAATTCAGAAAACACTAAATTTGTTCAGTAAAGTCTCTTACTATAAGTTTAATGCAAATAAATCCTGTATACTAAATCTGGGCATTGATGATCATACCATTAAATACATTAAACTAAACTTTCCTTATATGTGGGCTGAAAATACAATTAAATATTTGGGTATTCATCTATGAAACTTGTGTAAAACACTGTTCCAATATAATTACATTCCCCTGCATAATTCTCTATAAGAAAATATTACTAAACTAGCATCTCATGAGTTCTCATGGATGGGGCATCTAGCAGCCTTTAAAATGCTTCATCTTCCACAAATATTATACTTTTTTAGGACTCTTCCGATCCCAATTTTTCCAATCACTTCAAACTCTCTTCTCTAAATTTATCTGGCAGGGTAAGAAGTCTAGATGCGCACATTTAAATTTAGTGAAGAGACGTCAGGCTGGTGGAATGGGGTATGTAGATTTTCAAGATTATTATTTAGCCTCGGTGCTTACACAATCTAAAGACTGGTTTATGTCACCTCCATCGACAATATGGGGGAAGATGGAAAATGCTAACGTCCCGGGAAACAATTTATCTTTCTGGATCCCTTCCATAGCACTTGGAGCCAAGATACCTTCTCGCATCTCCCCAACAATATTAGCAACTCTCAAATCCTGGAAGCGATTTCTACACCTATCTTCTTCGCACCCTCTCCCTACCACAGTACAAATCCCATTAGAGACTTTAAATAATTTCATGCACTCAACCTCATTTTCGCCATGGATAGAGAAAGGCATTACATTTCTGTCAGACCTACTAGACAATGGGGAGATTAAACCATTCTCTACACTTCAAAGGAATTTTCAATTGCCAAACTCAGATATATTCCTTTATATCCGAACTAAGAATTGCATTACCAATCTCCCATCGTGGACATATAATGTACCCCAATTGGCTTGGTCCTTCCTTAAAATCCCCTTACATCATCAAAAAGGGATTTTCCTTTTCTATAATCTACTTCAACAAAAAAGTGTGTTCATAAAGACCCCTCCTCTAATTAGATGGGAAGAAGATTAAGGATGCACCTATTCGGTAGACCAATGGAAAGAGGCTTGTAATACCACTTTTAAGGCCACATGCTGTTCAACGCTATGGGAGACATCCATTAAACTGACTCAAAGTTGGTATCTTACTCCTGACAAAATATCCAAATTTAACTGCTCATTAGACGATAAATGTTGGAGATTGTGCGGACAAAAAGGAGATATGATGCATACATTTTGGACATGTCCAAAACTTAAGAAGTATTGGGAACAAATTTTTCAGATCATGTCTGAAATTCACAACGCAATCTTAGGATTAGGGACCGCCCTGTCAGATCTCCGCTCTCCTCTATGGGGGATCGGATGAACACAGACCGTTTGTCCGTGTTCATCCGATCTGATAAATTTCAATAAAAACTATTGATGAAAAAAAAAAGGTAAGAAACATACAATATGTACTAGGTGGGCCTAGTTTGGCAAATTAGCTGTGTTGAATATATAGATGTTTTTCAAGCAACCTTGATGTCCCTAAAATGTTGATGGAATGTGTTTTTTTCTTTTGATGCTTCAGTAAAAGAGCTTAAAGGACATTCTTTTGATATGCTGGCCTTTTTTTGTACTTTTAAATTCAACCATGTCTATTTTTGTTCATCTCCATTTCATGAGCATGGTAGATTAGAAGTTTACAGAAGAAAGATAAGATTATTTATTCTTTTAGTACAATCTGAATTTGTTCTCATCAATTACGCTAAACTTTTGTGCGGCTCTTAACCACTTTAAGACCAGCCTCGTTTTGGATTTTAGGTGTTTACATGTTTAAAACAGTTTTTTTTGCTAGAAAAAAACTTAGAACCCCCAAACATTATATATAGTTTTTTTTCTAATACCCTAGAGAATAAAATGGCGGTCGTTGCAATACTTTTTTTCACACCGTATTTGCGCAGCGGTCTTACAAGCGCACTTTTTTGGGAAAAAAATCACTTTTTTGAATAAAAAAATAAGACAACAGTAAAGTTAGTCAAATTTTTTTATATATTGTGAAAGATAATGTTACGCTGAGTAAATTGATACCTAACATGTCACGCTTCAAAATTGCGCCCGCTCGTGGAATGGCATCAAACTTTTACCCTCAAAAATCTCCATAGGCGACGTTTAAAAAATTCTACAGGTTGCATATTTTGCGTTACAGAGGAGGTCTATGGCTATAATTATTGCTCTCACTCTACCGATCGCTGTGATACCTCACATGTGTGGTTTGACTACCGTTTTCATATGCGGGCGCTACTCACGTATGCGTTCGCTTCTGCGCACAAGCTCATCGGGACGGGCGCTTTAAAAAAAAAAATTTTTTTTTTCTTATTTATTTTTCTTGATTTTATTTATTTTTACACTTTTTAAAAAAAAAAAAATTATTGGCTCACTTTTTTTCCTATTACAAGGAATGTAAACATCCCTTGTAATAGAAAAAAGCATGACAGGTCCTCTTAAATATGAGATCTGGGGTCAAAAAGTCCTCAGATCTCATATTTGGACTTCAATGAAAAAAATAAATAAATGTCATTTAAAAAAATGACATTTGTAAATTTCTCTTTAAGATGTATGGGTGGAAGTGACGTTTTTGACGTCGCTTCCGCCCTCCTATGGTATAGAGATGAGTGGCGGCCATCTTAGCATCACTCATCTCTATGCACAGGCAGGGAACGGACCCGATCGCCTCCGCCGCTGCCGACGGTTCCGGTAAGCGGCGGGAGGGGGGGCACCTCTCCCGCCGCCGATAACGGTGATCTCGTGGCGAATCCGCCGCGATGACCACCATTATCGGACAGCCGACCGGCGCCTGAAGAGATGGATATCTCGGTTGTGGCAGCAGCTGCTGCCGTTACCGAGATATCCCTCTTCAAAAAAGGGATGTACATCGTCATTCGCCGGTCGGAAAGTGGTTAAAGCTATTTTTTAAATCTTTATTTTTTTATCATTAGATTTCTCTTATATTGAACTAAATCTATGGTAAAACTAGCTCAGATTGAGAGGGAACAAAACAATTTAAGGCACCAAATCCAATTTACATCAAAATGGAGCAATTCCCACCTCTAAGGAAGAAAGGAAATAGGGAGGAAAAATAACAGATACTGTGGACTCTTTCTGGTGCATAGGGATGACAGACCAAATATATCTTTACCAAATTGTATTAACAAAGATGAAGTTAAAATACATACTGTAGACACAAAGATTAAAATGATCTAAAAACTTTATTTTATATTGAGGGTTCCCCAGAGGTTGAACATTGCCATGCCTGGCACGTGGGAGATCCTCAGACCTGTGTACCGATCATGGCATTGTTCAGACTTGTGAAGCCCTCAGTATAACATATAGTTTTTATATCATTTGAATCACTTTGGATTTTAACTTCATATTTGTTAATAAAATTTGGCAAAGATATTTTTAGTCTGTATTCCCTATACAGCAGAAAGGGTCCACAGTGTCTGCTATTTTTTTCCCCTACCTCTTTTCTGCCTTAGGGGTGGGGGTTCCTCCATTTTTCTATGGTAAGGGAAGGTATATGATATAAGAATAAGTATATTAATATCAGTTCTTTACCTTACAAGTGTTCAGGTTGTATGTGTAATGCCGTAAGCTTCACTACCGTTAAAAAGCAGTATGCAGTATGCACTGCAACGGTAAAGAGTTACAGTAGTTGTATAAAATAACTTTTTTACTTTCCATTAAATGATAGCAGTAAATAAATAAAGTACAACTGCAATCATTTGATTTCAAACAAAATTACTTTTTTTAATGCAAACACCCTGAAACTGCAAGTTAAAATAGTGCATGCCTGCACATTTGCAAAACTATGGGATGGAAATATAAAAAAAAACAAAAAAAAAAAAAAAAACACATAGCTGTTCATTCATCAAAACTCAATGCAAATTCAATCTACGTGAATGGGGCAAAATTAAATGTCCTCAGGCTATGTTCGCTGCAGATTGAAAGTGTGAATGAGGAAAATACTGCACTATGGTTACTAGATGATGCTGACTATCCTAGGAAATAAGTATGCTCCTCAGCTTCATATAGTGGTCATAAAGCGGTATTTTGCCCTTTCACACATTTGATCTGCAAACAATATTATTTATTATTATTATTATTATACAGGATTTATATAGCGCCAACAGTTTATGTAGCTCTTTAAAACATAAGGTTGAGACAGTTCAAGTACAGTACAGGAGGAATCAGAGAATCATTAGAGCTTACAATCTAAGAGGGAGGC
>CM053029.1:468451681-468472382 GCA_028564925.1 Lithobates sylvaticus | reverse complement strand
AGCATAGAGATTTACGGTCATCTCTATGACCGTCGGAGGTCCGGGCGCGACGTTATGACGTCACGCCCGGTACCCGGAAGTAAACAAGGCCGCGATCGCGGCTGTCAGCATGAGATCGGTGAATTTTTTTTTACCGATCTCATGCTTTCCAGCCTGGAGGAGAGATGTGGGGTCTTATTGACCCCACATCTCTCCATAAAAAAGTACCTGTCACATACATTCCTATTACAAGGGACGTTTACATTCCTAGTAATAGGAATAAAAGTGATCCAAACATTTTTTTTTTTAAAACCTGTAAAAAAAATTAAAGTGTCGCCTATGGAGATTATTAAGTACCGAAGTTTGGCGCCATTCCATGATTGTGCACAATTTTAAAGCTCGGCGTAACATCATCTTTCATATTATATAAAAAAATTGGGCTAACTTTACTGTTTTGTTATTTTTTAATTCATGAAACCGTTTTTTTCCCAAAAAAAAGGCGTTTGAAAAATTATTGCGCAAATACCGTGTGAGATAAAAAGTTGCAATGACCGCCATTTTATTCCCTAGGGTGTCTGCTAAAAAAAAACATATATAATGTTTGGGGGTTCTGAGTAATTTTCTAGCAAAAAAATTATGATTTTTACACGAAGGAGAATAGGCCAGAATAGGCCCGGTATTGAAAATGGTTAATGTCTAAACCGCTGGCAACAAAAGTGAGTACACCCCTAAGTGAAAATGTCAAAATTGGGCCCAAAGTGTCAATATTTTGTGTGGCCACAATTATTTTCCAGCACTGCCTTAACCCTTTTGGGCATGGAGTTCACCAGAGCTTCACAGGTTGCCACTGGAGTCCTCTTCCACTCCTCCATGACGACATCACGGAGCTGGTGAATGCTAGAGCCCTTTTGGTTATCCTTACTACTTGTCCTTTCTAGGCCTCAACCTATCGCATATACTTTATACCTTAAAAGAAAACCCTGTCTTTTTATACCATACCCAATATAGTCTATTACACTGCCATCCGAGGCTGGTAATATCCATCTAGCTGAATATGGCATTATACCTTGGAGATGAGTGGGACACCCGCATGACCAATACTATGCATAATTTTGAGTCTAATGAATACACTCAGTCACAACTCAAGTATACTTTTTTGAATCTTACACACACTGTCCAAAAAAAAGCTTCTTTATTTTGGCACATAAAATCTTTTAAAGAATATATTGCCCATGGAATTAACCCCTTTGGTCTTAGGGTACAAATTTTTCCTACATTTCAGGACATTCGCCCAGATTTTAAACTCTCCTGGGAGAACGCCCTGAAACAATGCTCAAACGAGCTTATGAAATTACTTATCTCTGAATACAAGTCACAGATGACCATTCTAGATACTAAGCTTGAGTTGATCAACACACAACTTGCGCAATTCACCAACCATCCTCTATATATTTCATTGGATGAACAACTAAAAACTAGTTTTGACAAATTTAACCATGATATTCTTGCACAAAAAGATAAAAATTCTTTCGTGACAAGAAAGCGTTCCATGAAGAACGCGCATACAAATGTAATGAAGTGAACCGTGGGGCCCGCCCTCCAGCCGCCACACGGCCCACTTCTAAGTTGCCTACCTCTCGTCCCACCACTGATAGGACCAACACCCCACCCCAATTTTCTCACAAACCCAACCTCCCCCTGGGTCTTCGCAAACCCAAACGAGGTTGTACACCAAATTTTTCGAGTGATGATGTGTCTGACATGGAGGGGACCCCCGGCGCCTCCCCTTACAGGGACTCGCCGGCGGCCCCCTCACTTGCCAAGACAGTTAGGTCTCACTCTCTACTTTCTGCATCCCAAAATGCTGATTTTTTAGACAAAATGAGGGCATCATCACACACTCACCAACAACACACGTCACAAAATCCAAAATCCAAGAAAACAACACGTTAACATTACCTTCTTGTAATATTATCAACTTATCCTCGCACATACTTACCTCCCATGAAATTTCCGTCCTTGAAAAAGGACTCACATTCTGTCCAGTATCACAACTTGACAAATTCACTGCAATCAAAGATATACACCTGTTCATCCGCAAACTATTACTACACAGCATGTACACCCCCAATCCTTTTTCTGACACAGCTATACACTCTGCCACAGAAACCACTGCTCTCCAGCAGCTCATAGAGCTCCTCGAAGAGAATGACCCCCCAGACCTAATCGACACCATTGATTTAGATTACATTTTTGACAATCTTGAGGATGACATCACTAGTCAACCTCAACACCTCCCTCATCGAGTCACTCTAAAGAAAAAATCAAGCTTTTTTCCACCACCTAGCACCAATCCACGTGCAGCACTTTTTTTACAATCAGTGACTAACGAAATTCGTAACTTGAAAACTTCCCCGGCCCACTCCAAAATTAAAAACTTCTCTTATAATCAACACCTTGCCTTACAAGATTTGAAAACAAACCCGTCAATTATAATCAAACCAGCGGACAAGGGTGGGAATATAGTAATTCTAGATAGAATGGATTATGTCGAGATGTGTCTTAACATACTACGTAACCGTGAATGGTATACTATAATCCCTAGCACACAAATTAAATCTTTCCAACAAGAATTATACACACTCATTGATGACGCCTCTAGACAAGGCACCATCGATAAACCCACTACTGAATACGTCAGGACCAAATTTCCCAAAGAGGCAACGTTTTATGCACTACCTAAGGTGCACAAAAACCTACCCAGACCACCAGGCAGACCAATCGTCTCCGGACGTGGCTGCCTTACTGACAACCTTAGTCGCTATGTAGACAAATTACTTCAACCTTTAGTACAGGCCTTACCCTCATACATACGTGATACCACACACCTGCTCCAGGGCCTGTCGGACCTCCATGTCGATGCCGACACTATTTTGGTCGCCATCGACGTGGAGGCCCTATACAGCTCTATACCTTATTCTCTAGGCCTACTGGCCATTCAACACATTTTATCTACCACCAACATCTACCCTTCTGACTTATCGATATTCATCATTAGAGCTCTCAAATTCATTCTCACTCACAACTTTTTTACCTTTAATGGGTCCCACTACCTCCAGGTACAGGGCTTCGCCATGGGCACATGTTGCGCACCGGCGTACGCAAACCTGTACCTGGGGGAGTGGGAACGAAAACTTTTCCTTGACGATGCTGCCAGCATCTATACCAAACATATAGCCACCTTTCGTCGCTACATCGACGATATTCTAATTCTGTGGCAGGGTCCTATCGACACATTACACCAATTTCTTCTATTTTTAATTACTTCCAACTCCTTGAATTTAAAATTTACCATGACCCACAGTACCAGTTCCATCTCCTTCCTTGATCTGACGCTTATCAAGGACAGAGATGGGCATTTACAGAGCCACCTGTTCCGAAAACCTACGGCTGGTAACACTATCTTAGCTGCTTCCAGCTTCCACCCACAGCCTCTACTCAATTCTATTCCATTTGCCCAATATCTCCGTGCCCGACGCAATTGCTCGACGGATACCTCCTTTGAACACGAGGCCTCCGTTCTACGTAATAGACTACGAGCACGGGGTTACAAAATAGCGTCCTCAAAGACGCATACAAAAAGGCTAAATCGAAACCACGTTCTACTCTACTTACCACAAAACAAACCCCTACATCAACAAAATCTCCCCTTAGAATTATCACCAATTATTGTCAACAATACAACCAAATTACTCAAATACTTTCTAAACATTGGCATATTATTGCCACTGATAAATCCCTCTCACCCTTTGTTCCGCCAAAGCCTTTGATCACTTATCGACGTGCTCCATCCCTCCGTGACAAACTCATTATTAGTGAATACAAATCTAGTAACAGGTCCCATAAGCAGCTTAAGGGCACTTTTCCATGTGGCAATTGTAGCTATTGTAAGTACCTTACCAAATCCAACATACATAATGTCTTGCCAAATGGCCAACGTTTTTTTTCACAACATTATGTAAATTGTCGATCCATTGGTATTGTGTACTTACTTGAATGTGAATGTGGATGCTTTTATGTGGGCAAGACCAAACTACCCTTCTGGAAGCGCATATATGGCCATATCTGCAGTGTCAACAAACGAGACCCTGATTTACCTTTGGGGCGACATTGCATGATTGTCCATCATGACGCTATTCCCAAAATCTCATTTAAAGCCCTAGACTATATCCCACCTCCTATCCGAGGTGGTGATTACAACAAAGCTTTATTACAAAGCGAACTTCGATGGATTTTCCACCTTAATGCCACTTTGCCCCCTGGGCTCAACGAGGCTTTTAACTTCAAACCCTACCTTGAAGGCTTTGAATCTGGAGTCTGTGAACTTGACCTTTGACCCTATCCCTCCTACATATACGCATCCACATAACTAACTTTTTGTAATAATACCCATAAATCTAATAATGCATAGATTGTAATGACATACCCATGTCCACCCCCACTGTGTATGCCTTATATGCTAGAATAACCTCCTTTTGACATTGTTGTTACAGTACTCTTACCTGCTGTACCACACTGCCTATTATACCACAGTTCTGCTAGTTTCTTTGCCACTTTGACTTACTAATCTGTTTACACAACAAATCTCCCTGTGTATACATATATACTTGATGGCTTGCCGCACTTTAGGTTAGTTACCCGCCGCAGGTAAGACCTGGTACGCATGCGCTACCCTCTCTAGTGCGCATGCGCCTCCTTCCCGCTTTTGTCAGCCGATTCCACCTGTCTGCCTTCCTGTTTGCGTTCCATCTGGAGCGCAACACGTTGAGCGGCAGTCTATTCCCGCGTCGGTGACGTCACAACGCTGGACGCGACCCCTCCCGCGAGGCGTGCTCGCGCCCAGCGCCGCCCCGTCAGAGGTCCTTTTGGGAAAATACACAGCGCGCCATGGCGCTCTTCCCTTACACACAGCCACCCAATCAGCTTCTATTGTGGAACACAGACATCCCCAGTCCAGCTGATTGTCATTATCTGACCTGTTATAAACCAAACGCCCAAACAGGCTTATACATGCTGCTGACTCCATGGCGTCTATCGGCCTTCCATACTAGACACCACATCATTCAGGTAAAAAGACCCTAATATCAGTGTCTTTACACTACCTATTTTGCTTTACCCTTGATACTTATACTTTTGTATACTCTATTTCATTACAGCATTACATACTGCTTGGCCAGTTTAGCTACAGGACATGGGCTACAGCCCTATTTCTGTATAGGACCTTGCAACTGCCTGAAATTGTCGCAGCAAGCTTTCCATGTTTATGGCTATTCCTACTTTGTTTTTACTACCCTTACCAATGCATACCTTCTACACCAATTGATCTGGTGGTTACACCTGTGGCATATCCTGAAACTAGCACTATATGTGAGTACCATCCCTACTACTTATATACTATACCGGCTTCTCTGGCATTGTAAAAATAGACTGTATATACTGTCATTTATCATATGTACTAATCTCTGATTCTCACACAACCTAGATGTGAATCAAAGGATATCTAATTGCCTTGAAAAAGGACTAAAGTCCGAAACATGTTGGCATCATCCTGATCATATATGTATCAAGCAAGTTTTTTCTCTGTCACAACATTTTTGTATGTTCATGCTGTTGACTTGGTCAAAAAATTGTTTACGCTCTGTCCATACCTGTGTAACATACTGAACATTTCTGTGTTTTATATGCATTGACTTATGTCCTTTTGAATAAACATTTACTTTCTTTGAAATGCATACACCTCATTAGTGTCTATCTATACCCTAAGCATCCCCCAGGGGTACTGGCCTGTGTTCATGCACACTTTGGCCTACAAAAATTCTATCATGTTAGAGACCTTGCGCTCCTCCACCTTCCGTTTGCGGATGCCCCACAGATGCTCAATAGGGTTTAGGTCTGGAGACATGCTTGGCCAGTCCATCACCTTTACCCTCAGCTTCTTTAGCAAGCCAGTGGTCGTCTTGGAGGTGTGTTTGGGGTCATTATCATGTTGGAATACTGCCCTGCGGCCCAGTCTCTGAAGGGAGGGCATCATGCTCTGCTTCAGTATTTCACAGTGCATGTTGGCATTCATGATTCCCTCAATGAACTAATGCTCCCTAGTCCTGGCAGCACTCATGCAGCACCAGACCATGACACTCCAACCACCATGCTTGACTGTAGGCAAGACACACTCGTCTTTGTACTCCTCACCTGGTTGCCGCCACACACGCTTGACACCATCTGAACCAAATAAGTTTATCTTAGTCTCATCAGACCAGAGGACATGGTTCCAGTAATCCATGTCCTTAGTCTGCTTGTCTTAAGCAAACTGTTTGCGGGCTTGCTTGTGCATCATCTTCAGAAGAGGCTTCCTTCTGGGATGACAGCCATGCAGACCAATTTGATGTAGTATGCATCGTATGGTCTGAGCACTGACAGGCTGACCCCCCACCCCTTCAACCTTTGCGGCAAAATGCTGGCAGCATTCATACGTCTATTTCTCCAAGAAAACATCTGTATATGACGCTGAGCACGTGCACTCAACTTCTTTGGTCGACCATGGCGAGGCCTGTTCTGAGTGGAATCTGTCCTGTTAAACCGTGGTATGGTCTTGGCCACCGTGCTGCAGCTCAGTTTCAGGGTCTTGGCAATCTTCTTATAGCCTAGGCCATCTTTATGTTGAGCAACAATTCTTTTTTTTTTCAGATCTTCAGAGAGTTCTTTGCCATGGGGTGTCATGTTGAACTTCCAGTGAACAGTATCAGTGAGTGAGAGCGATAACACCAAATTTAACACACCTGCTCCCCATTCACACCAGAGACCTTGTAACCCTAACAAGTCACATGACACCGGGAAGGAAAATGGGTAATTTGCACGATTTGGACATTTTCACTTAAAGGTGTACTCACTTTTGTTGCCAGCGGTTTAGACATTAACCACTTAAGGACCACCTCACGCCAATATACGTCGGCAGAATGGCACAGCTGGGCACAATCACGTACCTGTACGTGGCCCTTTAAGAGCACAGCCTGAGCTCCATGACCACAGCCGCGGGACCAGCGGACCCGATCACCGCTGGTGTCCCGCGATCGGGTCACAGAGCTGAGGAACGGGGAGAGGTCTGTGTAAACAAACCTATCCCCGTGCTTCCTAGCGCAACTGACACTGATCAGCTGTTCCCTGTCATCAGGAATGCCGATCAGTGATGTCAGACCCAAAGCCATGCCCCCGACAGTAAAAAAAAACACACTCACACTTAACCCCTCCCCGCCCCCTAGTGGTTAACTCCTTCACTGCCAGTGTCATTTACACAGGAATCAATGCATTTAAATAGCACTGATTTCTGTATAAATGACAATGGTCCCAAAAATGTGTCAAAAATGTCCGATGTGTCCGCCATAATGTCACAGTCACAATAAAAAAAATCGCTGATCGCTGCCATTACTAGTAAAAAAAAAATATTAATAAAAATGCTATAAAACTATCCCCAATTTTGTAAACGCTATAACTTTTGCGCAAACCAATCAATAATCGCTAATTGCTATTTTTTTTACCAAAAATATGTAGAAGAATACGTATTGGCCTAAACTGAGGAAAAAAAATAGTTTTTATATATTTTTTGGGGATATTTATTATAGCAAAAAGTAAAAAATATTGAATTTTTTTCAAAATTGTCGCTCTATTTTCTATTTCTCAAAAAATAAAAACCGCAGGGGCGATCAAATACCACCAAAAGAAAGCTCTATTTGTAGGAAAAAAAAGGACGTCAATTTTGTTTGGAAGCCACATCGCACGACCGCGCAATTGTCAGTTAAAGCGACGCAGTGCCGAATTTAAAAAAGGGGCCTGGTCCTTTGGCTGCAAATTGGTCCGGGGTAAGTGGTTAATGGCTGTGTGTTTAATTATTTTGAGGGGACAGCAAATTTACACAGTTATACAAGCTGTACACTCACTACTTTACACTGTAGCAAAGTGTAATTTCTTCAGTGCTGTCACATGAAAAGATAGAATAAAATATTTACAAAAATGTGAGGGGGTGTACTCACTTTTGTGAGATACTGTATATATATATATATATCCACACACTCTTATAAATAAATGTAAACAAACTGTTTAAAATGTATTAAATGATGGTGTCAGTAGAGAAAAGCATAGAGTGTCCAGCAGTCACTTCCTTCTATGCACTTCCTGTTTTTGCTGCTTGAAGTTGGCTGACATCAATGTGTCTCTGTTGATCCAGGAGGTAGAAAACTGTCCAGAATTATATGATCTTAGCACCCCAAGCTACTGTGATGCATAAAGAAGTGTGAAGCATGGATTGAAATATGTGAACTGGATGCCTTTTTCCTCTTCCTCCAGACAAGCCTAGTAAAGAAATTCATGCTGCTGCCTTTCCTGCTAATGGAGTATGCACAGGAAACATTCACCATGACAAGCCACACCTCAAATTGTTTATTTCCTGCAATGTCGCTTCCCTTTAGAATGTATTAAAAAAATAGGCGTTTGTGGAGTGGTTTTAACGTGCCTTAACATACATTAAGCGCGTCAAAACCATGCATAGTGCGTTTGGGGAGCGTTTTTAACTTGTCATTAGGGATGGACTGAACGGACCCCTGTTCTGTTCGCACCAGAACTTTTGAACACTGCGAAAGTCTGGACACGAATAACAAACCCCATTAAAGTTAATGGGAACCGAGCGTCAAAAATCAAAAGTGCCCATTTTGAAGGCTTATATGCCATTAATTGGGCATACAATGGTTATAGGGGTCTGGGTTCTGCCCTGGGGGACATGTATCAATAAAAAAAAAAGTTTGTGAAAAGTATTTTTTTAAATGAGCAGTGATTTTTTGATTTTTAAAGTGAAAGCCTAAAAATGAAAAACTCCTTCCAATATAGTGCCTGGGGGTCCCCTTATGCGGCGTACACACGAGCGGACTTTCCCATGTGTGGGCGTCGGTGGACTTTTTGGCGCCAAAAGTCCGGCGGACTAGGTTTTAAGTTTTGTTTTTAAATTATCCGCTGGACTTGGCAGTCCGGCGGACAGTCCCGCCGTTAGTATGCTAGTCCGCCGGACTTTTGGAAATGAACGGACTTGCCGATCATCGGAAAGTCCGTTCATTTAGCACGTGACTTCAGGTAGACGGAGCTAGCGAAGGCAGTGACTGCCACCGCGCTAGCCCTGTCACCTGGCATGGATTTAAAGGGAATCCCCGCGCCAAAAAAACGGCGTGGGGGTCCCCCCTAAATCCATCTCAGACCCTTATCCGAGCACACAGCCTGGCAGGCCAGGAAAGGGGTGGGGACGAGCGAGCACCCCCCCCTCCTGAGCCGTACCAGGCCGCGTGCCCTCAACATGGGGGATGCCCTGGGGAAAGGGGGGCGGTGCGGCCCCCCCACCCCAAAGCACCTTGTCCCCATGTTGATGAGGACAAGGGCCTCTTCCCGACAACCCTGGCCGTTGGTTGTCGGGGTCTGCGGGCGGGGGGCTTATCGGAATCCGGGAGCCCCCTTTAATAAGGGGGCCCCCAGATCCCGGCCCCCCACCCTATGTGAATGAGTATGGGGTACGCTGTACCCCTACCCATTCACCTAAGGTGTAAAGTGTAAATAAAAAATCCACACAATTTTTTAAAAATATTTTATTGCACTGCTCCGGGGGTCTTCTTCCGTCTTGGGGGGTCTTCTCGCTGGACTCCTCCGCTATTTACTTAGCTCTTTTACCGAGCAGAGGAGCCCAGCTACCTTCTTCGTCGTCGCCGTCGTCGTCGGCGTCTGGAGGTCTCGATCCGGGGGTCTTCCGGGGGGTCTCTTCTGTTCTTGCCGCTGTCGCCGCTTTCTGCGCCGCCACCTTCTTCTTCCGATGTTGACTCGTCGCTCTCTCTGGCCGGAATGGCAGAGCCGCGCTGTGCTGGGACTTATATAGGGACAAGGGGACAGGGTCACATGCTCATGTCACATGGTGACCCCGCCCCCTTGTGATGTCACAGTCCCAGCATCCTCCGGGACTGTGACCTCATAGGGAGCGGGGTCACCATGTGACATGGGGGGTCTTCTCGCCGGCCTCCTCCGCTATTTACCTAGCTCTTTTACCGAGCAGAGGAGCCCAGCTACCTTCTTCGTCGTCGCCTCCGTCGTCTGGGGGTCTCGATCCGCCTTCGGGGGTCTTCTGGGGTCTCTTCTGTTCTTGCCGCTGTCGCCGCCGCCTTCTACTTCCGATGTTGACTCGACGCTCTCTCTGGCCGGAATGGCAGAGCCGCGCTGTGCTGGGACTTATATAGGGACAAGGGGACAGGGTCACATGCTCATGTCACATGGTGACCCCGCTCCCTATGAGGTCACAGTCCCGGAGGATGCTGGGACTGTGACATCACAAGGGGGCAGGGTCACCATGTGACATTGAAAATTGTGAAAATTGTGTTTTTTTTATTTACACTTTACACCTTAGGTGAATGGGTAGGGGTACATCGTACCCCATACTCATTCACATAGGGTGGGGGGCCGGGATCTGGAGGCCCCCTTATTAAAGGGGGCTCCCGGATTCCGATAAGCCCCCCGCCCGCAGACCCCGACAACCAACGGCCAGGGTTGTCGGGAAGAGGCCCTTGTCCTCATCAACATGGGGACAAGGTGCTTTGGGGTGGGGGGGCGCACGGCCCCCCTTTCCCCAGGGCACCCCCCATGTTGAGGGCACGTGGCCTGGTACGGCTCAGGAGGGGGGGGTGCTCGCTCGTCCCCACCCCTTTCCTGGCCTGCCGGGCTGCGTGCTCGGATAAGGGTCTGAGATGGATTTGGGGGGGACCCCCACGCCGTTTTTTCGGCGTGAGGATTCCCTTTAAATCCATTCCAGGTGACGGGGCTAGCGCGGCGGCATTCACTGCCTTCAATAGCCCCGTCTACCTGCAGTTACGTTCTAAATGAACGGACTGCTCCGTGTGTGGGCAAGTCCGTTGATTTTCAAAAGTCCCGCGGACTTTTTCCTGCGGATTGTCTGCCGGAGAAGTCCGGGCGTGTGTGGGCAAGTCACAAGCTCGAAAGTCCGGCGGTTTGTCCGCTGGACTAGGTCCGGCGGACAAAGTCCGAACGTGTGTACGGGGCATTAGTCTACCTGTACCATGTCTAGAATCTGCTGCAGCAATAATTGCATTTATAAAGCCCAAAAAAATATGAAATTTTCCCTGCAAGCTGCATTTATTTTGCTCAGCAACAGCTGGGGAGCCAGCATGTATGACAAGGCCACAATGTGGTGCACTGGGCACAAGATTAGAGATTTTTTGGATACATTCTGGTGTCACTTTGACTTTGTATAGGAGTAACGTGTGCAGAAAAATTGGTCTTAGGGTGTCGGTGGCGCCTTCCCACCGTAACCCTATAGAGGTAATCTTGATGAAATCAAGAATTGGCCTTGCTGTAAAAAATTGCAATGATATGCACCTGTCAAACAGGTGCAGAAAAATTACTCCTTGGGTGTAGGAGGCACCTTCCCACCGTAACCCTATAGAGGTACTCTTGATGAATGCAAAAAATTGCAATGATATGCACCTTTCAGGTGCTGAAAAATTAGTCTTTGGGTGTTAATTGTGCCCATGAAACCTATACCAAAAACATTCTTCCAGATGAAAAGATTGAACACCCTCAAAGCTAGGCATTTTTTTCAAAATTGTCGCTCTATTTTTGTTTATAGCGCAAAAAATAGGCGATCAAATACCACCAAAAGAAAGCTCTATTTGTGGGAAAAAAGGATGCCAATTTTGTTTGGGAGCCACGTCGCATGACAGCGCAATTGTCAGTTAAAGCGACGCAGTGCCGAATCGCAAAAAGGGGCCTGGTCCTTTGGCTGCAAATTGGTCCGGGGCTGACGTGGTTAACCACATGCTGCCCGCCGCACGCTGATTTACGTCGGCACAATGGCACGGGCAGGCAAAAGGGTGCACCTGTATGTCCCTTTGAAATTCCTGCATAGTGCCGGTGGCCCGCGATTGCGGTGAGGAGTACGGGGAGTTGCAAGACATTTCCCTGTTCTGCCTAGCAACATGACAGGGATCTACTGTCATATTGTAGTGAGCCCCCCCCCCCCCCCCCAGTAAGAACACATCCAGGGAACACACTTAACCCCTTGATCGCCCCCTATTGTTTAACCCCTTCCCTGCCAGTGACATTTATACAGTAATAAGTGGCTATTTTTAGCTCTGATCGCTGTATAAATGTCAATGGTCCCAAAAAAATGTCAAAAGTGACCGATCTGTCTGCCGCAATGTCGTAGTCATGATAAAAATTGCAGATCCCCACCATTACAAGTAAAAAAAAAAAATGAATAATAAAAATGCCATAAATCTATCCCCTATTTTGTAGACGCAAACTAATCAATATACACTTATTGCGATCTTTTTTTACCAAAAAATATGTAGAAGAATACATATTGGCCAGAGGTGATCAAATACCACCAAAAGAAAGCTCTATTTGTGGTGAAAAAAGGACATCAATTTTGTTTGGTTAAAACATGCAATTGTCAGCTAAAGCGACGCAGTACCGAATCGCAAAAAAAACTCTGGGGCGGAAGTGGTTAAGATGTACATCTAAGAGTCTTTGAAAAATATCCATACTCACCGCAGCCACCACTAGTTGTGGGAGAGAGTTTGACATTCTTGTTGCCCTAACAGTGAAGAACACCCTACGCAGTTTAATGTTAAACCGCTTCTCCTCCAGTCTCAATCTGTGCCCCCATGTCCTTTTACACTCCCTAGGACTGAATAGTTTATTTCCTATGCTGGGATCCCCATTAAGATGTTTGTAGATCGCTATGATTCTCCAGTGAGAATAAATTTAGCGTTTGCAGCCGTTCCTCGTAATTGAGGTCATCCAGCCCCCTTATTAGTTTTGTTGCCCTTCTTTGAACTCTCTCCAGCTCCAGCACATCCCTTCAGAGGACTGGTGACCAGAACTGGATGGAAAACTCCAGATGAGGCCTAACCAAAGTTTTATAAAGTGCCAGAATTATAGTTTTGTCCCTGGAGTATATCCATTTTTTTATGCATGCTAATATTCTGCCTGCTTTGGTAGCTGCAGCTTGGCACTGCATGCATGTTGCTCAATCTGTCATCTATTAGCACCCCTAGATCCCTCTCCATCCTTGATTCTCCCAGCTGTTCTCCACCTAGTGAATATATTTCATTTATGTTTTTTGACCCCAAGTGCATTACCTTACATTTCTCCATATTAAACCTCATTTGCCATTTGTCTGCCCATTTCTTTATTATATTCAGTCTCAGTCTTTCTGCAAAATGTCTATGTCCTGATGCAAGTTTATCACTCTGCTTATCTTTGTGTCATCCGCAAAAACTGAAAATGAACTAGTTATCCCATACTCTATATTATTTATGAATATGTTGAATAGAATTGGTCCTAAGACGGAACCTTGGGGTACCCCACTCACCACTCCAGACCAGTCTAAGTACATGTTAATTATCACTACCCTTTGGACCCGTCCCTGTAACCATTTTTTTACCCAAGCACAAACCCTATGTTCCAAGCTTGCAGACCTCAGCTTGTAAATTAAGCGTTTATGGGGGACTGTATCAAATGCTTTTGCAAAGTCCAGATACACCACATCCACAGGCCTCCCCCTGTCTAGTAGGCTGCTCACTTCCTCACAGAATGTTAGCAGATTGGTCTGGCATAAACTCATGCTGATTGCCACTAATGATATTCTTCCCCTCAGTAAAACTTTGGATATATTTCCTAATCATCCCCTCCAATAATTTACCCACTGTTAGGCAGACTGGCCTAAAATTCCCAAGAATACGTCTCTGCCCTTTTTTGAATATTTTTTTTTTTTCAATATATTTTTATTGAATTTTTAACAAAATACAAACATGTACAACATAAAAAACAAAAGTGCTTTCAGTGTATACAAAGGGTCATTGGAAGTCATATCCACATGAAGTGTAAACATGGTACAGCAGTATTATATCTCTGTAAGGCCCCTTTCACACTGGGGCAGGGATCCGCGGTGATGGTAAAGCAGCGCTATATTTAGCGCTGCTTTACCGTTGTTTTAACCGCGGTATTCGGCCGCTCGCGGTGCGGTTTTACCCCCCGCGAGCGGCCGAAAAAAGGGTTAAAGACCCCCGCAGAGCACCGCCGTAGCAGCGCTTTGCGGCGGTATTGCCGCGGTTTTACCGCGGTTTCCCATTCAAATCAATGGGAAGGAGCGGTATAGGAGCGGTGAACACACCGCTCCTGTACCGCTCCAAAGATGCTGCTAGCAGAACTTTTTTTTGCCGTCCTGCTAGCGCACCACTCCAGTGTGAAAGCCCGCCGGCTTTCACACTGGAGTGAATGGGGCAGGATTTTTTCAGGTGGTATACAGGCGCTATTTTTAGCGCTGTACCGCCTGAAAAATGCCCCAGTGTGAAAGGGGCCTAAGGGTACATCTCTGGAGGCCCCAGGTTGATAAGTGCAGTAAATCTCGAACCCAAGCCGGAGCCTACTGGAAATAGGTATTTTTGGGGTCTTCCAGGGGGAGGGGGGAGCAGAGCTCTGTCTAAGGAGCTAGCCCCATCGCAACCACTCAAGCTGTTTCCGGTTCAGCCAGCCAATTGTGCCAGACCTTGTCGTATTTTTGTGGGCAGCCCCTGTGCAGGTGTGTATCTTTGTATAAGGGAAGACTGTTGTTCACTAGACGTTTCCACTGTACTATGGAAGGGGGTTCGGGCTTTTTCCACTGTATCGCAATATTCTTCCGTGCATAAAACAGCAATATACTAATCTCTGTGCGTCTAGCAGGGGACGGCACAATGGGTTCAATAAGACCCAGTATGCATACCTCCATAGCCAGAGGCACAGTGATCGAGGTGACTTTACCAATCAGTTCCAGTACTGTTTCCCAGTATTGTTGGGCCTTAGCGCAGCGCCAGAAAATATGGGAGAAATCCCCAGGCGATGCACCACAACGCCAACACTCCGGAGAATATGAAGGGTTCATCTTGTGGAGCCTGTAGGGGGTGTAGTAGGCCCTGTGGACAATTTTAAATTGAACCTAACGGTCTCGGATGGAAACAAGGGAGTTGAAGGGGAGGTCCCAGACATCGTCCCAGTCGTCATTGTCCAATGTTGGAATGTCAGTCTGCCAGCTAGTCCAGTTTGTCAAGAGATGGTAGTGACACGAAGATGAGGTGTGCGTATAGGTGAGAGGCGGGTTTCCTATCACAATTGAATCTGAGTGTTCGCTCTAGTTCTGACTGTGCCATTATACAGGAGGAGTTCGGAAATTGGGCAGCGAATGCGTGCGACAATTGATTAAACCTAAATAGGTAGTGATTCGGTAAATTGTAAAGGGAAGACAGATTGGAGAAGGGTAGTAGGGAGCTTTGTGACACTATATGTGACAATAGCTTGGTCCGTGCCTAGTCCATGTGTGTGGGTCAGGGACCGTATAAATGTGCGGTAGACTGGGGTTCAGCCATATCGGGGTATTCGGAGGGATTTCAGTTGGCTTGCATTTTTCAATGGCCAGTCCTGCCGTCTATGCTCTCAAGGTAGTGAGCATGGAGGGGGTCAGAGGGTACGGGGCTTTAGGGTCTCGATAAATAAGGAATTGAAGGGCTTCCAGTGAACCGACAACCGAAGCCTCTAGCACTGTTGATTAGTTCGTTTTGTCAGGTTGTAGCCACCAAGCCGCAGTTACCAGCTGTGCGGCCAGGTAGTATTTGTAGCAGTCTGGAAAAACCATGCCTCCCTGGGTCCGAGGTCTCATTAAGGTCGTCAGACGGTATCTGGGTGATAGGGGGCCCCATATAAAAGGAAGAAAATACCTGGTTGAGTTTTTTTAAAAATGATTTGGGCAGCCACTGTGGGGAGTGGCGGAAAAGATAAAGCAGCTTGGGAATAATCTTCATTTTCTGGAGATTTATTCGCCCCCACAGTGATAGTGGCAGATTTCCCCATGATTTAAGTTTTGCTTGGGCTTCTAAGAGTAGTATAGTGTTTTGTAGAAGGTATTAAATGTCTGTAGTATGTCTGAGGGGATACAGTTTCACCGTTTGAGGTCTGTAAGGTGAATACTAGGGTGAGGGGTTGGTCATGGTGAGCCATCATAGCTAAAAGGCGGCCATTCCTGTCACCCTGTTCGAAGGCCCTTTGTTTCCCTTTATACATCTCAAGTCGTGTGACCTCCGTCAAATGCAGTTGTAGGTCCCTCTGTGCTGCCATCAGTAGATCGAAGTGGGCGGGAGTAGGGTCTGTAGCGTATGTGTCGTTACAGTCAGCAATTGTCTGTTGCAGTAAGTGGGACATAGTCGTTTGCTTCTTTTTGATGTCAGCAATGCAGGAAATGTATTGTCCCCTGGTGAATGATTGAAGGCATCCCAAACAATATCAGGGGAGGAGGAACCTACATTCTGTTCCCAGAACCTAGCTAGGTGGGATGGCAATTTGTCAGAGAGATCTGGGTGGGAGACCCACTGCATGCCCAGCCGCCAAAGTGCCGCATTGCGAGAGGCTGGGGAGCAGAGCACCACCGTCAGAGGGCTATGATCAGACAGCCCACTGGAGAGATAGGATGCCCCCAACACATCCGCTAACAGTGCGGGGTTGGAGAAAGCCAAGTCAATCCGTGAGGCCGTTTTGGAGGAGGCTGAGAAGCACGAATATGCCCTCGTGTCGGGGTGCTTCCACCTCCATACCTCAACCAAACCCACCGCCTGAGCCCAGGCGGAGAGATCCATGCACTGTTTCTTGCTGGGGTAGGCCTATCCAGTTCTGGCGATAGGATGGCGTTAAAGTCACCCATTACCAGTACCCTCCCCGGACAGAAAGGTGCAACTTTTTCTAACACAGCATACAGTATGTCTGATGAAAATGGGGGGGGGGGGGGGGGGGGTCCCTTTTTTGAATATTGGTACCACGTTGGCTTTTCTCCAATCAGTTGGTACCAATTCTGTCATCATGCTGTCCACAAAGATCAGGAATAATGGCCTGGCTATAACTTGACTGAGTTCTCTGAGGACTCTCGGGTGTAAGCCATCTGTTCCTGGTGATTTATTTGTGTTAAATTTATTAGGTCTTTCATTGACTCTGGCCTCTGTTAGTGACATAACACGTGACATACCCACGTGGCTTACACTACAGTCGCTGTCGGTAAAAACGTATTTTTCTTGCGGTTCAACACTGCAGTGAAGTCTGGGCATACAGCCAAGACAGCCGATTGGAGGAAAGGCACACACCTCCTCTCATCATAGGTAGAGACTTTCTGAGCTGATCGTTGAATAGTTCAGGGCTTTGCCAATTTATAGCATCCTCCTCAACACAAAACTCTGGCTGCTTTTATCATATGTGACGGAGAACTTGTCAGGAGTTTAGGCTGATAACAGAAGAACAGAGCAGGAGACAGCTACGGGACATAGTGCTTTGAAGAGAGATAACAAAGCACTGCATATATACAGTATCTCACAAAAGTGAGTACACCCCTCACATTTTTGTAAATATTTTATTATATCTCATGTGACAACACTGAAATGACACTTTGCTACAATGTAAAGTAGCGAGTGTACAGCTTCTATAACAGTGTAAATTTGCTGTCCCCTCAAAACAACTCAACACACAGCCATTAATGTCTAAACCACTGGCAACAAAAGTGAGTACACCCCTAAGTGAAAATGTACAAATTGGGCCCAATTAGCCATTTTCCCTTCCCGGTGTCATGTGACTCGTTAGTGTTACAAGGTCTCAGGTGTGAATGAGGAACAGGTGTTTTAAATTTGGCGTTATCACTCTTACTCTCATACTGGTCACTGGAAGTTCAACATGGCACCTCATGGCAAAGAACTTGACAAATAATTGCTGCTCTACATAAAGATGGCCTAGGCTATAAGAAGATTGCCAAAACCCTGAAACTGAGCTGCAGCATGGTGGCCAAGACCATACAGCGGGTTAACAGGACAGGTTCTACTCAGAGAACAGGCCTCACCATGGTCGACCAAGGAAGTTGAGTGCACGTGCTCAGCGTCATATCCAGGGGTTGTCTTAGGGAAATAGATGTTTGAGTGCTGCCAGCATTGCTGTAGAGGTTAAAGGGGTTGGGGGGGGGGGGGTCAGCCTGTCAGTGCTCAGACCATATGCTGCACACTGCATAAAATTGGTCTGCATGGCTTTCGTCCCAGAAGGAAGCCTCTTTTAAAGATGATGCACAAGAAAGCCCGCAAAGTTTGCTGAAGACAAGAAACGAAGGAAAAGAAACACAGCGCCTCTAAGTGCAGTATTGGTAAACCCTTTAATGATAAGTCAAAAGTGAAACTACTCACAAAGGGAGCATAAACACAAGCATGATAGTAATCCTGCAGCAAAAGGGTGGTTTTCTCCTAAACGTCCATGTCTCTGAAGTGCAGCTGACAGCTCGTGCAGGTGGATTCCAGCATTCGCAGCCTATGAGAACAGCAGGGAACACAGGGGCGATCGGAGATGATATCACTCCCGGGTGCAGGGTGAGAGGAGGTGGCTTTGCGTTCAGTTGCATTGCAGAGACTGCTTCTAGCTCTTCACACTGGCTCCCCTTAGTGCTGGTACATGGATTCCTCTCCCTCTTCATGTTAGAGACTGTTGCTATGGACTTTGTCCCTCCTATTGAGAGACTCTTTTAATCACATTTATTTGACCTGTGTACACCTCCAGGGTCTCTCCTCCAACGAGCGTTTATTTTTTGTCTGCTGAAGGCAAGCAGACTAAGGACATGGATTAATGGAAACATGTCCTGCGGTCTGATGAGACCAAGATAAACTTATTTGGTTCAGATGGTGTCAAGCGTGTGTCGCGGCAACCAGGTGAGGAGTACAAAGACAAGTGTGTCTTGCCTACAGTCAAGCATGGTGGTGGGAGTGTCATGGTCTGGGGCTGCATGAGTGCTGCCGGCACTGGGGCTACAGTTCATTGAGAGAACCATGAATGCCTACATGTACTGTGACATACTGAAGCAGAGCATGATCCCCAGAGACTGGGCCGCAGGGCAGTATTCCAACATGATAACGACCCCAAACACACCTCCAAGACGACCACTGCCTTGCTAAAGAAGCTGAGGGTAAAGGTAATGGACTGGCCAAGCATGTCTCCAGACCTAAACCCTATTCAGCATCTGTGGGGCATCCTCAAACGGAAAGTGGAGGAGAGCAAGGTCTCCAACATTCACCAGCTCCGTGATGTCATCATGGAGGAGTGGAAGAGGACTCCAGTGGCAACCTGTGAAGCTCTGGTGAATTCCATGTCCAAGAGGGTTAAGGCAGTGCTGGAAAATAATGGTGGATGCACAAAATATTGACACTTTGGACCCAATTTGAAAATTTTCACTTAGGGGTGTAATCACTGTTGTTGCCAGCGGTTTAGACATTAATGGCTGTGTGTTGAGTTATGTACACTCACTACTTTACATTGTAGCAAAGTGTCATTTCTTCAGTGTCGTCACATGAGCTATAATAAAATATTTACAAAAATGTGAGGGGTGTACTCAGTTTTGTTAGATACTGTATGTGCCCAGCTTAAATTTCATGAATCGGGTTTACATCAACCTTAAAATGTATTAATGTCTGTATTGTCATTTGGTAGACTTCGCCTCATTTGTCAAGGTGACAGGTGTCGAAAAGAACACAAAGTGAGGGGATAGCCCCACAGGGGAATACAGGCAGCAATAAAACACATTTTCTAGTAGAGTGAATATGTTTTGAACTTTTCTCATCATTTTATTGCCGTTTGTTCCCACTTGGCGGTCTTACATTCGCTTCCTGTCCAGATGACTTGTAAGAAATCTCCAGAGCAGAATTACAGACAGCATTTAAAACATGAAATGTTCCAAACCTTTCCTGTTCGATTCGAAACAAAAAAATTATGTTATGGTGGGAGTTGGGTTTTAATTTATTATGTGTCGATATGGGTACTAAAGTGCTTGGTAATTTAAAACTGCTGAGCCATGCACTTGCATACTTCTGTTCTGGACTGCAGCTGTTGACAGTTGTGTTCTTTGCAACATTCCTCATGTTAGAGAAAGAGCATAGTGAATCAAATTGCAACGATGGAACACAGATGCATGAACTCATTTATGGTTATTCAGATGAGTAGGCAGGAAAAAATACATGGATAGAAATACAGATTATTAAACAGCATGGAAATTAGATTTAAAGCGGAGTTCCGCAAAAAAAAAAAAAATTAAAGAAAATTATTACTTTTAATAATCAGACACTTACCTGTCCCAGGGTCCAGCGATGCGGGGGATCAAACGGGGCACAACGCAGCGAACGCTGGTGCGGCGTGTCAGTCTGACACACCACGTCTATGATCGTGGTAAGCTGTGACCAATCACAGCTGATCACAGCATGAACCAGGAAGTGCCGGTAAACGGCTTTCCTTGGTTCGTGCTAACAGGTCGGCAGCTCTCCCTGTCAGGGGGGTGGGTGGTCTGTGCTAATAATCAGCACATTGATTATCAGCACAGCCCCATCAGATGTGCCACCAACAATGCCAATCCATGCCCATCAGCTGCCAGTCAGTGCCCCATCAGAAATGCCTGTCCGTGCCCAAAGTGCCAATCAGTGCCTATAACAGTGCCAATCAGTGCCCATAAGTAACACCTATCAGTACCTCATCATCAGTGCTGCCCATCAGTGCCAGTGCTGCCTGTCCGTGACACCTATCAGCGCCCATCAGT
>CM053029.1:468380151-468451199 GCA_028564925.1 Lithobates sylvaticus | reverse complement strand
AGAACAATAGAGAGAGAATAGAGAGAAAGAGAACAATAAAACAACTATTTTTGGTTTTTTTATTTTATATTTTTTTTGTTTTATTTTTTACTTTTTTTTTTTTTTAACTTTTGTTTGTAACTGTAACAGTTCTAACGGAACTGTTGTAACGGTTCCATCGGTTTTGGTCTCAAAATGCGATGGCATTCTTGAGAACGTGTGCCTAGTCTGTGCAATGCTGTACCCTACGCTAATACTCAACTAGTGTATGGTAGCGTTAAAAACATTCACCGATGCAAAGACCAGGATTGTCAGGACAGCGGGGACAATAATAGCGGGTGTCACGCCTAAATCCGCGCTTTCTGCAGACACGACATTTTCTTTGGGGGGCTTGTTGGGTAGGGGTACTCGGGAGGACATAAATAAAATGCCGCTCATGCAGCCGGCTAACTGCATTTGGTTGGGGAATGTGAGGCGGAGCACCGTCTGGAAACAGAAGGGCTCCGATGATCTCTTCCTGGAATTTAAGGAAGGATCCAGTACGTCCTGAAGCTCCGTATAGCACATGAGCGTTCAGCAAAGCCAATTGGAAAAGGTAAATAGACACTTTTTTGTACCAGCGTCTAGCCTTACGGGCAACTAGGTACGGCGCCAACAACTGGTCGTTGAGGTCCACCCCTCCCATGTTTTGGTTGTACTCGTGGACACAGAGGGGTTTCGTCACAACACCAGCCGCCGTAGTAATTTGGACCGTCGTGTCTGCATGAAGGGAGGTAAGAACGAAAATTCTTATTATCCCTCCACTTCATAGCGAGCAAGTTATTACACTTCAAGCAGGCTCTCTCCCCCAGCCTAAGACGGGACTCTACAAGCCGCTGGGGAAAGCCCCGGCGATTAGGTCGCACGGTGCCACATGCTCCAATCTGATGATCAAACAAATGACTAAACAGTGGCACGCTCGTGTAATAATTATCCACGTACAAGTGGTACCCCTTTCCGAATAAGGGTGACACCAAGTCCCACACAATCTTGCCAGCGCTCCCTATGTAGTCAGGGCAGTTTGTCGGCTCTATGTGGCTATCTTTGCCCTCATAAACCATAAATTTACATGTATAGCCTGTGGCCCTGTCACAGAGCTTATACATCTTGACCCCGTATCTGGCACGCTTGCTGGGAAGGTATTGTTTGAATGACAAGCGGCCAGTAAACTTAATCAGGGACTCGTCAACGCAGACAACTTGATGGGGAGTAAACAAGTCTGCAAAACGTTGGTTGAAATGGTTTATGAGGGGCCGAATTTTATAGAGCCGATCGTATGCAGGGTCTCCACGAGGACGACAGAGTTCATTGTCGTTGAAGTGCATGAACCGCAAAATCTGTTCGTATCGTGCCCTGGACATGGAGGCAGAGAACACGGGCATATGGTACATTGGCTCAGTGGACCAATATGAACGCAACGTACCCATTTTAACTATGCCCATGATGAGGGAAAGGCCCAGAAAGATCTTAAATTCGGGGACCGTAATTGGTCTCCAATCTCTGGCAAGGGTGGACAACTGGGGATTAGCAGCGATGTGTTGACCAGCGTACAAATTGGTTTGGTCCACAATAGATCTATAGAGATCTTCGGTGAAAAACAGCGAAAAAAAATCAAGTGACGTAAAATCAGCTGTTTCCACCTGAATACCGGGTTGGCCAGTGAATGGGGGAAGTACGGGTTCTGCAGAAGTGGTGGGCACCCAATCAGGATTGGCAAATTCTGCAGGAAGGGCACTATGGGCACGACGGGCCTGTCTTTGTCGTCTTCTTGGTGGCAGCGGGACACTACTTGTGCTTGCCACCTCGCCAGCTGAAACTGCACTTATGGGACTCGCCACGTCACCACGTGATACTGCAGTGCTGGTTTGACTACGTCCAGGGTGTACTAGGCGGCTGGTGCTTGCCTGTTCACCAGAAGGAATAGCGGCTCTAGTACGTCTCTGCCTCCTACGAGCGACCTGCGGTTCCTGCACCTCAACAACAGAAGAAGGAGTTTGGGTCTGGTACGCCTGACCTTAGCAGGGACCACAACTCCGCCGTCAGAGCTATCTGTCATGGAGCCGCTGTCGTCTACTGGGTCGTATTCTGAGCCTGATTCTGACAGATGAGTGACCTCCTCTTCACTATCTGTCATGCTCAGAAACAAGTAGGCCTGTTCACTAGTGTACGTTTGACTTGCCATTTTGGGCTCTAAATTTAGTAGTACACTAGTGAGACTCACAGGAAAAAAAAAGCTCCTGACTGTTAGCGACTGAATCAAAACGCTACCAAAAAACTGTAAGCGATCGCAGGGATCAGGCCTGACTCTGCGAACGCTGCAGTTATGTGTGCTTAGTGTTTTGTAAGTGACAGTGATCGATCAATACTGCACTTGGGTGGGCTGGGCGGAGGGGAAAACGCAGGTGCTAGCAGGTATCTGGGCTGATCCCGCTAACAATGCGTTTTTGGGAACCCTAAACAGCTGGGGACGCTAGTATAGATCTGATCAGATCAGATATCGATCTGTTCAGATTCTATACCACTAAGGGAGGTGTATGCTGCGTGCGTGGGTGTTTGCGGTACTGGCACTAACCCGACGCTGCCTGGGGCGACGCAGACCCTATTTGACTCTAAAACCTTACTTATATCACCCGCCGGGCGATCAGGGGGTTAAACCTTTATTAGGTAATAAACGGCGGGTGCCCTGAAACTATAAAAAATAAACTAACTGACCAGCGACACCCGTAACAGTTATATGGTGATCACTGGTGAAAGGGTTAACTAGGGGGCACTCAGGGGGTTAAAACCTTTAGTAGGTAGTATATGGGGGGTCCCTGACCCTATAAAACGCTGCGGCAAACCTAAATACCTACCTCCCTAACTAGCGTCAACTGTGACACTAATACAGCGATCAAAAAAACGATCGCTTAGTGACACTGGTGACGGGGGTGATCACGGGGTTAAACCTTTATTAGGGGGGGTTCCTAGACCTAAAGGGGGCTAAATCTAACTGCCCTAACAGTTATTAGGGTCACAATGCACCAATGCAGTTAACAGTAAAAAAAAAAAAAAACTGCTTTGGTGTCACTGTGACAGGGGGTGCAGGGGGGCAATCGGGGGGGGGGGGGTGGGGGGGGGGCTGGGGTGTGAAATGTGTGCCTAGAATGTTCTACTGTTAGTGTAGTGTAGTGTAGTGTAGTGTAGGTGTTGTGCAACTCACGTGTCTTCTCTCCTCGGCGTCGGTTCGAAAAGACCGCCACGAGGAGAGATGACCTCACTTCCCCTGGCTCTGTACACAATACAGAGCCAGGGGAAGCATTCCATTGGCTGGGAGCGATCGCGAGGGGGGGGGGCACGAATGAGTGCCCCCCCTCATCTCCGATCCCTCCCCCAATGTCCCGGACAATTTACAGACACGGGGGCGGGCCCGATCGGCCCCCCACCCGCGTCTGTTAGGGATGACATCACTTCCTCTACCCCTGTTTACATGACGGGGCTAGAGGAAGTGTTTCATTGGCTGGGAGCGATCGCGAGGGGGGGGCCACGAATGAGTGGCCTCCCCCTCATCTCCGATCGCTCCCCCAACGATGCCGACCGCCGCAGGCACCGGGGGGGGGGCCCGATCGGGCCCCCCACCCGCAGACAGGTAGGGACGTATATATACGCCCTCCTGCCTGTACGTGCCATTCTGTCGACGTATATCGTCGTGCGGCGGTCGGCAAGTGGTTAAATACCATTAAATTGCTCTATTTGTGTGAATAAAATTATAAACATTTCTTATGGGTACAGTGTTGCATGACCGTACAATTATCATTCAAAATGTGACAGTGCTGAAAGCTAAAAATTGGCCTGGGCTGGAAGAGGGTAAGAGTGCTTGATATTGAAGCAATTAAAGTTTTTTATGATATGGTTGGTGGCATATACATATCAAGCAACTTAGCAACACAATTGGATGCAAAAGTCTGCTTCTCATTTAGCAAAGTTTATGCAACATTTTTACTGTGTATTTGTAACGCCCTGCACCTCTACTAAAGGTGAGATAGATTTTTACTCCAAATGTGTGCCCATTCTAGAGATCAAAAATTTCTAGGAATTTTTTTTTTTCCAAAATAGATTTTTATTGACATATTGTGAAAATTACAAGTTCAAAGCTTTTCATATCATGTTATATGGAGACATATGTGTAACAGAAACATAATACAGTAAAATACCTCTTTAGATGATGAGGCAATTAGTGTATGGCAAACACAAAAACTCAGAGAATATAACGATCAACATAGTAACAAACGAATAGGTAGCATATTTGTCCTGTAAGATAGAGATTCTATTTGGTTGGAAGGAGGGTGAAGGGGCCTCTCCACCCGGACACCCCCCTTAGGGCGCAAGACTGTGTCCGTGTGGCGATGCCCCCCATCCTCCTGCAGGATAACTTTACTGCTATAGTTGTATTCAGAGTTAGGGGTAGAACATCTTAACTAATTTGGGAGAGTTGACCCGGTCAAACCATTGTTGCCACTTTTGGCGTATATGTGTTTTGTCGTTATGGTGTAGTGCTAGGTTAGTTTCGTATATACAGTGTTCGTGTGTGGTACGGAGTACGTCATTAAGATTAGGGGGAATTGGATCTTTCCATTTTCTAGTTATACTGAGGCGGACCGCCAAAAGAATGTGAGTAATGATAGTTTTTGACGAGTTAGAGAATCGGTCAATGTTAAGAGATAACAGTGCCAGGGCTGGGTTTACCTCAATTGTTATTTTTGTAACATCAGACATTAATTGGAACACAGAGTGCCAAAAGAGAGAGAATTCGGGGCAGTCCCAAAATGTATGGAGAAGGTCGCCTGTATGACCACAAATCCTCCAACAGGATTTGTCATTTGTTGTGTCGAATTTGGACAATCTGTTGGGTGTTAGATAAATACCAACGGTAAGTCAGTTTGTACGCAAGTTCCCAAAGTGAGGAACAGCTGGTGGCTTTATAGGTGGATAGTCCAGCCTTTTCCAATTGGGCTAGTTTAAAGTTTTGGTTTAGATCCTTCTCCCATCTGTTCATTGCAGTGGAGCTAGTGATTGTAGTCTTAGAGTGGAGTAAGTTATAAAACATTGTTATACCTTTTAGGTTAATAGTAGGTGATTTGAAGTATATCCAGGCTTTTTGAGGTAGTTTGCAAGTCATTGTTTTGAGAATGTGGAGGCAGTGTTGGGTGCGTATGTACAGGAAAATGTCAGAGTTTGGGAGATGGTAGTCCCTTTGTAGTATGGGGAACGTTTTGGGCTTGTCATTGTCATAGAGATCAGAAATGTAGGAGATACCTTTTTCTTTCCATTGGGTGTATGAGGTCGAGTACATCAGTTTCTGTAGGGCATCTATAGGCATTTGTATTGTCGATTGGATGGGGTGGGACAAAGTGATTTGTAGGAAGCAGGACCAAGCTTTAGTGATTGCTACTATTGTTGGTGATAGGCGTGGGAGGAGTTTCGCTCCTAGTGTATTGGCGAATAGCCAGGAAGATAATTTAATACCTTGGATTAGGGACGATTCAATTTTTCCCCAAATTGTGTGTGGGGGGGGGGGGGGGTGCAGGAACCACTCTTTTGTTTGTGTGAAAATGCACGCCATATAGTAGTCTTGGAAATTGACATAACCTAGACCCCCCGCCATATGGTGTTTAATTATCAGAGATTGTGCACACCTGGGTTTTTTGTCTTTCCATAGAAATGTTGATAGGATTGATTGGAGCGAGTTGAGGTATCTAATAGGAACAGGGATAGGGAGTGTACAAAATAGATATAGTATTTGGGGAAGATGTAGCATTTTGAACGCCGCTAAGAGTCCCAACCATGAGAACTCAAAGGACGCCAGCCTGGAGAGATCTCTTTGTAGCTTAGAATGGATTGGCAGGTAGTTAGTGGAGAACAATTGTTTAGTAGATGGAACAAGTTGGATTCCCAGGTAAGTTATGCTATGTTCCGCCCATGTGTATGGGAATCGTAGTTTAATTCGATCTCGGGTGGAAATATCTAGTCCTAAATTGAGTATGTAAGATTTGGTCTCATTGACCTTATAATATGAGATACTATTGAACCAGGCTAACGTCGTTTGGACCTCAAGGAGGGAGCGGTCAGGGTTGGTGATCACGAGGATCACGTCGTCCGCGAACAGACTGATTTTATGTTCTAGTTCTGCTAGAGGTATACCTGAGATTTGGTTATTGGATCTTATACTTTCTGCCAGGGGTTCTATGACAAGATTGAATATTATGGGTGATAGGGGACAGCCTTGCCTTGTGCCATTGGAGATCTGGAATGGTGAGGAAAGAGTGTCTGCTGAAAATACTTGAGCAGAAGGTTAGAGTATAGGGCCATTATTGCATTATGTGCCTACGATACCGAATTTGTTCAGTACAGCTGATCTAAACCCCAATGGACCCTATCAAATGCCTTTTCGGCATCTAGGAATAGGAGGAGAGAGGGTGTTTTATTGGTTTCTACATGGTGTATAATATTTATCATTCGCCGGGTGGCATCAGAGGCCTGGCGACCTTTGGTGAAGCTGGATTGGTCCTGAGAGGTAAGGGAGGGGAGAATGTTTTCTAGTCTGTTAGCTATAAGTTTGGCATACATTTTTTTATCAAGAATAAGCAATTAGATAGGTTGGAAGTTTTTTGGGGAGGTGAGTTCTTTACCGGGTTTAGGGAGAGTTATTACCATGGCAGTGAGCATTTCGGTAAGGAAAGAGGAGGATTTAGCAGAAAGGTCGAATGTTTGGACTAGTGTGGGGGCTAATATGTGTTTGAATTTCTTGAAGTATCCCCCAGTGAAGCCATCTGGTCCAGGGGATTTGTGGTTAGGGAGTTTGTCTATTGTTTTTAGAATTTATTCCACTGTGAAGGGGTCATTTAGAGTTGAAATCTGTTGAGGGGTAATGGATGGGAGATTCATGCTATCTAGGAATGACTGGATCAGTGCTGGTGAGGGTTGGGAGGTGGAGGTGTCATCCTTAAAGTGGTTGTAAACCCTTACAAACCACTTTGACCTACAGGTAAGCCTACATTAAGGCTTACCTGTAGGTCCAATAAATATCTCCTAAACCTACATGGTTTAGGAGATATTTCGAAAAGAAAAAGGCACCGCTATCTACGGTGCATGCGCCATAGACATCGGCGCGCAGGCGCACTGAGCATGCCGAGATCACGCCGATATGCCGCTCTCGTGCGCATGCGCGGGAGTGACGTCATCGCCGCTCCAGCGAATGACAGCGATGGATCGGGGAGACCCGGAAGTCACTCCGGGTTTGATGGCGGTGCAGAAGATCGTGGATGAGGACCGCTTCGGGGGCTTCGTTCTCAGGTAAGTCATTCATAATGAGCTAGTATGCTATGCATACTAGCTCATTATGCCTTTGCCTTGCAGGTTCCGTTTTTTTTTTTTAAGTGGGTGAGTTTGAGTTTGATCAGTTTCTCGTTGGTGTGTGGGTGGTGTAAGTACGGATTTTTGTTTTGTTTCTATGGCCCTTGATTCTTAGGGACATTGTTTTACCTGCTTTGTGCCCTGTGGTATATGAGGTGGCTTTGAGAATCTTATATGTTTTTTCATATTTTGTGAGGAGAAGGGATCTTAATTTGTGTCTAAGTGTGAAGATTTTAGCTTGTAGTTGTGGGGAGGGGTTGTTCTTGTTGAAGCCATTAGTGGCTATGTCAGTTGTGAGTTCATCTAGTTTTTGTGTTTTCTGTTTTTTTGCCCTAGCTCCATTTGTAGAAATACCCCTCTTATAACTGCTTTATGGGCATTCTACACCACCAGCGGGTCAGACACTGATGCTTGGTTGAGCGAGAAATACTCTTCCAATTGTTGTTTAATATGAGTGGAGTAGCAAGGTGTGTTAAGTAAAAAGTTATGGATTCTCCAAATGTAGGAGTTAGGTTGGGGTGAGTCATTGTCGTTGGTGATACTAATGGGAGCATGGTCTGACCAGGTGGTGGTGTGGATAGTAGAGACTGAAATTCTCTGTAACAGCCATCTATCAGCTAAAAATAGATCAATTCGTGAGTAGGTGTTGTGACGCCGCGAAAGGAACGTGAAATCCCTCTCATCCGCGTGACAACATCTCCACACCTCATACAAATCATTGGAGGATATAAATGCATCTAAGGAAGGAGCTTGTCTTTTGGTTCCTGCTGTAGAATCCATTGTGACATTTGGTACCAAGTTGAAGTCGCCACACTTTTTTTGTTGATTGTGCAGTTCAAAAAGATGAAACGGCCATTTGGGTCAGTGACACATTGTTGTAGGGTAAAGAGGACAGTATCTCTGATAGCGATCATTACACTGTATTGCTTTTTGGAGTAGGAGGTTTGGAACACATGAGGAAACTGTCTATGTTGGCATTTTGGGGAGGTTTTTTATGTCAAGGTGAGTCTCTTGGACGCAAAGTATGTCACAGTTGTGGGTTAACGCTGATTTCCATAAAGAAGTGCGCTTTGCTGGGTGGTCTGCAGAGGTTCCTGTAATGGATGGCGTCAGAGTTGGGTTTGACGGATGATTGGTTTACTCTTCAGAGTTCAGGTGATGCTGGATGAGAAGGTTGACGATGGGGTACGTCAAAATGCTATAAAAAAAGAGAGGTTAGCAACCAATTTAACAATATGCAATATAGGTTATAACTGCAGGATATTCATAGGTGATGGCTATGAATTTGTGTCTGCCTGCGGGAGTTGAGTAGACGTTGTGGTAAACATGGAAGAACTGGGAAAAGATAACAGTAGAGCACACACTGAGGTGCAATAAACAAACGGGTCAGCAACAGAGGTTTGGATGAGCAGCCGACTAGTAATGGGGGTAAGTTCAGCAAGCAGGTGTTTGAGTGCATTACCAGACCAGACTATGAGAATCGCTCAATGTAGTAGTGTGGGCTAGTCAATTAGTGATGCTTGTTTTTGAATTTCTCTGGGTTCACTCCAAAGGTAAAAGGATTTGGTTTATCTTGAGGGTCAGTTTGATTGTGTTGAGGGTCCAGTAGTATCCCCCAGGCGTCCAGGAGTTTCATGCCGCCTTCCAGCGTGGAGATGGTGTGTGGTATGCTGTTATATGTGGCCAGAATTGTGGAGGGATGGTGCCATTTGTACGTGATTTTGTGGTTATTCATGGCTTTAGTGATGGCTTTGAGTTGTCTCTGCATTTGCAGCGTGTATTGTGATAAGTCAGCGTACAGTTGGATGTTTGTGTACGGTGCTAGGAGTGGAGATAATTTCATGCTTTCATGAGGATTTGTTCCTTTGCTTGGAAAAAGTGAACTCTCAAAAGCACGTCTCTAGGTATGTCTGCTTCCAGATGTCGGGGGTTTAGGAAGTCTATGGATACGATTGATAGTGAGTTTGATCGGGGATAAATCAGGGGGCATACTAGCCATCTCAATACAGTGCATTTTCACCCCCTTCCTGCCCAAGCCATTTTTCAGCTTTCAGCGCTGTCACACTTTGAATGACAATTGCGCGGTAATACAACACTGTACCCAAATGAAAATGCGCTATAAACAAAAGAAGAGTGACAAGTTTAAAAAAAAATATATATATATTTTTAATTTTTGCTATACTAAATATCCCCAAAAAATATATTGAAAAACTTTGTTTTTCCTCAGTTTAGGCCAATACGTATTCTTCTAAATATTTTTGGTAAAAAAATAAAATAAAAAATCGCAAGTGTATATTGATTGGTTTGCACAGAAGTTATATTGTCTACAAAATAGAGGATAGATTTATATATTTTTTTTTTTTTTTAACTAGTAATGCCAGTGATCTGCGTTTTTTATTGTGACTGCGATATTGCGGCAGACATATCGGACACTTTTGACACATTTTTTGGGACCATTGACATTTTTACAGCAATCTGTGCTATAAAAAATGCATTGATTACTGTATAAATGTGACTGGCAGGGAAGGGGTTAACACTAGGGGGTGCTGAAGGGGTTAATATGTTCCCTGGGAGTGATTCTAACTGTAGGGGGGAGGGGTCTCACAAGGGGAGGAGATCAATCTGTGTTTCTCTGTACTGAGAACGCACCATCGGTCTCCTCTCCTCTGACAGGACCGTGGATCTGTGTGTTTACATACACAGATCCACGGTCCTGCTGTGTTACCAGGCAATCGCGGGTGCCCGGCGGACATCGCGGCGCCTGCACGCTCCCTGGAGGGCTGGGAAGGGGAGGGCATCATATGACGCCTTCCCGCCCTGAGAGCTGGGCCGTCTGACCATCAATTGACAGCCGGCAGTCGCAAAGCAGCTAGAGAACATGGTGCTAGCGAAGTTGTGCAAATCTTTGGGTAGGACAGATTCTGGTATGCTGCGGATTTTTATATTATTGCATCTGGAGCGATCTTCGAGATCTGCGATTTTTGCTTTAATCCAGAGGGTGTCATCTTTTTGCTCTGTATATGCATCTACCAGATCATTAACCGTTTCAGTGCAACCTTCCATTTTGTTTTCTATGAATTGCATCCTGTTGTCCATATGTTTCATTTCTAATTAGAACCTGTTGATCAGGGCTGACAGGTTAGTCATGGAGAGGATTTTAGGCACAGGAGCATATCCTTCATTGTGGTATCTAGCATCTGTTGCCCTGAGGTTGGGAATTGGGCTATGGAGGATTGCAGTGAGGAGATAGCGTTATCATTATGTAGGCCTGTACTCACTGTGTCTGAGGCCTGTTCATTCAAATCCATCCACATCCTTGATTTGGCAGGGCTCTGTGAGGCTGGGGATTCAGGTGAGTAGGCAGGAGGGAAGGAAGATGAGAATCCATCGTACATTTTGTGTAGGATGAGAGCTTGGGGTCTCATTGTAGTTCAGGGAATGCCGCGCTGTTCCTCCGGCGGCTCCATCTTGGGCCTACCCCTGTGTGCGGCGCGGCTGAAAGGAGAATGATTCCAGCCTTTTAGGACCCTTTTCCTGGTTCTGTTTTCGGGACAGTGGGGGAGAGAGGTGAGAGGCTTTGAGGACTGATTGCGGTGGTTATGGTGCCCGTTCGTCGCTATAGTCCTGTCCGGTGTGCGGAGCTCACAGCTCAAGCAGCCATTCTCTTGTGCGCGCAAGCCAAGCCCCCAAAAAATAAATAAATACATTTCTAGGAATTTTGAAGCCATGGAAAAAATAAATATTTCCCTGTTTTTTTTTTCCAGAAGGAATAGAAAAAAAAAAAATCAGTGTGGAGTAGCTTTACAAATTGAAAGTCATTTTGCTACATTGCTAAGTTTTATGCTTGCAATAAAAGTACAGCTTATTCAGTAAACAAACTTCAATGATTAACTTTGAACTATGCACATCTGTATGGAGCTCCACCCATAATGCTTCAGACACATCACACTCTCCATCCACCAGGTCCTCTTTCACACTCGCTTTGAGATCCCTCCTCACATAGAGACAGACCCCTCCACCTTTCCTTTTTACCCTGTCTTTCCGAAAGAGTGCATAGCCAGGAATATTAATTGCCCAGTCATGTGAGGAATGAAGCCAAGTTTCAGAAATACCGATTACATCATAGCTGTCCTGATGCACCAGAGCTTCCAACTCACCTATTTTGCTTGGCAGACTTCTGGCATTGGTGCACAAACACTTTAATGCATTAATATATTTTGACTGGTCACATACTATCCGCTTGAGTGTTCCGAGATTTCAAATAGGACTTGCTACTATACTTACCTTGGGTTTATGTGCTTTGGTTACTCTACCACTAATGCCCCTAATACTACCCTCTAGAATATGTTCCACGCTGACTATCTCTATCTGTGGACCCTCCCCCCTGTCGCCAGTTATTGAAAATACTGATCCATAAGCATATTTGACTCTTTGAAGAGCTTGATCAATTCTCTCCTGTTTGTCAGGTGTAATTTTATCTATAAATGAAGGTAATGGTTATTTTTTGTTAGGAAGTGGTTCTTCCTTACTTGAAGATGCTGCTAGTAAAAACACCCTTTTGATGATCAGGAAGCAGCAGAAAGAGTGTTTCTGGAATAAAACCTTATAGTTCTCATCATTTGATTTCATAAAGTATGTCTTTAGGGCACCTCTGGCATGCAAGGATGTGTTTTGTCATCCTTGAAGCATTTGGAAAATAATATTTAATTTCACAATATTTGCTTGTCTTTAGTTGAGAGAACTTGCAATAATTTAAGACTTTACATAAAATCTTTCAGTAGGGTCTTCAAACTAAGGTTAGTTTGAATACTATGTCATATATATGTAGCACTGACCCCCGAAGGAGCTGCTGAATTTAATTGGGCCTGCACTCTGCTTTTAAACCCCCACTGACTTGGCTCAATCCCCTTGACACAGCTGTGGTGCAATATTGGTGTGAAGCTAATAGTAAATGATAACCCCACATTATGCAATATAACAACAACATACCTTTGTTATTACCTGGGTATCCGATGTTCCACCTGCTTGAAAAGGAACAACACTCCACACCAATTGTACTTAACCAGGAATGTATTTTTACTGGAACTGGTATAATATAGTAATTACATTATTTTTGTGTGAAAGGGCAAATACTGTATCAGCACAATAGGTATTCACAACAGTTGGTAACATATAAAGTTGTCTTAGATGACCCCTGAAAGTATGTCTCCAAGTGGGACTAATGCTCAAAGTACTAATGCCTTGGGCACCTTCCCACTTCCAGCACACCTTGGTACCACAAGAATGCAGAGTAATCAATAAAGTACAACACAACTACCAGGGAGCTCCTCCTACTTTATACTGCAGTCCCTCTTAGCATGAATAGGAGGCAAGGCCTTGCAATGAGAGCTGCAGTCCTTAGTCTTCTGTCTAGGTGTATGAAAGTGCTTTAAGAAACTATGGGCGACAGCCCTCTCACCCAACCAGGCTTGGAGAGTAGAACAGCTCCACTCCGGTGCACTCAGTCTTGCTTCGCGCCAGCCGGCGCTATCACACCAATCTGCTCTGCAAGATGAACCGGGACCCTCTGGATCCTTCCCGATCCGGTCACACAGTCTTTCCAGCACTCAGGTACAAGGCAGAGTCTCTAGTTGTTCAGCTCCGCAGTGGCTGTAGGCCGTGCTCTCTGGAAACCTCCTCACAGGTCCTTGTAGGCAGGCCACACGTCCAGAAGAGAAAGAAAATGGCCTTCCAGCCTACCCAGCATGCAGTTCAGTACTGAGTGATCTAGGTCATAGTAAAATGTAAACAGACAGTCACTTCCTGTTATATTTTCAATACTCTAGAAAATAAATTAATTGAAGTCAATTTCCTGTATTGGCCACTAGATGGTGCCAAATACTAAATTATAACACTGCTTATAGATTAATATTGCTTTACATTAGTAGGTAAAAATACCAGTTCTACATACTCCCCTTGCTTTGAGACTTTGGTCCCCAAAGATATTCAAAATCTTAGCTCTATTCTGTATTTTTGCCTCTAGGCGATTGCATAACACAGACAGAGGAGCCTCCCACCAGTTCTCATGTGATGGGGAGCGGTTCTGGGCACTCACAGCTGACACTATATTGTCTGGTACAGATGTGTCAAGGGGTGAGCTGGGGTTATCCCTTCCTGAATTGACAATAGAGAGACCAGGCACTTCAGTATTTCCTTTGCTGGTAATTTGGTTCACTTCAGAACATTCGCCCAATGTATTATATGTTAGTCTTTTTGGTGTGTCCACAACTCTTAGGCAAGTATCCTCATTTCTCATTTCAGGCTCTTGCAATTCAATTTTAGTAGGAGTCAATTGCTCTTCAGAGTACCCAATTAATGGCACAAATTCTGGGGCCTCCGCCCTATTATTTCATCCTCTTGTCTGGGGTGAAACACCGGCTTCAGCTTCTGGTGTATCAGATGGCCACAGCCAACTTATCTCCATTTCCTCTCCTTCTTCACCCTCAGTTGCTGAGGGTCCAGGCTGAGACCTTGTTACTGGTCGATGTACAGCAGTTGATGTAGAAGGTAGTTCTTCCTCTACTACTTCTGCCTGTTGCAGATTAGCTTCTTCCACCTTGATTTTGAGTATTTCTTCACCCATCGTGGGAAGAGAAGGCACTTCCGACCTTACATTCACCAGTTCTGTATTGGTCCTAACGATCAATGAACTTTTTGAGGGCCCTGGCAGCCAAGGACAGACAATGGCCAGCGTCTCAAAATACTGAGGCTCTCCAGTCCTCAAGGGATCACATGACAACTTGATTCACAGACATCCATCACAAGAATAACCTTCTATTCCAATGGTTTGGATCTTCATGTCTTTCAACTTTTCCAGGGGCAGGTATGACAGGTACCTCCTGTAAAAATTCCTGGTCAACAGAGTAACCTAAGTACCTGAACTAAGAATGGCCCTGGTGTAAATCCCTTCAACCAACATAGGCAATACAGGTACTGGGCAAGAGTTATGTTGGAAACGTCAACAGCGGTAGCTTGGAGTGCTTGAATTCGTGCTCTCTCCATCTTCCGGTGCTGGAAACACTGCTTCCTTCGATGGTTTAGAGACTGATAGGCATTTCCCACAGGAGCAGCAAGGTTCATAAAGACATGGATGAGTAAGTTTGGAGTGGAGGAACTTAACTGGCCTGCAGAGTCCTGATCTCAACCTCATGGAACACCTTTGGGATGAATTAGAGTGGAGACTGCGAGCCAGGCCTTCTCGTCCAACATCAGTGCCAGGCCTCAAAAATTTGCTTCTGAAAGAATGGGCAAACATTCCCATAGACACACTCCTAAACCTTGTGGACAGCTTTCCCAGAAGAGTTGAAGCTGGTATAGCTGCAAAGGGTGGGCCAACGCAATATTGAACTCTACGGGCTAAGACTGGGATGCCATTAAAGTTCATGTTCCTGTAAAGGCAGGAAGTGTCCCAATACTTTTGGCAATATAGTGTGTGTGTGTGTGTGTGTGTGTGTGTGTGTGTGTGTGTGTGTGTGTGTGTGTGTGTGTGTGTGTGTGTGTGTGTGTGTGTGTGTGTGTGTATGTATATATATATATATATATATATATATATATATATATTATACTGTATATACTCACTTGGGTACAGGGAAATGTTTCTGTGACTTAATTAACTTAATTATTTAAAGCATACACAGTGGATATAAAAAGTCTACACAGCCCTGTTAAAATGTCAGGTTTCTGTGATGTACAAAAATGAGACAAAGATAAATCATTTTAAAACTTTTTCCACCTTTATTGTGATCTATAAACTGCACAACTCAATTGAAAAACAAGCTGAGATCTTTTTTTAAGTGGAGGGAAGTAAAAATAAAAAAAAAATAATAATATGGTTGCATAAGGGTGCACATCCTTAAAAGAATACTTTGTTGAACCACCTTTTGATTTTATTACAGCACCCGGTCTTTTTGGGTATGAGTGTCAGCATGGCACATCTTGACTTGGCAATGTTTGCCCACTCTTCTTTGCAAAAACACTCCAAATCTGTCAGATTGTGAGGGTATCTCCTGTCCACAGCCCTCTTCAGATCACTCCACAGATTTTCAATGGGATTCAGGTCTGGGCTCTGCCTGGGCCATTCCAAAACTTTAATCTTTTTTCTGGTGAATCCATTCCTTTGTTGATTTGGATGTATGCTTTGGGTCATTGTCATGCTAATAGGTGAAGTTCCTGTTCATGTTCAGCTTTTTAGCAGAAGCCTGAATGTTTTGTGTCAATATTGACTGGTATTTGGAACTGTTCATAACCCCCTCAACCTTGACTAAGGCCCCTGTTCCAGCTGAAGAAAAACAGCCCCAAAGCCTGATGCTGCCACCACCATGCTTTACTGTGGTATGGTGTTCTTTTGGTGATGTGCAGTGTTGTTTTTGTGCCAAAAATTTCTTTTGGAATTATGGCCAAAAAGTTTAACCTTGGTTTCACCAGACCATAAAACATTTCCCCACATGCTTTTTGGAGACTTCAGATGTGTTTTTGCAAAATTTAGCTGGGCTTGGATGTTTTTCTTTGTAAGGAAAGGTTTCCGTCTTGCCACTCTACCCCATGGCTCAGACATATGAAAAATACGGGAGATTGTTGTCACATGTACCATTCATTTTGGAGGGACGACCAGTTCACTTGATGATGACTGTCTTCACTGTGTTCCATGGTATAGCTAATGCCTTGGAAATTCTTTTGTACCCTTCTCCTGACTGATGCCTTTCAACAATGTGATCCCCCTGATGCTTTGGAAGCTCTCTGCGGACCATGGTTTTTTCTGTAGGATGAGACTAAGAAAAATGTCAGAAAAGGCCTACTAAAACAGCTGAACTTTTTTTGGGGTTAATTAGAGGCACTTTAAATGATGGCAGGGGTGTACTGACTCATATTTAACATGAGTTTGAATGTGATTACTTCATTCTGAACACAGCTACATCCCCAATTATAAGAGGGTGTGCACACGTATGCAACCACATTATTATTTTTTTATTATTTTTACTCCCCTTCCCCCCTTAAAAGATTTCAGTTTGTTTTTCAACTGAGTTGTACAGTTTATAGGTCACATTGAAGGTGGAAAAAATTCTGAAATTATTTATCTTTCCCTCATTTTTTTGTAGAATTTGTATATCCACTGTATTATATTTCTGTGACTGAGTTTGAATTTATAAAAAAAAAATACAGTTGAATTAAAAATTAAAATAGGGTCTATTGTTGCAGGGGTGGATCTTGTTGTGGGGGTTCAATTGTTGCTGGAGGACCTATTGTTTCTGTTGACTACAGGGGGTCCATTTTATTGCTTTTCTTGTTATCATTAACAAATTGCATACAAATTACTTAACACCACAAAATTATACTTGCTTCTGTATTCTTTAAAAGGGGCAGTATTGGGTAGTAGGTATGGGGTGGAACCAAGGTACAGGTGCTCAGAGGTGGATAGGGGACAGAGACAAGGGGTGTGCCTGCACCTATTCTCTGAAAAAAAAAAACCTGGGCTACCGTAATGTAAATAACTGACCCAGAAAAAGCATGCAGATAAGGCTTATTCTGCAATTTCCTAGTCTGCATACTTTTTCTAGGACACTGAGTAAAAAATATGGAAGTAGAGGGTCAGCATAATGATTAGACAACTTTAAAAAAAGAGATAAGCAATATTTCATGATGAGATTACTTAAAACAACTCTCTCTTTTGCCAATGTTTACAGAAAGACCAGCTTATAAAAATGTTCAATGGCAACAGAAACTAAGCATAGAGAAGGTGAAGCCAGGCTGTCTATCACAGATCACAAGTTAAAAACACATCTTTCCTGTGACAGCCATATCCCACTACTTGCCTTAAAGATTAGCGGTTGAGGTTTTACAAAAAGTCACTATTTGCATATCAGTAACACCATTGTTTAGATTGCCTAGGCCACACAGTTTAAGGAAAGCAGGGACATGTGTGAAAAAGCTGATGGAGCAGATTATGAAAGTACCATGTCTATACTCTTTGAGAATGGAAAGGTTTACTTTGACATATTTCTTAAGGCTAGATAATTTAAAAATATAAAACTATTTATAATAACCAAATCAAAGGGATTTCCAGCTTTTATGAGGTTAAAATGTGTAGCTCTGGAATTAAAACTGAAATTGAATTACTGTTGGTTGACAATAGCAAATTATTGTAGATCATTTAATTCCTATCTATTAGTGACATTCATTTTCTATGCTGTCACATAAGCTGTGTATTCTTTCATGAGAAAATGAAATGAAGACAATATTATTGAAAAGGCAGGGAGTGTGCTAAATTAATTAATTACTATCAGAAGCCAATAGGCACAGTTTAGGGATAAAGCAATGAAAGTATAACAAGGGCCAAATTTACAGCAACATTGCCCAGTTGGATGAATACCATTTGTTTCTTATAGAAACACACTAGAATATTCAATTTTAGTGTTCACTTTTCAATTGGCTCTCGTTTTGGGTGCTATGGAAATGTATCTTATAAATTCCCTACACAAAAAAAAATATTAATCATAAAACAACAAAAGTCAGTGGATAAAAAAAGATTCTGAAACTTCAAAGATGATTATCACCAGAGTTATTTAAATCAGAAAATTGCATCCTATTTTTGATCATACATCTTATTTTATGTTCTGTTTATGATACACTATAATGAATAATATTTATAGGCATTTTTGTATTTGTTACTGCTGCTAAATTTTGTTTATTATTATTAACTGGGGTCTTATATATCTGAATACATAAGGGGTAATTTGTTCACACACTTCTCTATGACCAAATACCAATTGGTTTAAAAATCATTAAAGAAGTTATATCTGTAATTCATATCATGCTACAATAAAGATCTAAGAGGATAGTAAATGTGAGTGTTTGTGATTTATTTGACCCTGCTAAGTTTATTGGGGCACAACTTGCCTTGTATTCTACCTATGATTTCTCCATATAGTCTGGGGACGTATACTTATTACAGTATAACAACATAGATATGCTCTTATAATTTTACAAACAGTAAGTGATTAAAGCTCAAAGAATGGAGTAAGTAAAAGAGAATAGACCACAAGACTCTTTACACAATTCTTACATCTATGGGTCTTGTCCAGATGGGGGGGGAAGCTTAAAAACACCCAATGGGCTGAATTTGTAGAAACCAATGGGGCTCATCCCTCCACCCCTAATTTATTTTTGCTTATCTTTTCTTTTCTTAGAGGATGCATTATATCCTATACAGCTCAATTAAAAAAAAAAAACTTGTCTCCAATATTGTGACTCCCTGGCCTTAACGTTAAACCATACTGTAGCCAACACGCTTGCATGGCAAGCAGCTAAGCATGCTTTTGACCACTGGAATGCACAGCAAGAGATTACTAGGCAATCTTACTCCGCTTTTCATTTTCATGGATATGTCAATAAGGCAGGCAAGCTCTTAGAAAAGTTATGTTCCGGGCACCACCAGCCGACCCATATATCCCCTAATGGATATATTACTAATGCGTCCTCTGAGATTAGTGCCATCCTCACTAATGCCCCATACACACGGTCGGAAATTCCGACGGAAAATGTCTGATCGGACCATGTTGTTGGAAAATCCACCCGTGTGTGGGCTGTATCGGACTTTTTTCGTCGGAATTTCCGACCAACAAAGTTTTGAGAGCTGGATCTCAAATTTTCCCGACAACAAAATCCAATCACAGCAATTCCGATCGTGTGTAGCCTAGTCCAAAGTGCCACGCATGCTCAGAAGAAATTCTGAGACGGAAGCGATCAGTCAGGTAAAACTAGCGTTCGTAATCGATATAGCACATTCGTCACGCTGCAATGTTAAAAATTGTTTAATGCAGCACATTCTCTTCTTTAACATGCTAGAAGAATGAAGTTAGTTTGCTGGTCATATTCACACAGACTTCTCCAAAACGTATTTCTTTATTCTGTTTCCTGATTTCATGAATAGAATACGCCAGATCTCCAGAATCATTAAAAAAAAATTTCTTTGTAAATTTTGTGGTTGTTTTTTTAATCAAGATCTCCTTTATTTGACATTTTGCTCATCTTCGTAATTTTTTGGGTGTGTTTTGTGTGTCATCTTACCACAACACCATTATTCTCATTTTTTTTATTGTTTTTTTTTTTTTTTTTAATCTATAGAAGGTTGTTTGGTGTTGGTTCCACTTGTTAATTTGACTTTCTATTTTAGAAATGTACCTGCCTACTCACAAATAAACTGTTCTTTTTGAAGTAAAACACATAGGCAAGTATTTCTTGAAAACCAAAAAACCTTTATTAAGTGTCAGAAACAAATAAAGAGGGAGGCAGCGCTGGAGAAACTGGGGAAATTTGCGAAGCCTTTGGCCCCCAGGGCAGACATCAATCATTTTTAATCAAAAATTGGTGGCCTGAGGAGTACATATCTAAGGGAGTACAATCTGGTCCAGAAGTCCAAGAGATCCGGAACTGCAGCCTGACCACCAACATTACCCAGAGTCCAGAGTTTAAGACCCCTTTCACACTGGGGCAGTGCACTTGCAGGACGTTAGAAAAAGTCCTGCAAGCAGCATCTTTTGGGCAATGCAGGAGCATTGTATACACCGCTGCTCCACCGCCCGTCATTGAAATCAATTGGCACTGCTTCCGATGCACCTGGAAAGCGCTTTGGCAGTGGTGCTTTTATCCCTTTCCTCAGCTGCTAGTGGTAGCTACTGCTAAAGACCCCCAGCACCTGTGTGAAAGTAGCCTAAGACCCCTTTCACACTGGGGCGCTTTGCAGGCGTTATAACGCTAAAAATAGCGACTGCAAAGCACCCTGAAAGAGCCGCTGCTGTCTCTCCAATGTGAAAGCCCCGAGGGCTTTCACACTGGAGCAGTGCGCTGGCAGGACGCTAAAAAAAAGTCCTGCTAGCAGCATCTTTGGAGCGGTGGGCTTTCACACTGGAGCGGTGCGCTGGCAGGACGCTAAAAAAAAGTCCTGCTAGCAGCATCTTTGGAGTAGTGAAGGAGCGTTGTGTATACCACTCCTCCACCGCTCCTGCCCATTGACATCAATGGGCAATGCGGTTTTAATCCTTTTTCGGCCCCTAGCAGGGGTTAAAAGCACCCTGCTATCTGCTGAATACCCCCACAAATACGACAGGAAAATGCTGCTAAAAATAGCAGCTCTTTACTGCCGGCGCTGCAGACGCCCCACTGTGAAAGGGGCCTAAGGCATACAGTGGGGATCGAAAGTTTGGGCACTCCAGGTAAAAATGTGTATTAATGTGCATAATGAAGCCAAGGAAATAAGGAAAAATCTCCAAATGGCATCAAATTACAGATTAGACATTCTTATAATATGTCAAAAAAAAGTTAGATTTTATTTCCATCATTTACACTTTTAAAATTACAGAAAAAAAAAATGGCGTCTGCAAAAGTTTGGGCACCCTGCAGAATGTATAGCATGCACTGCCCCCTTTGCAAAGCTGAGACCTGCCAGTGTCATGGATTGTTCTCAATCATCATCTGGGAAGACCAGGTGATGTCAATCTTAAAGGTTTTAATTGGCCAGACTCATCTGACCTTGCCCCAACAATCAGCACCATGGGTTCTTCTAAGCAGTTGTCTAGAAAACTGAAACTGAAAATAGTTGACGCTCACAAAGCTGGAGAAGGCTATAAGAAGATAGCAAAGCATTTTCAGATGTCAATATCCTCTGTTCGGAATGTAATTAAGAAATGGCAGTCATCAGGAACAGTGGAAGTTAAAGCTAGATCTGGAAGACCAAGAAAAATATCAGACAGAACAGCTCGCAAGATTGTGAGAAAAGCAATTCAAAACCCACGTTTGACTGCACAATCCCTCCAGAAAGGTCTGGCAGACACTGGAGTTGTGGTACACTATTCCACTATAAAGAGATACTTGTACAAATATGGTCTTCATGGAAGAGTCATCAGAAGAAAACCTCTTCTACGTCCTCACCACAAAAATCAGCGTTTGAACTTTGCAAATGAACATATAGACAAGCCTGAGGCATTTTGGAAACAAGTTCTGTGGACCGATGAGGTTAAAATATAACTTTTTGGCCGGAATGAGGAAAGGTACGTAGAAGAAAGGGCACAGAATTTAATGAAAAGAACCTCTGTCCAACTGTTAAGCATAGGGGTGGATCAATCATGCTTTGGGGTTGCATTGCAGCCAGTGGCACAGGGAACATTTCACGAGTAGAAGGAAAAACGGATTCAATAAAATTTCATCAAATTTTGGATGGTAACTTGATGCCATCTGTGAAAAAGCTGAAGTTAAAGAGAGGATGGCTTCTACAAATGGATAATGATCCTAAACACACCTCAAAATCCACGGGGGATTACATCAAGAGGCATAAACTGAAGGTTTTGCCATGGCCTTCACAATCTCCTGACCTCAACATTATTGAAAATCTATGGATAGACCTTAAAAGAGCAGTGCGTGACAGACATCCCAGAAATCTCAAAGAACTGGAAGACTTATGTAAGGAAGAATGGGCAAAGATACCTCAAACAAGAATTGAAAGACTCTTGGCTGGCTACAAAAAGCGTTTACAAGCTGTGATACTTGCCAAAGGGGGCAGTACAAGATATTAACTGTGCAGGGTGCCCAAACTTTTGCAGATGCCATTTTTTTTTTTATGTAATTTTGAAAGTGTAACTGATGGAAATAAAATCTAACTTTTGACATATTATAAGAATGTCTAATCTGTAATTTGATGCCATTTGGAGATTTTTCCATCTTTTCTTGGCTTAGTTATGCACATTAATACACATTTTTACCTGGGGTGCCCAAACTTTCGATCCCCACTGTAGTTCACCGTTACCATCAAACTGCCTATGCAGATAAGAGATGTCTGTAAATAAAAAATAAAAAGCGTTTGGAGCCAGAGCTGAGGGCCAGCACTGTGTGTAAACTGCTGCATGCTTGTAATGTGTGTCAAAGAGACAGGAACTCAGCTTTACAACACTCAGGCTTACTGCTGAAGAAGATCTACGAGCCGACTCCTCATGTGTGTCTTTCTGGCTCTGGACTGCAGGTGCTGTGGTGCTGGAGGTGTGGCAGAAGAAAGAGGAGGAGGAGCATGGTCCAAATCACACAAGTGTGTTTTTTGTGTTATTTGGCCCAACAACCCCTTATTTAGGGTTTTGACAATGATTTCCTCACACACGAGGCATTGACCCTCCTTCATTTGGTTCAGTTTGCAGGCAGTCAAGGTGGCAAAGGCCTCTTCATAAGTGGGGGTGGCTTTGAGGGCCGCAGAAGCCTCCCCAATCAGCCTGAGCGCTGACTCATCCACATTCCCTCCCTTTCTGGCCCTTTTGTGTGGAAGGCGGCGGGGAGGCACTTGTGATTGAGTCAGGCTCCTAGGCCTGCCCACATCTTGGCTGCCACTTACCCCTACCTCCTCCTGGCTGCCACAAAAGGGACATAGTTTTAGTTTTCGGTTCATCAAACACACACAATTTTCAGCTCTTGACCGTTGCAAATTGTTAACAAATAGAAAAGGCTATCATTCTGAGCCCAGCATTTTCCATTCTTGGCCCAAATATTTAGAACACTACTGTCTATTGATATGTAAAACACTTTATAAAATCAGCAATTAGTGAGCAAAATTCAAGTTAACATCATTCATTTTTACTCCAAAAATATGTAGAACAATACTATACCTGGCTCAAGCTGGGCTCCTCCAAACCTTCCTGACTGGAAGGCCCAGGTTGGGCGTCGGAAGCCTCAGCAGGGGTGGAATGAAGCATAGAAGGAAGAGTATAGAGGGATTCCCTGACCTCAGTCTGGTCTGCCAGAAAATGCAGCTTCTCATAGTACCACAGCCTGGGGACATAAACTTCATCTGTTCCAGCTCCAGATCTCATCGACTCCTGCACCTTCTTGCGGTCCCTCAGATAAGTACTCCTCAGGCCCCCAATTTTCGTTTTTAAATAGTTGATGTTTGCCCTGGGGACCACCGGCTTCACAAACTCCAGCAGTTTCTCCATCGCTGCCAGCCTCTTTATTTTGTTGCTGTATTGGGGGTGTTTGGATTGCAACAAACAGGGCATCTCCTTGTACTTGTCGATAAACGCAAAAAGAACTTTTAAAAACTAACGTTTTTTCGGGAGCAGTCATTTTAATGATGCATAAAGTGAAAAAAAAAAAAAGTGAAATTTTCCTTTAAATATGGTACCTGGGGGGTGTCTAAAGTATGCCTGTGAAGTGGCATGTGTTTCCCGTGTTTAGAACTGTCCTTGCACAAAATGACATTTGTAAAGGAAAAAAAGAAGCCATTTAAAACCACTTGCGGCTTTAGGTTTGATCTTAAGTAGAATCTGAACAGGTACATTATGAAGTGTAGCTCCATCCCAAAAAAATCTATTTTTAAGCTTTTTGGAGAACATAGGGAGGGGTTATCACCCCTGTAACATTTGCTGTCTTTGCACATCTGTTCAGAACATGTCACCTCACTTTCCGTCCCAATGACAAATGTTTTTGGAAAAGTGGGGTTTTAATTGAAACAAGGATTGGTGATAAAGTATCAGTAGAGAGGAGATACCTTTTTCCCAAATTAAATCTAACAGGATAGAATTTCCCTTCCTAGGGGTAGATTTCCTCTCACTTCCTGTTTTCTCTTTCCATTTGCAAGTAGGAGTCGTTTGTAAGTTGGATGTTTGAAAGTAGGGGCCTGGCATATATACTCTGCAGAAATTTGCCCTATTAGATGTTGGTGTAGCCACAAGACTGGTGGGCACAGGAATGGGCCCTGCTGTGAGTTAATAGATCAAGATTTGTAATTGCATGCACCTGTTGAACAGGGCAGAAAAATTGGGGGTGGTGGTGGTGGTGGTGGACGGTTTTGCCACAAGACTGTAAGCTCTCACAGTTACTCTTGGTGGGCGCAGGAATGGGCCCTGCTGTGAGTTATTAGATCAAGATTTGTAATTGCAAGCACCTGATGAACAGGGCAGAAAAATTGGGCCTTTGGCGGTGGTGGTGGACGGTGTTGCCACAAGACTGTAGGCCCTCATAGTTACTCTTGGTGGGCGCAGGAATGGGCCCTGCTGTGAGTTATTAGATCAAGATTTGTAATTGCAAGCACCTGATGAACAGGGCAGAAAAATTGGGCCTTTGGCGGTGGTGGTGGACGGTGTTGCCACAAGACTGCAGGCCCTCATAGTTACTCTTGGTGGGCGCAGGAATGGGCCCTGCTGTGAACTATTAGATCAAGATTTGTAATTACCCGCCCCTGTTAAACAGGGGCTGAAAAATTGTGCCTTAGGCACTGGTGCTGGTGCCACAACACTGCAACCCCTCACAGAGACTGTACTTGGAGCACAGCAGTCACACGTGTTGCGAAGCATTTTTTTAAAAAATTGTAAGTACCCGCCCCTGTTAAACAGGGGCTGAAAAATTGTGCCTTAGGCACTGGTGCTGGTGCCACAACACTGCAACCCGGCCCTCACAGATACTGTACTTGGAGCACAGCAGTCACACGTGTTGCGAAGCATTTTTTTAAAAAATTGTAAGTACACGCCCCTGTTAAACAGGGGCTGAAAAATTGTGCCTTAGGCACTGGTGCTGGTGCCACAACACTGCAATACGGCCCTCACAGAGACTGTACTTGGAGCACAGCAGTCACACGTGTTGCGAAGCATTTTTTTTTTAAAAATTGTAAGTACACGCCCCTGTTAAGCAGGGGCTGAAAAATTGTGCCTTAGGCACTGGTGCTGGTGCCACAACACTGCAACACGGCCCTCACAGAGACTGTACTTGGAGCACAGCAGTCACACGTGTTGCGAAGCATTTTTTTAAAAAATTGTAAGTACACGCCCCTGTTAAACAGGGGCTGAAAAATTGTGCCTTAGGCACTGGTGTGGTGGCATGGATCATTGAGGAGGAGGAAGAGGATAGTCAGTGAACATAAGAGGACAGTCACTCAGCATCAGCATAGGCAGTCTTGAAGGGATGTGACATTAAAAATTATTCGGTTATATCCGCCTCAGGTGCCTGGTAGCTGGTGGTGATCCAAGACTGATTCATTTTGATGAATGTCAGTCGATCAACCGAGGCGGTGGACAGGCGCACCCTATGATCAGTCACAAATCCTCCAGCAGCACTGAATGTGCGTTCGGAAAGAATGCTGGAGGCAGGACAGGCCAGTAGCTCAATTGCATACTGTGCAAGCTCTGGCCAGTGATCCATCCTCAGGACCCAGTAAGCCAGAGGATTTTCGGTGGGAAAGGTGTCCAAGTCTGACCTTGCCCCAAGGTATTCCTGCACCATGTATATCAGACGCTGGCGATGGTTGCTGGAACCGATCATACCTTGGGGCTGCGGACTAAAAAATTGTCTGAACGCATCGGTCAGACGTCCACCTTCCCCACCGCTCCTTCTGCCACTGACCGAAGCCTCAGCAACTCGTCGCCCAGGACCAGGAGTTTGTAGCCTCCCAGTTTCTGGGAACGCGTTGCACAGACCTTTCTGCAAGGCCTCCCTGAGATGTCTCATCCTCTGCTCCCTCTGCGACGGCAAGATAAGGTCCGCAACCTTACCCTTGTACCGCGGATCAAGGAGAGTGGCCAGCCAGTAATGGTCCCTCTCCTTGATCCGAAGAACACGAGGATCCTTCCGCAGGCTTTGCAGGATCAGGGAGGCCATGCAGCGTAGGTTAGCTGAGGCATTCGGTCCGGAGTCTTCTGGGTCACTGAGGATGACATGATCGCCAGCCACCTCCTCCCAGCCACGTACAAGTCCACTGGCTTGTTGGGACTGTACATCATCCCTAAAAGACTGCTGCTGCTGATGCTGAGTGCCAGGCTCCACCTCCATGCTCACACAATCCTCCTCCTCCTCCTCCTCCTCCTCCTCATCCTCCTCCTCCTCCTCCTCATCCTCATCCTCTTCCTGTGTGATGGGTGGGACAGAAGGAACACTGTCCGGATAAAGGGGGCCTTGAGAGGCAAGGAAGTCCTCCTCTTCCTGCCTCTGTTCTGCCTCAAGTGCCCTGTCCATTATCCCACGCAGCGTATGCTCCAACAGGTGGACAAGAGGGACAGTGTCACTGATGCATGCACTGTCACTGCTCACCATCCTCGTGGCCTCCTCAAATGGTGAGAGGACAGTGCATGCATCCCTGATCATGCTCCACTGACGTGGGGAAAAAAAACCAAGCTCCCCTGACCCTGTCCTGGTGCCGTAGTCGCAAAGGTACTCATTGATGGCCCTCTGCTGCGTGTGCAGTCGCTGCAGCATGGCCAACGTTGAGTTCCACCTGGTGGGCATGTCAGATATTAGGCGGTTCTTGGGCAGGTTCAGCTCCTTTTGCAGCTCAGTCAGCCGAGCACTGGCATTATAAGATCGGCGGAAATGCACACAGACTTTCCTGGCCTGCCTCAGGACATCCTGTAAGCCTGGGAACCTGCCCAAGAACCGCTGCACCACCAGGTTGAGGACGTGAGCCATGCAGGGCACATGGGTGAGCTGCCCCTGTCGCAGGGCGGAGAGGAGGTTGGTGCCATTGTCAGAAACGACCATTCCTGGCTTAAGCTGACGTGGCGTCAACCACCTCTCGGCCTGCCCCTGCAGAGCTGCCAGAACCTCTGGCCCAGTGTGGCTCCTGTCCCCCAAACACACCAGCGCAAGCACGGCATGGCATCTTTTTGCCTGCGTACTTGCGTAGCCCCTTGTACGCCTACGGAGCACCGCTGGTTCCAAGGACAGAGCACTGGAGGAAGAAGAAGAGGAGGGGGTGGAGGAGAGAGGTGTGTCACAACCAGTAGCAGTAGTCGCGTTTTGGAGGCGTGGTGGCGGAACAACCTCCAACACTACTGCACCTTGTCCTGCATCCCTCCCAGCTGCCAATAGAGTGACCCAATGGGCCGTGAAAGAAAGGTACCGTCCCTGTCCATGCCTGCTGGACCATGAGTCAGCGGTAATATGCACCTTACCGCTGACCGCCCTGTCCAGCGAGGCATGGACATTGCCCTCCACATGCCGGTAGAGAGACGGAATCGCCTTCCGCGAGAAAAAGTGGCGTTTGGGAACCTGCCACTGAGGAACCGCACATTGAACAAACTCACGGAAGGGGGCCGAGTCTACCAACTGAAAAGGCAGCAGTTGAAGTGCTAGCAATTTAGCAAGGCTAGCATTCAACCGCTGGGCATGTGGATGGCTGGGAGTGTACTTCTTTCTACGGTCCAGCAGCTGGGGCAGGGAAATTTGCCTGCTGCATTCGGACGTCGGTGTACTGCAAGTACTTGGTTGTGACACACCGAATTCTACACCTTCAGTCCTCTCAGAGCAGCTTTCAGAGAGGACTGAAGGTGTAGTGGGGATGGAGATCCCAGCTGAGGAGGAGCAAGGAGAGGTCCGCTTAGTTCTTTGGTGTGGGTCTTTTATGTGTGCCTGCCAACGAGCTGCATGGCAGGTCGCCATATGTCTGGTCATGCTTGTCGTGCCCAAGCGGCTGATGTTTTGGCCACGCGAGATACGCTTGAGACAAATATTGCAAATAGCAGTGGTGCGATCTGCTGCACTCGTCTCAAAAAAGGCCCACACCAAAGAACTTTTCTGATAACATGCAGAGGCAGCGCCCTGCACAGGCGGAGCTCTGCGGTGTTGTACAGTTGCTGTGCTGGCCTCTACCTGGCCTCCAGGGGGCATCCTGCCTCGTTGGACATGTGACGCAGCATCCTCCTCCTCCTCGTCCTCCTCCTCATCCTCTCTCCCTTGAGGCACCCACGTGGAGTCAGTGACCTCATCATCCCCTCCCTCTTCACCACTAGAGCAAACCTGGCAGTAAGCTGCAGCTGGTGGAACTGTACTGCCAGATTCCTCAAGCTGGGTATCGTCATCCGAGCCTTCGAATCGTTGGGCATCCTCCTGGAGCATGTACCCAACACTGTGCTCAAAGAGTTCGGGGGACTCCTCAGGAGGACATGGTGGGTCTAGGGAAGGGGTGGCTGATGATGCTCTGTCAGTACCCTGAGCCTGGGTGAGAGAGGATGAGGAGGATGAGGAGGGCTTGGTCATCCATTCTACCAAGCCTTCAGCATGATGCGGCTCCACATGTCCAGCTGCCGAAAACAAAGACGCGCGTGTCCCATGGCCACGTGCTGATGACGATGCACGACCACGTCCACGTCCACGGCCACGTCCACTAGAAACAGAGCCTGCCTGCCCTGTGTTCTTGGCTCTGCACGCTCTGCCTCCCCTTGGCGGTCTTCCAGCCATTGTAGTCGGTAGTCCTGTGGGTGCTGCTGAGAAGAAAATATAGGAGCTCTGTGTGATGCCACTAACACACTAGAAGTCCTATGGGTGCTTCTGCAAAGAAAATAGAGGAGCTCTGTGTGATGCCACTAACACACTAGAAGTCCTGTGGGTGCTTATGCAAAGAAAATAGAGGAGCTCTGTGTGATGCCACTAACACACTAGAAGTCCTGTGGGTGCTTCAGCAAAGAAAATAGAGGAGCTCTGTGTGATGCCACTAACACACTAGAAGTCCTGTGGGTGCTGCTGAGAAGAATATATAGGAGCTCTGTGTGATGCCACTAACACACTAGAAGTCCTATGGGTGCTTCTGCAAAGAAAATAGAGGAGCTCTGTGTGATGCCACTAACACACTAGAAGTCCTGTGGGTGCTTATGCAAAGAAAATAGAGGAGCTCTGTGTGATGCCACTAACACACTAGAAGTCCTGTGGGTGCTTCTGCAAAGAAAATAGAGGAGCTCTGTGTGATGCCACTAACACACTAGAAGTCCTGTGGGTGCTTATGCAAAGAAAATAGAGGAGCTCTGTGTGATGCCACTAACACACTAGAAGTCCTGTGGGTGCTGCTGAGAAGAATATATAGGAGCTCTGTGTGATGCCACTAACACACTAGAAGTCCTATGGGTGCTTCTGCAAAGAAAATAGAGGAGCTCTGTGTGATGCCACTAACACACTAGAAGTCCTGTGGGTGCTTATGCAAAGAAAATAGAGGAGCTCTGTGTGATGCCACTAACACACTAGAAGTCCTGTGGGTGCTTATGCAAAGAAAATAGAGGAGCTCTGTGTGATGCCACTAACACACTAGAAGTCCTGTGGGTGCTTATGCAAAGAAAATAGAGGAGCTCTGTGTGATGCCACTAACACACTAGAAGTCCTGTGGGTGCTTCTGCAAAGAAAATAGAGGAGCTCTGTGTGATGCCACTAACACACTAGAAGTCCTGTGGGTGCTTATGCAAAGAAAATAGAGGAGCTCTGTGTGATGCCACTAACACACTAGAAGTCCTGTGGGTGCTTCTGCAAAGAAAATAGAGGAGCTCTGTGTGATGCCACTAACACACTAGAAGTCCTGTGGGTGCTTATGCAAAGAAAATAGAGGAGCTCTGTGTGATGCCACTAACACACTAGAAGTCCTGTGGGTGCTTATGCAAAGAAAATAGAGGAGCTCTGTGTGATGGGACTAACACACTTCAAGTCCTATAGGTGCTTCTGGGAAGAAAATATAGCTCTGTGTGTGTGATGGGACTAACACACTTCAAGTCCTATAGGTGCTTCTGGGAAGAAAATATAGCTCTGTGTGTGTGATGGGACTAACACACTTCAAGTCCTATAGGTGCTTCTGGGAAGAAAATATAGCTCTGTGTGTGTAATGGGACTAACACACTTCAAGTCCTATAGGTGCTTCTGGGAAGAAAATATAGCTCTGTGTGTGTGATGGGACTAACACACTTCAAGTCCTATAGGTGCTTCTGGGAACAAAATATAGCTCTGTGTGTGTGATGGGACTAACACACTTCAAGTCCTATAGGTGCTTCTGGGAACAAAATATAGCTCTGTGTGTGTAATGGGACTAACACACTTCAAGTCCTATAGGTGCTTCTGGGAACAAAATATAGCTCTGTGTGTGTGATGGGACTAACACACTTCAAGTCCTATAGGTGCTTCTGGGAACAAAATATAGCTCTGTGTGTGTAATGGGACTAACACACTTCAAGTCCTATAGGTGCTTCTGGGAAGAAAATATAGCTCTGTGTGTGTAATGGGACTAACACACTTCAAGTCCTATAGGTGCTTCTGGGAAGAAAATATAGCTCTGTGTGTGTAATGGGACTAACACACTTCAAGTCCTATAGGTGCTTCTGGGAAGAAAATATAGCTCTGTGTGTGTAATGGGACTAACACACTTCAAGTCCTATAGGTGCTTCTGGGAAGAAAATATAGCTCTGTGTGTGTAATGGGACTAACACACTTCAAGTCCTATAGGTGCTTCTGGGAAGAAAATATAGCTCTGTGTGTGTAATGGGACTAACACACTTCAAGTCCTATAGGTGCTTCTGGGAACAAAATATAGCTCTGTGTGTGTGATGGGACTAACACACTTCAAGTCCTATAGGTGCTTCTGGGAACAAAATATAGCTCTGTGTGTGTGATGGGACTAACACACTTCAAGTTCTATAGGTGCTTCTGGGAACAAAATATAGCTCTGTGTGTGTGATGGGACTAACACACTTCAAGTCCTATAGGTGCTTCTGGGAAGAAAATATAGCTCTGTGTGTGTAATGGGACTAACACACTTCAAGTCCTATAGGTGCTTCTGGGAAGAAAATATAGCTCTGTGTGTGTGATGGGACTAACACACTTCAAGTCCTATAGGTGCTTCTGGGAAGAAAATATAGCTCTGTGTGTGTGATGGGACTAACACACTTCAAGTCCTATAGGTGCCTCTGGGAACAAAATATAGGAGCTCTGCCTGCCTGCCACGAACACACTACAAGTCCTATAGGTGCTTCTGGTAACAAAATATAGGAGCTCTGCCTGCCTGCCACGAACACACTACAAGTCCTATAGGTGCTTCTGGTAACAAAATATAGGAGCTCTGCCTGCCTGCCACGAACACACTACAAGTCCTATAGGTGCTTCTGGTAACAAAATATAGGAGCTCTGCCTGCCTGCCACGAACACACTACAAGTCCTATAGGTGCTTCTGGTAACAAAATATAGGAGCTCTGCCTGCCTGCCACGAACACACTACAAGTCCTATAGGTGCTTCTGGTAACAAAATATAGTAGCTCTGCCTGCCTGCCACGAGCACACTACAAGCCCCTCTTTCTCAATCAATCTTTGTAACTGAATCTATCTAACTCAATCTCTGTAAGTGAATCTCTCTAACTATCTAAATGCAGCAGAGTGTCACAGAATCAGCCTGCTCAATCTGCGCCGGAACAGCATGTGACCGGCGCAGACGGCGTGGCGGCGTTTTATAGGGGGGGGCGTGTACTACAGCCCCTGAGCTGTAATTGGCTACAGGCGTCCTGCCTGTAGCCAATTATGGCTCTTCGAGTTTCCGGGGCTGTGATTGGCCAAGCATGCGGGGTCACAGTGCATGCTTGGCCAATCATCAGCCAGCAATGCACTGCGTCGGCCGCGCCGGCCGCAATGCATTGCGGGGCCGCTCGCATCACACGAACGTGATGCGAGCGGCCAAAATGGTTCTGGGCTCGCCGAGCGAGCGAACGCCCGGTGCTCGATGCGAACGTGGGTTCGCATCGAGCACCGGGCCCATCCCTAGTATGCTTTAAATAATTAAGTTAATTGAGTCACAGAAACATTTCCCTGTACCCAAGTGAGTATATACAGTATATAATATATATATATATATATATATATATACACACACACTATATTGCCAAAAGTATTGGGACACTTCCTGCCTTTACAGGAACATGAACTTTAATGGCATCCCAGTCTTAGCCCGTAGAGTTCAATATTGCGTTGGCCCACCCTTTGCAGCTATACCAGCTTCAACTCTTCTGGGAAAGCTGTCCACAAGGTTTAGGAGTGTGTCTATGGGAATGTTTGCCCATTCTTTCAGAAGCAAATTTTTGAGGCCTGGCACTGATGTTGGACGAGAAGGCCTGGCTCGCAGTCACCACTCTAATTCATCCCAAAGGTGTTCCATGAGGTTGAGATCAGGACTCTGCAGGCCAGTTAAGTTCCTCCACTCCAAACTTACTCATCCATGTCTTTATGAACCTTGCTGCTCCTGTGGGAAATGCCTATCAGTCTCTAAACCATCGAAGGAAGCAGTGTTTCCAGCACCGGAAGATGGAGAGAGCACGAATTCAAGCACTCCAAGCTACCGCTGTTGACGTTTCCAACATAACTCTTGCCCAGTACCTGTATTGCCTATGTTGGTTGAAGGGATTTACACCAGGGCCATTCTTAGTTCAGGTACTTAGGTTACTCTGTTGACCAGGAATTTTTACAGGAGGTACCTGTCATACCTGCCCCTGGAAAAGTTGAAAGACATGAAGATCCAAACCATTGGAATAGAAGGTTATTCTTGTGATGGATGTCTGCGAATCAAGTTGTCATGTGATCCCTTGAGGACTGGAGAGCCTCAGTATTTTGAGACGCTGGCCATTGTCTGTCCTTGGCTGCCAGGGCCCTCAAAAAGTTCATTGATCGTTAGGACCAATACAGAACTGGTGAATGTAAGGTCGGAAGTGCCTTCTCTTCCCACGATGGGTGAAGAAATACTCAAAATCAAGGTGGAAGAAGCTAATCTGCAACAGGCAGAAGTAGTAGAGGAAGAACTACCTTCTACATCAACTGCTGTACATCGACCAGTAACTAGGTCTCAGCCTGGACCCTCAGCAACTGAGGGTGAAGAAGGAGAGGAAATGGAGATAAGTTGGCTGTGGCCATCTGATACACCAGAAGCTGAAGCCGGTGTTTCACCCCAGACAAGAGGATGAAATAATAGGGCGGAGGCCCCAGAATTTGTGCCATTAATTGGGTACTCTGAAGAGCAATTGACTCCTACTAAAATTGAATTGCAAGAGCCTGAAATGAGAAATGAGGATACTTGCCTAAGAGTGGTGGACACACCAAAAAGACTAACATATAATACATTGGGCGAATGTTCTGAAGTGAACCAAATTACCAGCAAAGGAAATACTGAAATGCCTGGTCTCTCTATTGTCAATTCAGGAAGGGATAACCCCAGCTCACCCCTTGACACATCTGTACCAGACAATATAGTGTCAGCTGTGAGTGCCCAGAACCGCTCCCCATCACATGAGAACTGGTGGGAGGCTCCTCTGTCTGTGTTATGCAATCGCCTAGAGGCAAAAATACAGAATAGAGCTAAGATTTTGAATATCTTTGGGGACCAAAGTCTCAAAGCAAGGGGAGTATGTAGAACTGGTATTTTTACCTACTAATGTAAAGCAATATTAATCTATAAGCAGTGTTATAATTTAGTATTTGGCACCATCTAGTGGCCAATACAGGAAATTGACTTCAATTAATTTATTTTCTAGATTATTGAAAATATAACAGGAAGTGACTGTCTGTTTACATTTTACTATGACCTAGATCACTCAGTACTGAACTGCATGCTGGGTAGGCTGGAAGGCCATTTTCTTTCTCTTCTGGACGTGTGGCCTGCCTACAAGGACCTGTGAGGAGGTTTCCAGAGAGCACGGCCTACAGCCACTGCGGAGCGGAACAACTAGAGACTCTGCCTTGTACCTGAGTGCTGGAAAGACTGTGTGACTGGATCGGGAAGGATCCAGAGGGTCCCGGTTCATCTTGCAGAGCAGATCGGTGTGATCGCGCCGCCGGCTGCACCGGAGTGGAGCTGTTCTACTCTCCAAGCCTGGTTGGGTGAGAGGGCTGTCGCCCATAGTTTCTTAACGCACTTTCATACACCTAGACAGAAGACTAAGGACTGCAGCTCTCATTGCAAGGCCCTGCCTCCTATTCATGCTAAGAGGGACTGCAGTATAAAGTAGGGGGAGCTCCCTGGTAATTGTGTTGTACTTTATTGATTACTCTGCATTCTTGTGGTACCAAGGTGTGCTGGAAGTGGGAAGGTGCCCAAGGCATTAATACTTTGAGCATTAGTCCCACTTGGAGACATACTTTCAGGGGTCATCTAAGACAACTTTATATGTTACCAACTGTTGTGAATACCTATTGTGCTGATACAGTATTTGCCCTTTCACACAAAAATAATGTAATTACTATATTATACCAGTTCCAGTAAAAATACATTCCTGGTTAAGTACAATTGGTGTGGAGTGTTGTTCCTTTTCCAGCAGGTGGAACATCAGATACCCAGGTAATAACAAAGGTATGTTGTTGTTATATTGCATAATGTGGGGTTATCATTTACTATTAGCTTCACACCAATATTGCACCACAGCTGTGTCAAGGGGATTGAGCCAAGTCAGTGGGGGTTTAAAAGCAGAGTGCAGGCCCAATTAAATTCAGCAGCTCCTTCGGGGGTCAGTGCTACATATATATGACATAGTATTCAAACTAACCTTAGTTTGAAGACCCTACTGAAAGATTTTATGTAAAGTCTTAAATTATTGCAAGTTCTCTCAACTAAAGACAAGCAAATATTGTGAAATTAAATATTATTTTCCAAATGCTACAAGGATGACAAAACACATCCTTGCATGCCAGAGGTGCCCTAAAGACATACTTTATGAAATCAAATGATGAGAACTATAAGGTTTTATTCCAGAAACACTCTTTCTGCTGCTTCCTGATCATCAAAAGGGTGTTTTTACTAGCAGCATCTTCAAGTAAGGAAGAACCACTTCCTAACAAAAAATAACCATTACCTTCATTTATAGATAAAATTACACCTGACGACAAACAGGAGAGAATTGATCAAGCTCTTCAAAGAGTCAAATATGCTTATGGATCAGTATTTTCAATAACTGGCGACAGGGGGGAGGGTCCACAGATAGACATAGTCAGCGTGGAACATATTCTAGAGGGTAGTATTAGGGGCATTAGTGGTAGAGTAACCAAAGCACATAAACCCAAGGTAAGTATAGTAGCAAGTCCTATTTGAAATCTCGGAACACTCAAGCGGATAGTATGTGACCAGTCAAAATATATTAATGCATTAAAGTGTTTGTGCACCAATGCCAGAAGTCTGCCAAGCAAAATAGGTGAGTTGGAAGCTCTGGTGCATCAGGACAGCTATGATGTAATCGGTATTTCTGAAACTTGGCTTCATTCCTCACATGACTGGGCAATTAATATTCCTGGCTATGCACTCTTTCGGAAAGACAGGGTAAAAAGGAAAGGTGGAGGGGTCTGTCTCTATGTGAGGAGGGATCTCAAAGCGAGTGTGAAAGAGGACCTGGTGGATGGAGAGTGTGATGTGTCTGAAGCATTATGGGTGGAGCTCCATACAGATGTGCATAGTTCAAAGTTAATCATTGAAGTTTGTTTACTGAATAAGCTGTACTTTTATTGCAAGCATAAAACTTAGCAATGTAGCAAAATGACTTTCAATTTGTAAAGCTACTCCACACTGATTTTTTTTTTTTTTTCTATTCCTTCTGGAAAAAAAAAAACAGGGAAATATTTATTTTTTCCATGGCTTCAAAATTCCTAGAAATGTATTTATTTATTTTTTGGGGGCTTGGCTTGCGCGCACAAGAGAATGGCTGCTTGAGCTGTGAGCTCCGCACACCGGACAGGACTATAGCGACGAACGGGCACCATAACCACCGCAATCAGTCCTCAAAGCCTCTCACCTCTCTCCCCCACTGTCCCGAAAACGGAACCAGGAAAAGGGTCCTAAAAGGCTGGAATCATTCTCCTTTCAGCCGCGCCGCACACAGGGGTAGGCCCAAGATGGAGCCGCCGGAGGAACAGCGCGGCATTCCCTGAACTACAATGAGACCCCAAGCTCTCATCTACACAAAATGTACGATGGATTCTCATCTTCCTTCCCTCCTGCCTACTCACCTGAATCCCCAGCCTCACAGAGCCCTGCCAAATCAAGGATGTGGATGGATTTGAATGAACAGGCCTCAGACACAGTGAGTACAGGCCTACATAATAACGCTATCTCCTCACTGCAATCCTCCATAGCCCAATTCCCAACCTCAGGGCAACCGATGCTAGATACCACAATGAAGGATATGCTCCTGTGCCTAAAATCCTCTCCATGACTAACCTGTCAGCCCTGATCAACAGGTTCTCATTAGAAATGAAACATATGGACAACAGGATGCAATTCATAGAAAACAAAATGGAAGGTTGCACTGAAACGGTTAATGATCTGGTAGATGCATATACAGAGCAAAAAGATGACACCCTCTGGATTAAAGCAAAAATCGCAGATCTCGAAGATCGCTCCAGATGCAATAATATAAAAATCCGCAGCATACCAGAATCTGTCCTACCCAAAGATTTGCACAACTTCGCTAGCACCATGTTCTCTAGCTGCTTTGCGACTGCCGGCTGTCAATTGATGGTCAGACGGCCCAGCTCTCAGGGCGGGAAGGCGTCATATGATGCCCTCCCCTTCCCAGCCCTCCAGGGAGCGTGCAGGCGCCGCGATGTCCGCCGGGCACCCGCGATTGCCTGGTAACACAGCAGGACCGTGGATCTGTGTATGTAAACACACAGATCCACGGTCCTGTCAGAGGAGAGGAGACCGATGGTGCGTTCTCAGTACAGAGAAACACAGATTGATCTCCTCCCCTTGTGAGACCCCTCCCCCTACAGTTAGAATCACTCCCAGGGAACATATTAACCCCTTCAGCACCCCCTAGTGTTAACCCCCCTTCCCTGCCAGTCACATTTATACAGTAATCAATGCATTTTTATAGCACAGATTGCTGTAAAAATGTCAATGGTCCCAAAAAATGTGTCAAAAGTGTCCGATATGTCTGCCGCAATATCGCAGTCATAATAAAAAACGCAGATCACTGGCATTACTAGTTAAAAAAAAAAATAAAAATATAAATCTATCCTCTATTTTGTAGACAATATAACTTCTGTGCAAACCAATCAATATACACTTGCGATTTTTATTTTATTTTTTTACCAAAAATATTTAGAAGAATACGTATTGGCCTAAACTGAGGGAAAAACAAAGTTTTTCAATATATTTTTTGGGGATATTTAGTATAGCAAAAATTTAAAAATATAGTTTTTTTTTTTTTAAACTCTTCTTTTGTTTATAGCGCATTTTCATTTGGGTACAGTGTTGTATTACCGCGCAATTGTCATTCAAAGTGTGACAGCGCTGAAAGCTGAAAAATGGCTTGGGCAGGAAGGGGGTGAAAATGCACTGTATTGAGATGGCTAGTATGCCCCCTGATTTATCCCCGATCAAACTCACTATCAATCGTATCCATAGACTTCCTAAACCCCCGACATCTGGAAGCAGACATACCTAGAGACGTGCTTTTGAGAGTTCACTTTTTCCAAGCAAAGGAACAAATCCTCATGAAAGCATGAAAATTATCTCCACTCCTAGCACCGTACACAAACATCCAACTGTACGCTGACTTATCACAATACACGCTGCAAATGCAGAGACAACTCAAAGCCATCACTAAAGCCATGAATAACCACAAAATCACGTACAAATGGCACCATCCCTCCACAATTCTGGCCACATATAACAGCATACCACACACCATCTCCACGCTGGAAGGCGGCATGAAACTCCTGCACGCCTGGGGGATACTACTGGACCCTCAACACAATAAAACTGACCCTCAAGATAAACCAAATCCTTTTACCTTTGGAGTGAACCCAGAGAAATTCAAAAACAAGCATCACTAATTGACTAGCCCACACTACTACATTGAGCGATTCTCATAGTCTGGTCTGGTAATGCACTCAAACACCTGCTTGCTGAACTTACCCCCATTACTAGTCGGCTGCTCATCCAAACCTCTGTTGCTGACCCGTTTGTTTATTGCACCTCAGTGTGTGCTCTACTGTTATCTTTTCCCAGTTCTTCCATGTTTACCACAACGTCTACTCAACTCCCGCAGGCAGACACAAATTCATAGCCATCACCTATGCATATCCTGCAGTTATAACCTATATTGCATATTGTTAAATTGGTTGCTAACCTCGCTTTTTTTCTAGCATTTTGACGTACCCCATCGTCAACCTTCTCATCCAGCATCACCTGAACTCTGAAGAGTAAACCAATCATCCGTCAAACCCAACTCTGACGCCATCCATTACAGGAACCTCTGCAGCACCGCTAATACCCTCCTCGATTTTTCCATCCAAGTGCCTGAATTCCTGAACTTCAACAACTTTAACTGTGAGTACCTCACCCTTTCCGCACCCCCTTGCCACCTACTATGGGGATCACTATGCTCTCCCTTAATGCCAAAGTGCTAAACCACCCAGCAAAGCGCACTTCTTTATGGAAATCAGCGTTAACCCACAACTGTGACATACTTTGCGTCCAAGAGACTCACCTTGACATAAAAAACCTCCCCAAAATGCCAACATAGACAGTTTCCTCATGTGTTCCAATCCTCCTACTCCAAAAAGCAATACAGTGTAATGATCGCTATCAGAGATACTGTCCTCTTTACCCTACAACAATGTGTCACTGACCCAAATGGCCGTTTCATCTTTTTGAACTGCACAATCAACAAAAAAAGTGTGGCGACTTCAACTTGGTACCAAATGTCACAATGGATTCTACAGCAGGAACCAAAAGACAAGCTCCTTCCTTAGATGCATTTATATCCTCCAATGATTTGTATGAGGTGTGGAGATGTTGTCACGCGGATGAGAGGGATTTCACGTTCCTTTCGCGGCGTCACAACACCTACTCACAATTGATCTATTTTTAGCTGATAGATGGCTGTTACAGAGAATTTCAGTCTCTACTATCCACACCACCACCTGGTCAGACCATGCTCCCATTAGTATCACCAACGACAATGACTCACCCCAACCCAACTCCTACATTTGGAGAATCCATAACTTTTTACTTAACACACCTTGCTACTCCACTCATATTAAAGAACAATTGGAAGAGTATTTCTCGCTCAACCAAGCATCAGTGTCTGACCCGCTGGTGGTGTAGAATGCCCATAAAGCAGTTATAAGAGGGGTATTTCTACAAATGGAGCTAGGGCAAAAAAACAGAAAACACAAAAACTAGATGAACTCACAACTGACATAGCCACTAATGGCTTCAACAAGAACAACCCCTCCCCACAACTACAAGCTAAAATCTTCACACTTAGACACAAATTAAGATCCCTTCTCCTCACAAAATATGAAAAAACATATAAGATTCTCAAAGCCACCTCATATACCACAGGGCACAAAGCAGGTAAAACAATGTCCCTAAGAATCAAGGGCCATAGAAACAAAACAAAAATCCGTACTTACACCACCCACACACCAACGAGAAACTGATCAAACCCCACTTAAAAAAAAAAAAAAAACGGAACCTGCAAGGCAAAGGCATAATGAGCTAGTATGCATAGCATACTAGCTCATTATGAATGACTTACCTGAGAACGAAGCCCCCGAAGCGGTCCTCATCCACGATCTTCTGCACCGCCATCAAACCCGGAGTGACTACGAGAGCGGCATATCGCCGTGATCTCGGCATGCTCAGTGCGCCTGCGCGCCGATGTCTACGGCGCATGCACCGTAGATAGCGGTGCCTTTTTCTTTTCGAAATATCTCCTAAACCATGTAGGTTTAGGAGATATTTATTGGACCTACAGGTAAGCCTTAATGTAGGCTTACCTGTAGGTCAAAGTGGTTTGTAAGGGTTTACAACCACTTTAAGGATGACACCTCCACCTCCCAACCCTCACCAGCACTGATCCAGTCATTCCTAGATAGCATGAATCTCCCATCCATTACCCCTCAACAGATTTCAACTCTAAATGACCCCTTCACAGTGGAATAAATTCTAAAAACAATAGACAAACTCCCTAACCACAAATCCCCTGGACCAGATGGCTTCACTGGGGGATACTTCAAGAAATTCAAACACATATTAGCCCCCACACTAGTCCAAACATTCGACCTTTCTGCTAAATCCTCCTCTTTCCTTACCGAAATGCTCACTGCCATGGTAATAACTCTCCCTAAACCCGGTAAAGAACTCACCTCCCCAAAAAACTTCCAACCTATCTAATTGCTTATTCTTGATAAAAAAATGTATGCCAAACTTATAGCTAACAGACTAGAAAACATTCTCCCCTCCCTTACCTCTCAGGACCAATCCAGCTTCACCAAAGGTCGCCAGGCCTCTGATGCCACCCGGCGAATGATAAATATTATACACCATGTAGAAACCAATAAAACACCCTCTCTCCTCCTATTCCTAGATGCCGAAAAGGCATTTGATAGGGTCCATTGGGGTTTAGATCAGCTGTACTGAACAAATTCGGTATCGTAGGCACATAATGCAATAATGGCCCTATACTCTAACCTTCTGCTCAAGTATTTTCAGCAGACACTCTTTCCTCACCATTCCAGATCTCCAATGGCACAAGGCAAGGCTGTCCCCTATCACCCATAATATTCAATCTTGTCATAGAACCCCTGGCAGAAAGTATAAGATCCAATAACCAAATCTCAGGTATACCTCTAGCAGAACTAGAACATAAAATCAGTCTGTTCGCGGACGACGTGATCCTCGTGATCACCAACCCTGACCGCTCCCTCCTTGAGGTCCAAACGACGTTAGCCTGGTTCAATAGTATCTCATATTATAAGGTCAATGAGACCAAATCTTACATACTCAATTTAGGACTAGATATTTTCACCCGAGATCGAATTAAACTACGATTCCCATACACATGGGCGGAACATAGCATAACTTACCTGGGAATCCAACTTGTTCCATCTACTAAACAATTGTTCTCCACTAACTACCTGCCAATCCATTCTAAGCTACAAAGAGATCTCTCCAGGCTGGCGTCCTTTGAGTTCTCATGGTTGGGACTCTTAGCGGCGTTCAAAATGCTACATCTTCCCCAAATACTATATCTATTTCGTACACTCCCTATCCCTGTTCCTATTAGATACCTCAACTCGCTCCAATCAATCCTATCAACATTTCTATGGAAAGACAAAAAACCCAGGTGTGCACAATCTCTGATAATTAAACACCATATGGCGGGGGGTCTAGGTTATGTCAATTTCCAAGACTACTATATGGCGTGCATTTTCACACAAACAAAAGAGTGGTTCCTGCACCCCCCCCCCCCCCCCCACACACAATTTGGGGAAAAATTGAATCGTCCCTAATCCAAGGTATTAAATTATCTTCCTGGCTATTCGCCAATACACTAGGAGCGAAACTCCTCCCACACCTATCACCAACAATAGTAGCAATCACTAAAGCTTGGTCCTGCTTCCTACAAATCACTTTGTCCCACCCCATCCAATCGACAATACAAATGCCTATAGATGCCCTACAGAAACTGATGTACTCGACCTCATACACCCAATGGAAAGAAAAAGGTATCTCCTACATTTCTGATCTCTATGACAATGACAAGCCCAAAACGTTCCCCATACTACAAAGGGACTACCATCTCCCAAACTCTGACATTTTCCTGTACATACGCACCCAACACTGCCTCCACATTCTCAAAACAATGACTTGCAAACTACCTCAAAAAGCCTGGATATACTTCAAATCACCTACTATTCACCTAAAAGGTATAACAATGTTTTATAACTTACTCCACTCTAAGACTACAATCACTAGCTCCACTGCAATGAACAGATGGGAGAAGGATCTAAACCAAAACTTTAAACTAGCCCAATTGGAAAAGGCTGGACAATCCACCTATAAAGCCACCAGCTGTTCCTCACTTTGGGAACTTGCGTACAAACTGACTTACCGTTGGTATCTAACACCCAACAGATTGTCCAAATTCGACACAACAAATGACAAATCCTGTTGGAGGAATTGTGGTCATACAGGCGACCTTCTCCATACATTTTGGGACTGCCCCGAATTCTCTCTCTTTTGGCACTCTGTGTTCCAATTAATGTCTGATGTTACAAAAATAACAATTGAGGTAAACCCAGCCCTGGCACTGTTATCTCTTAACATTGACCGATTCTCTAACTCATCAAAAACTATCATTACTCACATTCTTTTGGCGGTCCGCCTCAGTATAACTAGAAAATGGAAATATCCAATTCCCCCTAATCTTAATGACGTACTCCGTACCACACACGAACACTGTATATACGAAACTACCCTAGCACTACACCATAACGACAAAACACATATACGCCAAAAGTGGCAACAATGGTTTGACCGGGTCAACTCTCCCAAATTAGTTAAGATGTTCTACCCCTAACTCTGAATACAACTATAGCAGTAAAATTATCCTGCAGGAGGATGGGGGGCATCGCCACACGGACACAGTCTTGCGCCCTAAGGGGGGTGTCCGGGTGGAGAGGCCCCTTCACCCTTCTTCCAACCAAATAGAATCTCTATCTTACAGGACAAATATGCTACCTATTCGTTTGTTACTATGTTGATCGTTATATTCTCTGAGTTTTTGTGTTTGCCATACACTAATTGCCTCATCATCTAAAGAGGTATTTTACTGTATTATGTTTCTGTTACACATATGTCTCCATATAACATGATATGAAAAGCTTTGAACTTGTAATTTTCACAATATGTCAATAAAAATCTATTTTGGAAAAAAAAAAAATCCTAGAAATTTTTGATCTCTAGAATGGGCACACATTTGGAGTAAAAATCTATCTCACCTTTAGTAGAGGTGCAGGGCGTTACAAATACACAGTAAAAATGTTGCATAAACTTTGCTAAATGAGAAGCAGACTTTTGCATCCAATTGTGTTGCTAAGTTGCTTGATATGTATATGCCACCAACCATATCATAAAAAACTTTAATTGCTTCAATATCAAGCACTCTTACCCTCTTCCAGCCCAGGCCAATTTTTAGCTTTCAGCACTGTCACATTTTGAATGATAATTGTACGGTCATGCAACACTGTACCCATAAGAAATGTTTATAATTTTATTCACACAAATAGAGCAATCGGAGATGAGGGGGAGGCCACTCATTCGTGGCCCCCCCCTCGCGATCGCTCCCAGCCAATGAAACACTTCCTCTAGCCCCGTCATGTAAACAGGGGTAGAGGAAGTGATGTCATCCCTAACAGACGCGGGTGGGGGGCCGATCGGGCCCGCCCCCGTGTCTGTAAATTGTCCGGGACATTGGGGGAGGGATCGGAGATGAGGGGGGGCACTCATTCGTGCCCCCCCCTCGCGATCGCTCCCAGCCAATGGAATGCTTCCCCTGGCTCTGTATTGTGTACAGAGCCAGGGGAAGTGAGGTCATCTCTCCTCGTGGCGGTCTTTTCGAACCGACGCCGAGGAGAGAAGACACGTGAGTTGCACAACACCTACACTACACTACACTACACTACACTAACAGTAGAACATTCTAGGCACACATTTCACACCCCAGATCACCCCCCCCCCCCCGCGATTGCCCCCCTGCACCCCCTGTCACAGTGACACCAAAGCAGTTAGTTTTTTTTTTTATTACTGTTAACTGCATTGGTGCATTGTGACCCTAATAACTGTTAGGGCAGTTAGATTTAGCCCCCTTTAGGTCTAGGGAACCCCCCTAATAAAGGTTTAACCCCGTGATCACCCCCGTCACCAGTGTCACTAAGCGATCGTTTTTTTGATCGCTGTATTAGTGTCACAGTTGACGCTAGTTAGGGAGGTAGGTATTTAGGTTTGCCGCAGCGTTTTATAGGGTCAGGGACCCCCCATATACTACCTACTAAAGGTTTTAACCCCCTGAGTGCCCCTAGTTAACCCTTTCACCAGTGATCACCATATAACTGTTACGGGTGTCGCTGGTCAGTTAGTTTATTTTTTATAGTTTCAGGGCACCCGCCGTTTATTACCTAATAAAGGTTTAACCCCCTGATCGCCCGGCGGGTGATATAAGTAAGGTTTTAGAGTCAAATAGGGTCTGCGTCGCCCCAGGCAGCGTCGGGTTAGTGCCAGTACCGCAAACACCCACGCACGCAGCATACACCTCCCTTAGTGGTATAGAATCTGAACAGATCGATATCTGATCTGATCAGATGCCCGTGTTCTCTGCCTCCATGTCCAGGGCACGATACGAACAGATTTTGCGGTTCATGCACTTCAACGACAATGAACTCTGTCGTCCTCGTGGAGACCCTGCATACGATCGGCTCTATAAAATTCGGCCCCTCATAAACCATTTCAACCAACGTTTTGCAGACTTGTTTACTCCCCATCAAGTTGTCTGCGTTGACGAGTCCCTGATTAAGTTTACTGGCCGCTGTCATTCAAACAATACCTTCCCAGCAAGCGTGCCAGATACGGGGTCAAGATGTATAAGCTCTGTGACAGGGCCACAGGCTATACATGTAAATTTATGGTTTATGAGGGCAAAGATAGCCACATAGAGCCGACAAACTGCCCTGACTACATAGGGAGCGCTGGCAAGATTGTGTGGGACTTGGTGTCACCCTTATTCGGAAAGGGGTACCACTTGTACGTGGATAATTATTACACGAGCGTGCCACTGTTTAGTCATTTGTTTGATCATCAGATTGGAGCATGTGGCACCGTGCGACCTAATCGCCGGGGCTTTCCCCAGCGGCTTGTAGAGTCCCGTCTTAGGCTGGGGGAGAGAGCCTGCTTGAAGTGTAATAACTTGCTCGCTATGAAGTGGAGGGATAATAAGAATTTTCGTTCTTACCTCCCTTCATGCAGACACGACGGTCCAAATTACTACGGCGGCTGGTGTTGTGACGAAACCCCTCTGTGTCCACGAGTACAACCAAAACATGGGAGGGGTGGACCTCAACGACCAGTTGTTGGCGCCGTACCTAGTTGCCCGTAAGGCTAGACGCTGGTACAAAAAAGTGTCTATTTACCTTTTCCAATTGGCTTTGCTGAACGCTCATGTGCTATACGGAGCTTCAGGACGTACTGGATCCTTCCTTAAATTCCAGGAAGAGATCATCGGAGCCCTTCTGTTTCCAGACGGTGCTCCGCCTCACATTCCCCAACCAAATGCAGTTAGCCGGCTGCATGAGCGGCATTTTATTTATGTCCTCCCGAGTACCCCTACCCAACAAGCCCCCAAAGAAAATGTCGTGTCTGCAGAAAGCGCGGATTTAGGCGTGACACCCGCTATTATTGTCCCCGCTGTCCTGACAATCCTGGTCTTTGCATCGGTGAATGTTTTTAACGCTACCATACACTAGTTGAGTATTAGCGTAGGGTACAGCATTGCACAGACTAGGCACACGTTCTCAAGAATGCCATCGCATTTTGAGACCAAAAACGATGGAACCGTTACAACAGTTCCGTTAGAACTGTTACAGTTACAAACAAAAGTTAAAAAAAAAAAAAGTAAAAAATAAAACAAAAAAAATATAAAATAAAAAAACCAAAAATAGTTGTTTTATTGTTCTCTTTCTCTCTATTCTCTCTCTATTGTTCTCCTTTTTACTGTATTCTATTCTGCAATGTTTTATTGTTAACCATTTTTTTTTGTTTTCAGGTACGCCATTCAGTTGCAGCGCGGATTTATCTATCTTGACAGCAACAGCGTTTGCTCCCACGATACATAAAGCCGTGACTCCAACGCTGTAGGAGGTGATTTCACCACCACAGTTAAAAAAAAAGAGCATATATGCCGAAGCATGGGGGCAGCAGAGGGCGGAGGAGCGATTTGCTCCTAATGCCGCCTACATACGGTTGAAATTCCGACGGAGGCTTGCCCGTGGAAAATTCCGACCGTGTGTACGCGGCATAACTTTTTTGCGGGAGGATGCCCCATGCTTCGGCATATATATATTTTAGGCACAGGTTGCATTAAAAAATGTTTTATTTTTTACTATGTTTTTTTTGGTATTTGCTTTGCAGGTATGGTAAATCTTACTGTTATACTGTAATGTTACTTTGTTTTATTGTTAACCATAATTTGCTTAGCAGGTACGCCATTCAGCTGCAGCGCGGATTTATTTATCTTGGCAGCAACAGCGCTTGCTCCCACGATACATAAATCCGTGACTCCAGCGCTGTTGGAGGTGATTTCACCACCACAGTTAAAAACAAAATGGTGCATGTATGCCCATCATTAGAAGTGGGTGGATGAAGGGAGGTTCTAATGGTGGGCATACCCACCGATCAATCTTTTTTTTTCGTTCAGCCCACAGGCTGCATGAAAAAAAAGATTACAATATATGCCAAACAAGGGCCAGCAACGTACTGGTATGTTGCTGGACTTTGAGTGGTTATACCAGAATGATGCCGGCAGGATTAGGCATTATCTTGGTATCATTCTTTTCAGCCAGCGGTCGGCTTTCATGTAAAAGCAATCCTAGTGGCTAATTAGTCTCTAGACTGCTTTTACAAGCAGTGGGAGGGAATGCCCCCCCCCCCACACGTCTTCCATGGTTTTCTCTGGCTCTCCTGTCCCAACAGGGAACCTGAGAATGCAGCCGGTGGTTCCGCCAGCTGACCATAGAGCTGATCAGAGACCAGAATGGCTCCAATCATCTCTATGGCCTAAGAAACCGGAAGCTACGAGCATTTCATGACTTATATTTTGCGGATATAATCAGCGCCATTGGGAAATTGGGAAAGTATTTTATCACACCGATCTTGGTGTGGTCAGATGCTTTGAGGGCAGACGACAGATCTAGGGTCTAATGGACCCCAATTTTTTCAAAAAGAGTACCTGTCACTACCTATTGCTATCATAGGGGATATTTACATTCCCTGAGATAGCAATAAAAATGATAAAAAAATATATATAAATGAAAGGAACAGTTGAAAAATAAAATAAAAAAGCAAATCAATAATAATAAAAAAAAAAAAAAAAAAAAAAAGCACCCCTGTCCCCCCTGCTCTCGCGCAAAGGCGAACGCAAGCGTCGGTCTGGCGTCATATGTAAACAGCAATTGCACCATGCATGTGAGGTATCACTGCGAAGGTCAGATCGAGGGCAGTCATTTTAGCAGTAAACCTCCTCCGTAAATCTAATTTTTTATTTCATCAAATATTTGGGCAAGATAGTGTGTTTTAATGCATTAAAATTTAAAAAAGTGTGTTTTATTTCCCAAAAAAATGCGTTTGAAAAATCCCTGCGCAAATACGTTTCTTGCAAAAAAAAAATAATTTTTAAAACAAAAAGTGTCAGAAAGGGCTTTGTCTTCAAGTGGTTAGAAGAGTGGGTAATGTGTGACATAAGCGTCTAAATGTTGTGCATAAAATTCCAGGACAGTTCAAACCCCCCCCAAATGACCCCATTTCGGAAAGTAGACACCCCAAGCTTTTTGCTGAGAGGCATGTCGAGTCCATGGAATATTTTATTTTAAAAAAGTGTGTTTTTTTCCCAAAAAAATGCGTTTGTAAACAGCAATTGCAGCTTTCAGCACTGTCACATTTTGAATGATAATTGTACGGTCATGCAACACTGTACCCATAAGAAATGTTTATAATTTTGACCCCATTTTGGAAAGTAGACACCCCAATATATTTGCTGAGAGGTATGGTGAGTATTTTGCAAAAAAAAATAATTTTCTATGCAATTTAATGGTATTTAATCACCACTGGATATTTTATTTTTTACTAAATTAATACATTTAGAGAAAAAAAAAAAAGAGATGTGTGAAAAAAAAAAACACTTTTCTTCATGTCTGCTATAAAATGTTGCAAATAAATATAAATAAATATTTAATTTTCTTTTTTAAACATTTTTTTTTTAAATATAATTTCTTCATAAATTTAGGTCAAAAATGTATTCTGCTACATTTCCTTGGTGAAAATACCCCAAATCAGTGTTTATTATTTAGTCTGTAAGAAAGTCATAGAGGCCACAAACTATGGTATATACAGTATACTGTATATAGCTGAAGATTGATTATTCCTGATGTACTGACACCCTTTCTCATTTCTTAAGGCCCAAAAATGCAAAGTAAGTTGTAATTTTTCGTCACAATTTTTTGGAAAATTATGACAAAAAAAATAATATATATTTTCTTATATACTGTCACCAGTGCAATACCGTGTTATCATATAAATGGTGTGGCAGTGATCAGGGAAACCGACTAGTGATAGTATGTGAAAAAAAAAATATATATATATATTTACAATTTTTTTTTTACACACTGTGACCAGAGCAATAAAGTACTACTCTAGGGAAGCGATCAGGATTTTCTTTTACACATTATGATTGCTTATTTGCTTATACCAGTGAATTTGATTGGTATAACAAAGCATTCTACTGAATAAAACTGATTCATTCAGTGTCTTTTGCTGTAATTAGCTGTGATTGGCCAAAGATGAGTACAGATGGGCTGTGATTAGCCTTGTCTCTACCATGTGATTACTATGATCAATCACAGCTAGCAACACAACTGTACACAATGGATGACATGAAAGGAAGCTATCAATTGTTTACAATTGTCATGTGATCTGCTGTGATTGGTCTGAGCGATCACATGGTACTGGCAGCGGGCCGGTATAGTGATTATTCATTAGCTGTGTGCCGCTGTGCTGTCCCACAGCCGCACGAGAGGAGTGTTTTGGAGGACGTCCACTCAGAACGACGAAAGTCCCACCTGGCCATCATTTTGCTATAGGCCAGGTGGGAACTGGCTAATAATTAAATATAGCAGAAAAAAAAATTATCTGCATAGGGTGTACCTTTTTGGTCAAGTTTTTTTAAATACATTTTTATTGAGTTTTACAAAAAGAACTGCACATAGTACATAAAGGAATCTTTTATGATACATGGTTGAAAGCTTTTACCCTTTAAGAACCAAAACATTCAGGTCTCCCATATTGTGGTGTGGTTGTGAAAAATAATGTCCCACAGGTGTGCAGAAATCATCTTCCTTATGCTCTTTATTGGTGTGTCTGTGCAAATGAATTTGTGCCTGCTATTTTTTCCTGTTTTACCAACGTAATATCCTTGGCTAAATTTCTTTGCATTGGTTGAAATACACAACAATACTGAAAGGTTCAGTTGTATGATCTTGTCATATTGAAGGTCCCTTTTATGTGCATGACACTTTTTATGGATTGATTTGAATGCACAGTTTGCAGCATTTTTTTGTTGCAGGACCTAGTTACTTTATTTGCGAATTTGTAGTCAGAATAAAGTTTCCTGCTGATTAGTTTCTGTCTGAGGTTAGGTGGTTGCCTGAAAGCCAGCATTGGGGGCTGTTGGAATATTTTTTTAACCACTTACAGATGGGAAGGATTTACCCATTTCCTGACCAGGCCATTTTTTGTGATACAGCACTGCGTCACTTTAATTGACAATTGCACGGTCATGCAACGTTGTACACAAAAATGTATGTCCTTTTTTCCCGCAAATAGAGCTTTCTTTTGGAGGTATTTGAACACCTGGGCTTTTTTTGTTTTTTTGTGCTATAAGCAAAAAAAGACCAACAACTTTGAAAACAAAACAAAATTTTTTTACTTTTTGCTATAATAAATATCCCCAAAAAAATAAAAATAAAAATACATTTCTTCATCAGTTTAGGCCAATATGTATTCTTCTACATAATTTTGGTAAAAAAATAGCAATAAGCGTATACTGATTGGTTTGCACAAAAGTTATAGCGTCTACAAAATAGGGGATATATTTATGGCACTTTTATTATTATTTTTTGATTAGGCGGGGATCTGAGATTTTTAGCGGGACTGCGACATTTCAGCGGACAGATCGGACACTTTTGAAATTTTTGGGACCAGTGACATTTATACAGCGATCAGAGCTAAAAATAGCCACTGATTACTGTATAAATGTCACTGGCAGGGAAGGGTTTAACACTAGGGGGAGATCTAGGGAGGTGTTTCTAACTGTGGGGGGAGTGTACTAATTGGAGGAGGAGAGAGATCGCTGTTCCTAATCACTAGGAATAGAAGATCTCTCTCTACTCCCCTCTCATAACAGGGATCTGTTTGTTTACATACAGCGATCGCGGGTGGCCCAGCGGACATCGCGGCTGCCAGCCACATGCATCGGCTCCGGTATTGCACCCCTATAGCTTCTTAACCACTTTCAGACCGGACCAATTTGCAGCCAAAGGACCAGGCCCCTTTTTGCGATTCAGCACTGCGTCGCTTTAACTGACAATTGCGCGGTCGTGCGACGTGGCTCCCAAACAAAATTGATGTCCTTTTTTTCCCACAAATATAGCTTACTTTTGGTGGTATTTGATCGCCCCTGCGTTTTTTTTTTTTTTTGCGCTATAAACAAAAAATAGCGACAATTTTGAAAAAAAAAAGCGAAAAAAAAAAACATTATTTCTTTATTTTTTGCTATAATAAATATCCCCCAAAAATATATAAAAAATACATTTTTTTCCCTCAGTTTAGGCTGACTGCGACATTATGGCGGACACATCGGACATTTTTGACACATTTTTGGGACCATTGTAATTTATACAGCAATCAATGCTATTTAAATGCATTGATTACTGTATAAATGACACTGTCAGTGAAGGGGTTAACCACAAGGGGGCAGTGTAGGGGTTAAGTATGCCTAGGGGTGTGTTTCTTACTGTGGGGGGGCGTGGCTGTCGGCTAGTGAATGCTGATTTCTGCTCCAATCACAGGGAGCAGAGATCGGCGTCACTAGTTGCTAGGCAGAACGGGGAGATGCTGTTTATCTCGGCATCTCCCCATTCAGCCTTCCCGTGAGACGATCGCAGATGGACCCGCGACCGGCCTCATGGGGGTCCCGACCGGCGCGGGAGCGCGCCGCTCCCGATGGCACGACAGGCATTAAGGAGGGACTTGTATATACACCCTCCTGCCTGTATGTACAATTCTGCCGACGTATATCTGTGTGTGCCGGTCGGGAACCGGTTAAAGTGTGCAACGTACAATGATGGCGATTCACGCAATCGTGCCAACCTGCGGCAGTACAACTGCGGTGGCTGATCGGCAAGTAGTTAAGAGTTTCATCCTCTGTTATGATGGGCTGTAAATCCTTGATTATCTTTCTGATCCCTTGTAATGCAGGATTGTATGTAGTTACTAGAGGTCCATGGTTATTTGCTTTTATTCTCTTTGTATTGGGGGTGATGTTCTCTTTGGGGTTTCAGAGCCGTGTTTATGCTGGTATTGATGTTTTTGTCCTTGTACCCTTTTTTTACAGAAGAAGTCTGTTAGTGTTCTGAGATGTTTATTTCTGTCTTCTGAGCACATACTGGCTGTGTATGATGGTTTGTTTAGTGTGCTGGAGGTGGAAGCTGGAATTGTGGAGATAATTGCATCCGTCAGTGGGTTTCTGTATATTGAGGTGTGCAGCTTGTCATCTCTGATGTGTATAGAAAATTGACATGTGTTTGAATTGTCCATTTTTAGTTTGACTGATGGGTGAAACGTGTTTATCAATAAGCAACATTTTATTAGATTTTCTATACTTTCTGTCCGTATGATGAAAATATAGCAGTAGTATCAATATGGCTTTTTTTGGATGCTGTTAAAGAATCTGTTCCCCAGGTCAGCCATAAATACGTTTGCATATTGGGGTGCCATTTTATTTCCCATAGCAGTACCCACACATTGAAGATAGAAGTAATTATTGAAAGAGAAGTAGTTGTGTGTTAAAATAAATTCAATCAGCTGTGTAATATTCTCAGTGTTGTATTTTTGTTTTGGTGAGGATGAGAAAATCTTTAACATGCAGCAATCCCATCCTTGCAAGGAATGTTACTGTACATGGATTCTGCATCCATAGTGACTAGAAGTGTATTTGGTGGTAGTTGCTGTATATTGTTGATCTTATTCAGAAAACAGTTGTATCTTGCAGGCAGGGGCGTACCTAGCGCATTTGGTACCCGGGGCGGATCCTATATCTGGCACCCCCCCCCCACCTTAAAACGTAAAAACACCCCACTGTGCTCCCTGCATACCTCTGCATCCTTAAATATCTCTTTGTCACTACTGTGTACATCACACACCCCCCTGCACCTCTGGACCCCTTTACATTACACAGCACCCTGCACCTCTAGGCCCCTTTACATTACACAGCACCCTGCACCTCTAGGCCCCTTTACATTACACAGCACCCTGCACCTCTGGACCCCTTTACATTACACAGCACCCTGCACCTCTGGACCCCTTTACATTACACAGCACCCTGCACCTCTGGACCCCTTTACATTACAAAGCACCTCTGGAGCCCTTTACATTACACAGCACCTCTGGACCCCCTTTACATTACAAAGCACCTCTGGACCCTTTACATTACACAGCACCCTGCACCTCTAGACCTTTTTACATTACACAGCACCCTGCACCTCTGGACCCCTTTACATTACACAGCACCCTGCACCTCTGGACCCCTTTACATTACACAGCACCCTGCACCTCTGGACCCCTTTACATTACACAGCACCCTGCACCCCTTTACATTACACAGCACCCTGCACCTCTGGACCCCTTTACATTACACAGCACCCTGCACCCCTTTACATTACACAGCACCCTGCACCTCTGGACCCCTTTACATTACAAAGCACCCTGCACCTCTGGAGCCCTTTACATTACACAGCACCTCTGGACTCCTTTACATTACAAAGCACCTCTGGACCCCTTTACATTACACAGCACCCTGCACCTCTAGACCTTTTTACATTACACAGCACCCTGCACCTCTGGACCCCTTTACATTACACAGCACCCTGCATCTCTGGACACCTGTATGTTACACAGACACCCCCCTAGCAGCTCTGGACCCCCTGCATGTTACACAGACCCGCCTATAATACAGACCCCCCTACAATACAGACCCCTTCAGTACAGACCCCCCTACAGTGGAGACGCCCCCTACAATGCAGAGCCCCCCCCTTTAGTACAGACCCCCCCTACAATGCAGACCCCCCCTACTACAATGCAGACCCCCCCCCCTTCAGTACAGAGTGACCCCCCCCCTTCAGTACAACCCCTCCCTTCAGTACAGCCCCCCCCTACAATGCAGACCCCCCCTACTACAATGCAGACCCCCTTGAGTACAAACCCCCCCCCCCTTTAGTACAGACCCCCCCTACAATGCAGACCTCCCCCCCTTCAGTACAGAGTAATCCCCCCCCCCTCAGTACAGACCCCCTCTACGATCCATAATGTACCTACCTCCCTCAGGTCAGGAGTGTCAGCGCGGGACACACAGCACTACAAGGAGGAGGGGGAGGTGGAGCCGGCGGCTTCACTCTGCTCGGCTGTATGACACAGCCGAGACAGATCAGAGCCACGGAGAGCCACGGAGCGCGCCGAACACCCTCCCCCTCCCCTCCTCTCACCTCACCTGCGCAGCCTGTCACTCACCGCGCCGCTGCGCCGCTGATATGTTATATCAGCGCTCGGCGGCGGCGCGCTGTCACCGCTTCCATCGCGGAGGGGGGCGCCGGCCTGACACCCCCCAGTGTGTGGCACCTGGTGCAGCCCGCCCCCCCGCACCCCCCTTAGTACGCCACTGCTTGCAGGAAACTAGCAGTATTTAGGACTAATGGTTTTAAAAAAAAATCTACAAGACCTGAGATTTGTTTGGTAAATGTGCTCATACCTGTTATGATGGGCCTGCCTGGATTTCCTGGCTTGTGGATCTTGGGCAGCATGTAGACGTCCCCAATTTCTGGATTATCCAGAATTGCACTGATGAGTTCTGAATTTAGAAGCTGGGTTGGCAGCATTTTAATCAATTGACTTGTGGAAGATTTACCCCCCTTCATGACTAAGCCTTTTTTTTGTGATATGGCACTGCTTTAAGTGACAATTGCACAGTCATGCGACGCTGTATCCAAATAAAACATATGTTCTTTTTTTCTCACAATACTTTAAATAAGAGAATGGAGATGTGGATGGTTGGGTACTTGGGGGTCACACATGATAAGAAGAGAACTCACAAGCAAACCACAGGAAACCCAGAATGAAACAGAAATATCTATGCATATCTACCATGTGCAAATAGAGGGACATGAAAAGACACACAATTACTCAAAGAAACTATAAAATGTAATCTACATAAGAAAAACAGCTGTGAATTAGAGACTGATGTCTGATTTTACATTGTTATATAGGACCAGGATACATAAACCTCTGATAGGTGGACGAGATGGATTGAAGATGAAACAAGGTAGACAATCTGCTCTAAAGATTGCCTGGAGTTTATTTAGCACAACACTCCATATATCAGAAAGAATGCTGAAAAGCTGTCAATTAAAAGCTTGTTAAGGTAGATTCCAAGAAGGCATGCAATCTGGGGACAAAATGTTTAGTTGAAATATAGTTCTGAAACTCTAAATCTAGCTTCTCTCTGTACATTAATATTCTCAGCTCCTTTTTTAGATCTGAAATGGTGCCACCTTATGGGATAGCCACTTCTTTTTTTTTTTTTTTTTTTCCATAAGCTTTTTATTGAAGCAAATATAAAAGTATACATACAAATGAACAATTGTTGCTTGTATAAAATGTTTTTTTCCAGAACAAAAAAAAAAGACAAACACGAAACAGCACATAGGGATATCCACTTCTTCAGTACGGCTCTGTGAGCTATCAATTGACAAATATAAGTCAATCGCAGGTAGTGTGGAGGTCTCCCAGACTGACCACTGGTAGGGTGAGAAGCTGGTGTGCTGTAGCTGAATAATATTAAACATGACCACAGTTTGTGACCCAATAAACATATAGCTAGCCACTCTGTCCCAAAAGTTGGTAGTTGATGGCACAACCAGAAATGTTAAGTGAGAGAAAGTCAACAGGTGCAGCAGAGATGGCAGATAGATGCCTTAGAAGTGTCTTTGGCTTAGAGGAAAGTGATGGAAGTTCTATGAAGTAGCTTAAATTGAGACTGGTCAAATTATTTTAAGTGAAACTGAAACACTAAAGTTGATTTACTAAAAGGAATAGACATGTGTAAAGTAAATCCACTTTGGCTCTCACACCTGTTTACCCCCTATGAACCAGACCATTTTTTCCCATTTCGGGTACGGGTCTATTTTTGAGTATATAACTTTGTAATTACCTATGATACAGAATTGATACATATATTGTTTTTTTGGGGACAAATAGGGCTTTCTTGTGATCCTAAGGTCCTCTCAGAATTTTTTTACATGTATTTGCATTTTAAGGGGAGAAGTAGAGAGGGGTAGATTTTATAGACATGTGTAACATGCCGATATGGATGAGGTAGCCCTGTGTACAATCAAAAATCCTGTTTCTTTTCCCCATTTTCCTTGTACACGATTGGATATGCAAAGTAAACACAAATTTGCCTAAGCTGAGTGCACGTTAATTGATTAGCATTCACTTTGCTAAATGAAAAATCTCCACTTCTTTTGAAATTCAGCTCAATAGTGTGTAACAAAAATAGAAGCCATATCATTTTTTTTTTATATATAAATACAATTTTTTTGATTTAATTTATATATTGTTATTTCACTTTTATTGTTTTTTCTTATTAAATATTTTTGTCAACTATACATGTGTAGCACTGACCCCGGGAGGAGCTGCTGGTTTTTGTTGGGCTTACCGTTACCTCACCTTTTCACTGTGTCTGTCCTAGGGGTCCCGTTAAAGAGTTGGTTAAAGAATCTTGGCTCCGACACTTAGTCCTTTTTCCAAAGATTTATTCGAAAAAACATAAACTTGCAATAGAGGATAGAGGGTTAAGGGGAATTCAGGTACCTTGTAATTTGCGGGTTAGAGGTACTTCTTTGATCCTGAGGACAAACAGCTTCCACAGACTGGATCTAGCAACCACCGGATAGAGAACTGTCACACAGTACCAGATTCTTTCAGCCAGTCCGGCGGTACTGTGTGGTAGGTAACCCGGGATGCGTCCTTCAACTGAGTCTCCAGGCTCTTCCAGCCTTGTTGCTCAGTCCTCTCCTGAAAAAGTCCTCCCCTGGATCCTCCAGTCGCTTGGTTTCTCCCCGCAGGCAAGACAGCACAGGACCACCCCTGGATCCGTAGGCCCCAAGACTTCTTGGCCCACCCTTCAGTTGTGAAGCCTCGGGCCGGCCCGAGACATAGAAAAAGGCAGCATATACCTCAGGCTATTGTCTTGCATTTCCAACACTTACCAGTGTTGACAGCGACACCCACGACCAAGTGGAAACTTGCAAACCCAGCTGAACTGGTACAGAAACCAGAACTTTGACATAATTAGTCTGAGCCAAACTGCAGCTTCAGACAAACTTAAATTTACAAAAATAATAGCGTCTGCTCATTAGGAGCAGGGCGCTACACATGTATTATGAGTATATTTTTAACTTAAATGTTGTTTAATATATATTTACAACACATGTTTTCCTAAATTGCAACATTCCAACTGTGAAATAAAAGCTAAGAAGATTACATTACCAAACCAAACAAAGTATATTATATTATTAAAACATATTTATGTATTTATTTGAGGTCATAGACCTTAGTACATGCTTGACCGTTGACAGGATATTGATGTAGAATAAACTCATTCAATAAGAAAAAAAAAGATCAGAACATAAAACTCATCTGAATATGTTTTTTTTTTTTTATTTAGATTTATTTTTTGCTTGCAGCTTGCAGATATTGTAGTCAATCTGTCAAGCGTGATTAATTTGAACACAAGATGCATGTAGCTACTATGGAAACAAGATTCATATTGTTTTTATAGAGTCAAACATCCATCGCATATTGCTACAGCTTGAACAACATTTTCTGTTTTATAATTGAATTCAAACTGTAAGTAATATCAATAAAAAAAACAAAAAAAAAACACCATGTGATCTTGATAAGGAAACTAATGAGATGGCCTTTGCGTGTTGGTCATATAATAGCCATGCTGACAAGAACCTCTATCAAGAAAAAAGCAGAAGATAAATTAGATTTTCCTAATATCAATTTCACCCATTGTTCACAAGTGTCATGAAAAACAGCTTCTATTTATCATAGGCCTGTAAAGACCCAACATGATTTTGCAAGAGGAGTCTAAATTGTGCTTGGGTTATTGAGCAACTCACCTTTACAATTTAAAATAAAAGTGTACTTTAAAAATGTATTATCTTGGCATTAGATATGTTTGGATTAATCATTTTAACCAGTACTTCATATAGTAAAATTACTGATGGATGTATACATGCTTAAAGCTCAAGTTTTTAGTAACAATGAAAAAACAAATCAGCGCAAGTGGCGTTCCCTACAGTCAGTAGCATGTGTCCCTTATTCTGCTGACTCCTCTATTAGATGAAATCCTCCACTGATCCCCCACCGCCCTCAAAGCTGTACTTTGCTGGTGCCAATGACTGATGGATCTGTGACAAGCATGACAGTGCAAGATAGTATTTAGATTTTCTCCTATATGCAAATGATATGTGAGTGTCACTAATAGAAAACTGCTACAAAGGGTACCACATCCCAATATAAATAAATATATACCAAAAAATGTGTAGGAAATATTGATTTTCTCAATACACACCAAAACATTACATGTGAGGTTTAAAAAAAAAATACAATATCCTTATTACAAAAAGACATTAAAATCAGCCCATCAATCATAAGGGTCATACGATAATTAATAGAGCTCCCAATATTAGCTACAATGTGATCCCCACACTGAGCGATCATAGTATTACTAATTTCATTTCATGCTTAAGATAGCTTTGACAGTCACAGTGCAGAGAGATATAGATGTAGCCAAACTTCTCTACATGTTTAACAGTCCTATGCCACTTTTTTATGAGACACAGGAGCATGGAATAGCTACAACTGGATGCAAAAAAAAATGAAAGGAAAACCAATAATAAACATTACACAAAGGGACATCTGAGCATAAATGTCCAGAATCCACATTTGGGGACCCCAAGACTTTCTCAAGGTCGAGGGCAGCCAGACAGCGCCAAGCACACTAACCAAGAGGACCCAGAACTTCCCTTGGCCTGACGTGGGAGCAGTAATAGACTGAGGATAATAGCATGTAGTATCTGCACAATAACACAAACATGCTGTATACAAAAAAGTCTAATGTCGCGTACACATGACCGGACTTTCCGGAAAACTAGGTCTGGCGGTCTTCCCGACTGACTTTCGGCGGAGTTCCGACGAACTTTCCGAACGAACGGACTTGGCCACAAAGAACGGACTAAGTCCGCTCGAAAGTCCGTTAGTTCGAACATGGTGATGTAAACCGGACCAAAAAAATATAAATTTTTTCCCGATTTTAGTCCGACGGAATTGAGTCCGTCGGATAGATTTGAAACATGTTCTATTTCTAGGTCTGCCGGAATTTTTTCCCGAAAAACTAACGGATTAGCCCACACATGATCGTATTGTCTGACGGACTAATCCCGTTGGACCTAGTTTGCCAGAAAGTCCGGTCATGTGTACGTGGCATAAATTATATATACTTAGGGATGAGCCGAACACCCCTCGGTTCGGTTCACAGCAGAACATGCGAACAGGAAAAAATTTGTTTGAACACGCGAACACCGTTAAAGTCTATGGGACACAAAAATTTAAATTAAAAGTGATAATTTTAAGGGTTATTATGCAATGAAAAATCATTATCATCATTATCATCATTCATTATATATTATAGCTGCTAGTAGTTTTAAATGACTTGTTTTCCTTTAGAAATGTCATTTTGTGCAGGGACTGTTATAAACACGGGAAAAATGCGCCACTTTACAGGCATACTATAGACACCCCCCAGATATGAAATTTAAAGGAATATTTAACTTTTATTGTTTCACTTTAAGCATTATTAACCACTTAGCCTGGACGATTTGGCAGCTCAATGACCGGAGGACTTTTACAATTTGGCAGTGCGCTGCTTTAACTGGTAATTGCGCGGTTATGCATTGTTGTTGATATATATATCATGCCTGTTTTTAACCATTTTTTTGTAAGTACCGATCTCTATGCACATTAAATAATTTTTTATAACAGTACTTCACTATTAGTCCATCCTCTTTTCATTTCTGGGTGCCTGTATATCCTGTTGAGAGCCTCCTATTGGAATCTATCATCTGATGTTTACACTGATCCACCATCTGATGTTTTGACACCAATCCACTTGTTTGGGATACCATTTACTAATCCGAAGTGACCCCTGGACTGCAAAGCTGGGGGTCGTTCTGTTCTGGTGAGTGGGGATGCAAAAAGATGGTGTTGCTGTACTCCTGCAAGTTTGTGAAGCATTTTTTGCACCTACTGCATTGTGGACTAACACTTCAGTTACATTTATTTGGATTTTTATTTGAGATTTTTTGTTGATTTCACTTATATTGTGTGTTGCGAGCGCTGTATTTTTTTTATCCACATTTATCCAAGTGATTAGCACCTTGTCTACAGCAGCTGCATTTCATTACCACTTAGTGGTTTCCATCAGCGCAAGTTTATTTTTAGGCTCCATGCACACTGGAGCTCAAAAAAGCTTTTTCTGGACTCCAGATTGCTGGCAAAAAACGCTGGTTGAAAAGCGTGATTTTATCAGCGTTTTGCATTGCTGTTAATGCACGTTCAGCGGCGCTAGCTTTTAGCAGCGTTTCTCTGCCTCTATTCAAATTCAATGGTTCCTTATGGGAGCCCATTGATTTGAATAGAAATCGCACCAGAAGTTGGATCATCATGATCCGACTTGCGGTGCGACTTGTGTGCTGAGGATGGAGGGGAACCTCGCCAAAATGAAAAAAAAATTGGCGTGGGGTACCCCCTCAGACGATACCAGACCCTTAGGTCTGGATTTTAAGGGGAACCCCCTTCGCCAAAAAAACGGCATGGGGTCCCCCCAAAAATCCATACCAGACCCTTATCCGAGCACGCAGCCCAGCCGGTCAGGAAAGGGGGTGAGGACACGCGAGTGCCCCCCTCCTGAACCATACCAGGCCGCATGCCCTCAACATGGGGGCCCTGCCCCCCCACCTCAAAGCACCTTGTCCCCATGTTGATGAGGACAAGGGCCCTTCCCAACAACCATGGCTGTTGGTAGTCAGGGGCTGCGGGTGGGGGCTTATCGGAATATGGGAGCCCCCTTTAATAAGGGGGCCCCCAGATCCCAGCCCCCCACCCTATGTGAATGAGTATGGGGTACATTGTAACCCTACCCATTCACCTTGAAAAAAGTGTCAAAAATAAAACACTACACAGGTTTTCCAAATAATTTATTAGGCAGCTCCGGGGGTCTTCTTCCGACTTTGGGGGTCTCTTCCGACTTCTCCACGCTCTCTGGCCTCTTCTCCGCACTCTCCGATTCTTCTACCGCTGTCTGGTATCTTATGCCGGGCTCCTCTGCTATCTTCTGCCTGCTCTTTAACTAGCGGTGGCCCAGTCTTCTCCGTCATCTGCTTCCCTCTTCTCCTCTTCCGATGTTGACATGATGCTTTCTCCCTCTGTAATACCACGTGCGCAACGACTTATATTGTCATGGGGCAATATATGGTAAATCCATGTCGTCCGACAGACCGAAACAAAATAAAAAGTCTGCAACTGTTCCAATAAGCCCCTGCCCGCATACCCCCACAACCACCAGGCAAGGGTTGTGGGAATGAGGCCCTTGTCCCCATCAACATGGGGACAAGGAGCTTTGGGGGGGCTACCCCAAAGCACCCTCCCCATGTTGAGGGCATGTGGCCTGGTACAATTTAGGAGGGGGGCACTCTCTCATCCCCCCTCTTTTCCTGTGGCCTGCCAGGTTGCCTGCTCAGATAAGGGTCTGGTATGGATTTTGGGGGGACCCCTATGCCATTTTTTTAAAAATTTGGTGCAGGGTTTCCCTTAATTTCCATTCCAGACCTGAAGGGTGTGGATTTTGGGGGAAGCCCCAAGTAATTTTTTTTTTTTAATTTTTGGTGCGGGGTTCCTCCTAATATTCATACCAGACCCAAAGGGCCTGGTAATGGACTGGGGGGAACCCATGCTCTTTTTTTCAATAAGTTTTATCTATATTGCCGAGACCCCACAATTCATTACAGCCGCGATCAGTTTTAAATTACAATTTTTTCCTTTAGAAATGTAATTTTGCTGCGGTACTGTTCTAAGCATAGGGACAAATGTGCCAATTTACAGGCATACTATAGACACCCCCAGGCACGATATTTAAAGGAATATTTCATTTTTATTGTTTCACTTAAGCATTAAAAAAAATCACTGCCCCAGAAAAAACAGACGCCTGGGGCAGGACCCAGGTCCCCAAACACTTTTTATGACAATTACTTGCATGTAAGTCTTTAAAATTAGCACTTTTGATTTTTCATGTTAGTGTTCCATAGACTTTAGCAGTGTTCCGGCAGCTTTTGAATTTCCCCCGAACACCACATATTGTTTGGTGTTCGCAGAACATCCGAACAACCAAAGTTCGGCCCGAACTTATGCTCGGGCTGAACCGTTCACCCATCCCTACTGCTTAGCAGGACCTCCATGTACTTTCATATAATTTCTGTGAGACCTATCTTCTAGATCTATCAGATTATCCTTTTCCGTGTTAAATCATCATGTTGTTCAGCTTAAAAGTCTACCAGCTCATTATCTGCTGCAGCAAAGTCTCCAAATTTTCTCTCCACATGACTATAATTCCCCTAAATTATCTATTTAAATTTGCATATGTGAGGAAAGTTTGGGTTTATTATGTCCTAAAGGAAGATTTTTAGAGACAACAGCATGTTTTTTAGGACACTTTCGGTAGCTGACACATCAGTAGCAAGATAGGTTACTAGTGTGTCCTCAATAGGGATGAGCTTCGAACATTGCCTGTTCACCTGTAAACCGAACAGCGATCAATTTGGGGTGTTCGTGGCAAATTCGAAAAGCCGCGAGCACCCTGTAAAAGTCTATGGGAGAAATCTAAAGTGCTAATTTTAAAAGCCTATATGCAAGTTATTGTCATAAAAAGTGTTTGGGGACCTTGGTCCTGTCCCAGGGGACATGTATCAATGCAAAAAAAACCTTTCAAAACTGACGTTTTTTTAGGAGCAGTGATTTTAACCACTTAAGGCCCGGACCAATTTGCAGCCAAAGGACCAGGCCCCTTTTTGCGATTCGGCACTGCGTCGCTTTAACTGACAATTGCGCGGTCGTTCGATGTGGCTACCAAACAAAATTGGTGTCCTTTTTTCCCACAAATAGAGCTTTCTTTTGGTGGTATTTGATCGCCCCTGCGGTTTTTATTTTTTGCGCTATAAACAAAAATAGAGCGACAATTTTGAAAAAAATTCAATATTTTTTGCTATAATAAATATCCCCCAAAAAATATATAAAAAAAATTTTTTCCTCAGTTTAGGCCAAAACGTATTTTTCTACATATTTTTGGTAAAAAAAAAATTAGCAATTAGCGATTATTGATTGGTTTGCGCAAAAGCTATAGCGTTTACAAAATTGGGGATAGTTTTATAGCATTTTTATTAATATTTTTTTTACTAGTAATGGTGGCAATCAGCGATTTTTATTGTGACTGCGACATTATGGCGGACACATCGGACATTTTTGACACATTTTTGGGACCATTGTCATTTATACAGAAATCAGTGCTATTTAAATGAACTGATTCCTGTGTAAATGACACTGGCAGTGAAGGAGTTAACCACTAGGGGGCGGTGAAGGGTTAAGTGTGTGTGTGTGTGTGTGTGTTTTTTACTGTAGGGGGCGTGGCTTTGCGTCTGACGTCACTGATCGGCTTTCCCGATGACAGGGAACAGCCGATCAGTGTCAGTCGCGCTAGGAAGCACGGGGAGAGGTTTGTTTACACAGACCTCTCCCCGTTCTTCAGCTCTGTGACCCGATCGCGGGACACCAGCGGCGATCGGGTCCGCTGGTCCCACGGCCGCGGTCACGGAGCTCAGGACCAGGTCGCGAGCGTGACCCACGGCTGGGCTCCTAAAGGGCCACGTACAGGTACGTGGTTGTGCCCAGCCGTGCCATTCTGCCGACGTATATCGGCGTGATGCGGTCCTTAAGCTGTTAATAATGCTTAAAGTGAAACAATAAAAGTGCAATGTTCCTTTAAATTTAGAACCTGGGGGTGTGTATAGTATGCATGTAAAGGGGCGCATGTTTCCCGTGCTTAGAACTGTCCCTGCACAAAGTGTCATTTTTGCAGGGAAAAAAAGCTATTTAAAATCACTTGCGGCTATAATTAATTGTCGGCTCCCGTAATACAGAGAACAGTCATTGAAAATCATTGATAAAAAAAAAAGCGTGGGGTTCCCCCCCCCCAAATTCAATTTCCAGGCCCTTCAGGTCTGGTATGGATATTAAGGGGAACCCCGGGTCAAATAAAAAAAAATTACGTGGGGTTCCCCCTAAATATCCATACCAGACCCTTCAGGTCTGGCATGGATTTTAAGGGAACTCCACGCCAAATAAAAAAAAAAATGGCGTGGGGGTCCCTCTCAAAATCCATACCAGACCCTTATCCGAGCACGCAACCTGGCAGGCTGCAGAAAAATAGGGGGGGGCAAGAGTGCACCCCCCCTAAACCGTACCAGGCCACATGCCCTCAACATTGGGAGGATGCTTTGGGGGTCTGTGACCCCTCAAAGCACCATGTCCCCATGTTGATGAGGAGAAGGGTCTCTTCCCCACAACCCTGGCCGGTGGTTGTGGGGGTCTGCGGGCGGGGGGCTTATCAGAATCTGAAAGCCCCCTTTAACAAGGGGACCCCCAGATCCCACCCCCCCTGTTTTAAATGGTAAGGGGGTACAAAAGTACCCCTACCATTTCACAAAGAAAGTGTAAAAATTTTTTAAAAAAAACACACTGACACCGTTGTCAAAAGTCTTTTATTAAAAATTGCTATCCAGCGATGGGTGGTCTCTTCTCTGAGGTCCAGCGATGGCTGATCTCTTCCGACGACGTCCAGGCTTCCCCAGTGATGTAAGGGTGACCCCACCCCCTCTGATGTAACGCAGGTTTCCGTTACATCAGAGGGGGCGGGGTCACCCGTACGTCACTGGGGAAGCCCAGCTTTTCCCTTGCATTGTGTCAGACGGGGGAGGGTCAGGTGATGGAGTGGCCAGGTCCTCCTCTGCTAAGACGGATTCCCTCAGTGTCTCCATGGAGACAGGATGCGCTGGACGTCATCGGAAGAGATCAGCCATCGCTGGAGGAGAAATTATTCTGTAGCATATAGGCGCTGGGGTAGTGTACATAAGATTGGCACATATTTAGCGCAGTGTCATGTCTTTTTTCTGGAAGTCTGATAGCTTGTAAACAGAATTTGCAGAAACAAATGGTATTAATGGGATGAATGGCTCTGGCACCCCCCCAAGGCAAAATGTTGTATTACTTGCTTAAATGGCATAAACAGTGTGTGTGTGTATGTGTGTATGTGTGTATGTGTGTATGTGTGTATGTATATATATGTATATATATATATATATATATATATATATATATATATATATATATATATATATATATATATATATAAACATATTTACAGTCATGCTCCAACGTTTGCTTACCCAGGCAGAAATTGTGAAATGTTGGCATTAATATTGAAAATATGACTGATCATGCCAAAAAACTGTCATTTATTTAAGGATAGCAAACCCATGAAGCTATTTATTATCACAAAGGTTTTTTGATCCTTTTTAAACCATAATTATAATAGAAATCACCCAAATGGCCCTGATAAAAAGTTTGCATACCCTGGAATGTTTGGCCTTTTTACAGCCACAGATGGTGGCACACACAGGTTAAAATGGCAATAAACCGCTTAAGCCCCCGACCATTTGGCTGGCCAAAGACCAGACCACTTTTTGCGATTCGGCACTGTGTCGCTTTAACTGACAATTGCGCGGTCGTGCGACGTAGCTCCCAAAAGAAATTGCCGTCCATTTTTTCCCACAAATAGAGCTTTCTTTTGGTGGTATTTGATCGCCTCTGCATTTTTTTTATTTTTTGCGCTATAAACAAAAAAAGAGCGACTATTTTGAAAAAAAATGCCTTATTTTTTACTATAATAAATATCCCCCAAAAATATATAAAAAAAACATTTTTTTTCCTCAGTTTAGGCCAATACATATTTTTCTACATATTTTTGGTAAAAAAAAAAATCGCAATAAGCGTATATAAATTGGTTTGCGCAAAAGTTATAATGTCTACAAAATAGGGAATAGTTTTATGGCATTTTAATTAATATTTTTTAACTAGTAATGGAGGCAATCAGTGATTTTTATCGTGACTGCGACATTATGGCGGACACGTCGGACAATTTTGACATATTTTTAGGACCATTGGCATTAATACAGCGATTAAAATTGCATTGATACCTGTAAAAATGTCACTGGCAGTGAAGGAGTTAACACTAGGGGGCAGTGAAGGGGTTAATATGTGTCCTAAGGAGTGTTCTAACTGAAGGGGAATGGGACTGTGCAGGGAAACTAACAGATCACTGTTCATATTCTGTATGAACAGACGATCTGTCAGTTCACTGCTCAGAGAACCGGAAACTGTGTGTTTACACACACAGCTCCCGGTTTTCCGTGTGCCCTGAGCGATCACGGGAGCCCGGCGGTGATCACCGCCGGGCACTCACATCGGCTCAGGGGCGCGCAAGTGCCCCCTAGTAGCCATTTATGTTACCAACGTAACATAACGTCTATTCGCGCAGCCGAGCCATACTGCTGCAGTACAACTGCGGCGGCTGGTTGGCAAGCAGTTAGAGGGTTAATTTCTCACATTTGTGGCTTTTTAAATCACAATTGGTATCTGTGTATAAATAGTCAATGAGTTTGTTAGCTCTCACATGGATGCATTAAACAGGCTAGACACTGAGCCAGAGGAGGTAGAAAAGAAAAGTCAAAAGACCTGCATAACAAGGTAGTGAAACTTTACAAAGATGGAAAAGAATATAAAAAGATATCCAAAGCTTGAATATGATTTCTGTTATCATTATGATTTAAAAAGGATCAAAAAAAACTATGTGATAATAAATGGCTTCATGTGATTGCTATCCTTAAATAAAAGACAGTTTTTTGGCATGATCAATCATATTTTCAATATTAATGTCAAAATTTCACAATTTCTGCCAGAGTATGCAAACTTTTGAGCACAACTATATAAATATCAGGGCTGTTACTGATTAAAATATTTGTGTTTTGATTAATTGATTTTTTTTCATCGACTAATCGATTTAATTATAACACACATACAGTGGTGTGAAAAAGTGTTTGCCCCCTTCCTCATTTCCTGTTCCTTTGCATGTTTGTCACACTTGTGTTTCGGAACATCAAACCAATTTAAACAATAGTCAAGGACAACACAAGTAAACACAAAATGCAATTTGTAAATGAAGGTGTTTATTATTAAAGGTGAAAAAAAATCCAAACCATCATGGCCCTGTGTGAAAAAGTGATTGCCCCCTAAACCTAATAACTGGTTGGGCCACCCTTAGCAGCAACAACTGCAACCAAGCGTTTGCGATAACGTGCAATGAGGCTTTTACAGCGTCCTGGAGGAATTTTGGCCCACTCATCTTTGCAGAATTGTCCTAATTCAGTTACATTAGAGGGTTTTCGAGCATGAACAGCCTTTTTAAGGTCATACCACAACATCTCAATAGGATTCAGGTCAGGACTTTGGCTAGGCCACTCCAAAGTCTTCATTTTGTTTTTCTTCAGCCATTCGGTGGTGGACTTGCTGGTGTGTTTAGGATCATTGTCCTGCTGCAGAACCCAAGTTCGTTTCAGCTTGAGTACACGAACAGATGGTCGGACATTCTCCTTCAGGATCTCTTGGTAGACAGCAGAATTCATAGTTCCTTTTATCACGGCAAGTCTTCCAGGTCCTGAAGCAGCAAAACAGCCCCAGACCATCACACTACCACCACCATATTTTACTGTTGGTATAATGTTCTTTTTCTGAAATGCAGTGTTCCTTCTACGCCAGATATACTTGGACACACACCTTCCAAAGAGTTCCACTTTTGTCTCATCGGTCCACAGAATGTTGTCCCAAAAGTCTTGGGGATCATCAAGATGTGTTGTGGAGAAATTGAGACGAGCTTTGATGTTCTTTTTGCTCAGCAGTGGTTTTCTCCTTGGAACTCTGCCATGCAGGCCATTTTTGCCCAGTCTTTTCCTGATGGTGGAGGCATGAACGCTGACCTTAACTGAGGCAAGTGAGGCCTGCAGTTCCTTGGACGTTGTTGTGGGGTCTTTTGTGACCTCTTGGATGAGTCGTCGCTGCGCTCTTGGGGTAATTTTGGGCGGCCGGCCACTCCTGGGAAGGTTCACCACTGTTCCATGTCTTCGCCATTTGTGGATAATGGCTCTCACTGTGGTTCGCTGGATTCCCAAAGCTTTGGAAATGGCTTTATAACCCTTTCCAGACTGATAGATCTCAATTACTTTCTTCCTCAATTGTTCCTGAATTTCTTTGGGTCTCGGCATGATGTGTAGCTTTTAAGGATCTTCTGGTGGACCTTACTGTGTCAAGCAGCTCCTATTTAAGTGATGCCTTGATTGTGAACAGGTGTGGCAATAATCAGGCCTGGGTGTGGCTACAGAAATTGAACTCAGGTGTGGACAACCACAGTTATAATATGTTTTAACAAGGGGGCAATCACTTTTTCACACAGGGCCATGATGGTTTGGATTTTTTTTCACCTTTAATAATAAACACCTTCATTTACAAATTGCATTTTGTGTTTACTTGTGTTGTCCTTGACTATTGTTTAAATTGGTTTGATGTTCCGAAACACTTAAGTGTGACAAACATGCAAAGGAACAGGAAATGAGGAAGGGGGCAAACACTTTTTAACACCACTGTACATATCCAACTACTTTTAGCTGATCTCCTTGCATTGCAACTCTGCATTATTCAGTGGTAAATGTGGTATACACTATATACAATCACCCGACACTAGTTAGTTTTCACAATCCATGACTTAACTTCACAGTTCACACAAATACGTTTTAAATTCAAACTGTAGCACTGACATAAGTAATTTTTTTCCACAGTAGCGTGACAATCCCTCCACCTCTGGTCTAACTAATCACTCTCACCTTATGGCATAGACCCCCGTGCAAACAGGTGGTCATGCAAGCGGGTATCAAAAGAGTTAACAAAGACCATAAACTTCTCTCACCTCTCCTTAGATCTCAGCAAGGATGCCAGGTCATGGGTAGAAAGAAAAGATCTAAGTGCTCACCGCTTAAGTATAAGATTTAATTTCTGTGTTCAAACACAAACTACTCACATAAAGATGATAAAAACACAGCATGTAAAGTCGACAATCGTGTTAGTTCCGTGGGGGAGCAGCGGGTGACGTCATGCGCAGCTCCTCCCCATACGAATTACGTTCAATCAGAACTTCAACGTCACCGGATTCCTCCTCCTCCCCACTGGAGGAGACCAGTGATGTTGATGTCCGTGACATCACCAGATCTCCGATGGAACTCCCTGAAGACCCGGAAGCCGGCAGAGAGGTGAGTACCGATCAAAATAATTTTGATTGATTAATCGAGGAATTAATCTTTAATTTCCACAGCCCTAATATATATATATATATATATATCACCTTAGTGACACCCAAGTTGGGTTCTTGTTTTTTTTCATTTCCCCCCAGATTTTTACCAAACTGATGTTGAATTATATTTGACACTTCAGAGCTGTCTGTATCATGTATAGATCTATATATCATTAAACTGTGCTATATCAAACAAGTATTTGTATCTGATGTATCAAAATTCATGCTTTGGACTTTCTATGCCATGTAGCTAATAAACAAAGGTATTAAACAGAAAATGACATAAATCCCCTGGAACACAGGAAGCCATAAAAACAAAATGTCTAGTTGAGTAAGGAGCAATTAGAGTCTCTTTGAGGAATTTATTGCTTTCTGTGTCTCCATGAGGGAAATATACCCTCACTTCCTGTCAAAGTGATAAGTGTCAGATAGGAAAAGAAAGATATGAGGAAGAGAGGACAAATTCATACATTCTCTATATGTGGCAAAACACTATTTACAGTTTAACAGAAAATGTCCACACAGAAGAAGAGAAAATGAAACAGAGTGTGTGTCTTTTCTCCATGTTATCTAAACCAACAAAATAAATAAGTAAATAACCTTTGGATAAAATTAGACTTTAAAAACTTGTTTTCAATTATCTAATTAGCAGTATATTATTTTTTAACATGCACAGATTTGGCGATTGCTAAGAAGTTGTAAAATCTCTCAGCAGCAAAGAGATTTAATCATTGGTGTATAGGTAACTCGGAAGTCCAGCACTTTCAATAGCCATATTCTATACTGATTATACATCCTGAGCTTGGATATATCTAATTTTAGGTTAGACTGTCAATGGATAGCCTGATGTTATTAGCACGTCTGTGGAAATTACCAGGCTAGATTTTGACATGGATAACATTGTAGCTTTTCTGAAAAAAACTGTATATTCAAGAGCAAAATGCAGACAGAGGTAAGTGTTTATTGTAAAACATGATTCTTGCCAAATGTTATGTTTTGCCACATGTTCTGTTTAAGAGATATGAAATAACATTCAAGGTACAGTATGATAAGCAATCTCTCCAAATGAAGTCAAGCCTCTCTCAAAACTAGACATAACATTGGCACTAGCTACCCACTTCTGGTATTGGTGGAGTTTTGCCAAATTTTATTGACACACTACCAGGCCCCCCAATATCAATACTCTATCAACAATTTTTTGCAACAATTTTCCCTCCCGCACCTTGTTGATGGCCAAATAAACCTAATGGATTTGGTGATGAAAGTCATTGAAGTTCTACAGGCCATTAAAGCTAAGGACAAAAAAGTCTGACTCGAACATCGGGTGTTCACCCATTCTCCAAACAGCAAATTGTATGGGACGTTCGCAACAAATTCAAGTGCCCCATAATCCACTGCAAGACCGCAGTGCATTGCTGTATGATGATTGGCCAAAGCATACACCTGACCTGCATGCTTTGGCAAATCACAGCACGCTCCTCAGTGAGAGCTATAATTGGCCAAAGGTATGGTGCCTTTGGCCAATCTTGGCTCAGGGGAACTAAGTCAACGCCCCACACTATATAAGGCTGCTTACACAGCGCCCGTATAGTGTGTTATAGTGGACGGGGATAGAGAGATTGAGCTAGATTAGGCAGGCAGGTTAGTTAGTGGCAGTGAATTTGAGATATATATATATATACTCTGCATTCAGTGTAGCCTATATATATATACAGTGTAAACTCTATATTCAGTCAGTATAGGCAGCATATTTGATATATATACAGTCAAACTAATATATATATATATATATATATATATATACTCTGCATTCAGCATAGACTATATATACAGTGCATTCGGCAGTGTACAGTTTCTAATACAGTGCAGGCAGTGTACACAGCATATAATACAGTGTGTACAGTTTCAAATACACTTCAGGTGGTGTACACAGTATATAATACAGTGTAGTGCGGTGTAAAAAAAACATCATGTCCGGACGACCTCCAAGGAGAGGCAGACGCTCACAGGCCACTAAAACATGGCAAGCAGCCTCTGAAATAATATTTAACTTCAGGGACCGTTCCTGCACCCAACAAGAGTAACTGTGAGGGGTTACAGTGTTCTGGCACCATCAACACCTAAGACCCAATGTTTCTGCCCCTGTGTAACAGGGGCAAGTAATTAAAATGTTTTAAATAATATTTAAGCAGCAGGGACTGTTCCTGCACCCAACAAGAGTAGCTGTGAGGGGTTGCCGTGTTCTGCCACCACCAACACCTAAGGTCCAATTTTTCAGCAGTGTATATAGTGCAGTCTGTATAGTGTATATATACTGCAGATCAGTGTATATAGTGCACTCAGTGTAGTATATAT
>CM053029.1:468223787-468379710 GCA_028564925.1 Lithobates sylvaticus | reverse complement strand
AAAAACCTTTGAACGGGAACAATCCATGAGACGTCTGGCACTCACGAACGCTAGTGAATCGAGTAGTCAGCTTAGTGACGTAGTATATCGCGCACCGGAACCGACGAAGACCACAGGCAAGTGGGCCGGTTAAATACCCTCCCGGGCTCCTCCCATAAATTCAGGCCACCATGTTGGTCTTCCACATATCTTGAATTTAATTTCTTTCTGTAGTTGTAAGTTGATAGGATACTGCAAGAACCAGAGTAGTTGGAAAGTGACACACTTTCCTTTATCACTATTGCTAAAAAAAAAAAAAAAAAATCTGCCAAAAGTGTAGTTTTAATTGAAGCACATGCTTCAATTCCTGTTGGCACCAGATGGGATATTTAAAGGATGCTCATGCCCATGTTCTGTGCTGACTGATCGCTGTGTCCTGCATTTATCATGTATGAATCCATTATTGCTGACCTGGCTTGCTCCTGACCTGATCTTGGATTCTGCTTCTGACCTATCGTTAATTCCTGAGCCTGTTCCGTTCCTGACTTTGGCTTTGCTCATGATTTGGTACCTCGCTGTCCGCCCTGTCGATGACCCAATCCAAAATGCAACCCAATCCATTAGTAAAAAATGGACCCAAGCTAGACATGAACTCTAGACCCTAATATTATCCTGTTTAAATCATCACATTAAATCCATGAAGATACATTTTTACCAAAATGGTAACAAGGCAGGCAAACTTCTTAAATGTTGTTTTTTTGTTCACTATTATCTCCCTGTTTAGAGAAGGTTTACTAAACCAGGGAAGGATCCGGTCTTAGCAAAAAATGTCATACCAATTTCTTTACTAACTGTAGATTTAGAATGTATGCAAAATTTGGTGTCAATATAATCTCAATACTTACCATTACTGAAGTAAGATTAGGTGGGAGTTGTGTCAGAGCAGCAAACACCGGATGCCATAAGGCAAATTTTGAGCCTAAGTATTTTGCCAAATCCACCAAAGTGCCTTCTCTGTTTCTCACATTAGAAGCAGAGAAAGCCTTCAATAGAATACACTGGAACTACCTATTTAAGGTCTTTTGGCTTCACTTGAGAGGTGCACTCTGCAATATCTGCACTATGCACCTCTCCTTCAGTCCTTGTCTTTACAGAAGTAATGCTATTTAAAAGTCTACAAATCACTTATGGTATACAGCAGGGGTGTCCCCTATTTACCCTGATTTTCGTCTTGCTTATGGAGCTTATATGATCAAGCAAGTATCCATCACAAAGCAGATGATTTCATATCTGTTTGAAAATATAACTCCAAGAATTTAGCAAATTTAGGACACTTTGCATCCAATAATTTACTGGCTTAAAGTGATTGTAAAGGCAAAAGTTTTTTTTTTATCTTAATGCATATGCATTAAGATAAAAAACCTGTGTGCAGCAGCCTCCCTCAGCCCTCCTAATACTTACCTGAGGTCCCTCTCTATCCAGCGATGTTGCAGGAGAGACTCAGCTGCCAGAGACTCTCCTCCTCATTTGCTGAGACAGCAGCGGAGTGCCATTGGCTCCCACTGCTGTCAATCAAAGTCAGTCAGCCAATGAGGAGAGAGAGGGAGCCGGGCCAAGCTGCTTGCTGTGGGGGCACTTATTAGGGGGAGGGGCCAGGAGAGCCGAAAAGGGACCCGAGAAGAAGAGGATCCAGGCTGCTCTGAGCAAATCCACTGCACAGGGAAAATAAGAATAACATCTTTGTTATTTTTAGGCAAAAAAAACAAGACTTTAGTATCACTTTAATAAGGGTAGAGTCTACAAGTGTTTGCATATATAAATCCACAATAAATCCCCCATCAGAAAAACATTAACTCCTCGATTCTCAACAAATATCTTCATTGTATACATGTAAAAACATAATACATAATATACTGTATATAAATGAATATGAGCTATCCTTTGTTTGTTGAAGGACATCATGTCACTGGAGTGACTTAACAGACAGAATACATTGACATCCAAATAATTACTACATACATTATCATGAATTAAAGGGGCAAAAGCCTATCACAACTAAGTTAGACAGTTGGTGGGTTGGTGGTGGACCTAACATAGAAGGGTTAAAACTTTACCTCTGGGCTTTGGAGGCAGCTCTCTGTCAACCAGGGTATCCCTAGAGATAAGTATTCAAAGAAATGTGGAAGGAATGAGAGTTCCACAGAAAATGTGTAAATCGAGTAACTCTTTATTTTGTGTAACAAGTGGTCACTAAATGAAGACAACCAATTTTAATTTTGAGGGCTAAACTCTCCCTTCATTGGGCTTAGATACTGATAATAAATAGGGAGAAAACTGGGTAACAGGTGTTAAAATAAAAGATAAAGTTATGATTATCCAAGATGACAGTCAGCGTTGAACCCTAAAAATGTGGTGGCTTCATTCTGAGAACATGTGCTATGCAAAATAAAGATTTACTTGAATTTCATATTTGCTGTTCTCATTCTCTTTATAGTTCTTTAGCATAGCCAAATGGCAGGGCATTCTGATGAATATACGTGGCAAGCTATGTGCAATGATTTTCGATATATATTAGTCATATATCTAAATGGATGCTGAATGTGCAAATAGACCTACCTGATCCCATATTGATCTACTAAAGGAGTAGGGCCTGTTCATGTTGCAGAATCTGCAAAATAAATGTTCACCTAGCTTAGTAATTAAAATACAAGTGTGTTATTCTGGAATATTGAATAATGTGCAAGGTAAATAAAAAAGCTAGATTTATTAGGCTACATGTACACGGGACATTGTTCAACCTCTCCTGATAATTTAACTTGACAGCTAGAAACCGGCATCTCAAAACAGGCGTTTAGCCACATTTACATGCCACGCTTTGTTGTGCTTTTTTAAGGAAAGTTTCCCGCACATTTTTATTAAGTAATTTTTAACGAAGATATTTTTAAGATACAAAATCAATCTATACGACAGTCTATATATGCGAAACTTGTTCACGGAGACGAGTGATCATACTTAATAGTCACATTTATTGGTTGACAGAAAACAAAATATTTACATGAAATTAAAATACAGATTGCATTATTTGAACATTTTGACAATTAATGGAAATACCCAAAACTGGGCGTAGTAGTAGCTTGGACACAATATCACCATGATAACTTCTTCAGTAGAATCAATAACCTTATACTTGACAATTTAACAGAATGTCTGTATTTTACACACACCCAGCCGTTACTATGCTGCAGGTAAGTAACGTTGAACAATGTAAAAATAATTTAGACATTTGCTTGTCAAACAAATTTGGTAACTATACAAAAAGTAATATATAATAAAAAATTGAGTATTAGAGAAAAAAATCTAAAAGGCGGTTATTGATTCTGGAGAATGATTATCAATACTAGAATATTCAATACATCAATAATTAAGAGAAAATACCAGATAAAATCAACATGTTATATTTACCCATTCCAAAATGGCTATTAATCTGGATTTAAGATGGCTACCGGGTTCAGGAATCTCCTTGGAGGTTAAAGTATATTTCCAGGCATGGCTGTCAGTCTATCTGGGAAGATGTTTCTCCCCTTGTCCCTTCCCCCAGGGTGAGGGTGAGCCTCCTCTCAGGTTCCCCTGAGCTGTCCTTCTCCTTTTTCCCTCTCTTGACTATCTCTCTTGCTTCTTAAATACCCTCTCACACAATAAGATTATAAAACTTGTAATATGTTCAGCCCAAAAGGTATGTGTCTCTTTTCTATTGGCAGACAGACTTAATCACCTTTCCTAGTAGCCTAAATGTTTTTAACGTAATTTCACCTTCAACCACCAGGGGTCTCACATGTGTTTTGGGGCTGCTCTGTAAATTTATATATTTTATTTTATACTGTATATTGTACCTTAGTGAAAATATCTATATCTTTAGTATTTGGGAATTCTACTAACCACATACTATCAAATACGCTTAGCATAATTATTGATTAATCACTTGCATAAAATGGTGATATATATGCATATCATTGTATATCTGTAAAAATGTAGTCCATTTGAAAAGTACACAAGTTATATGTATATATAAATATATTAATCAACCTCACATACAATTTTTCTCTATCTGGATACCTGTATAATTTGGGTATCCAATCAATATTTGTTTATCTAAGCATAGTTCAATTCTATTACATTCATATCATAATCATATATTTGTCTTAATACTAATTTGTTCCTAAAGCAATTCTATTAATAATCACCCTTTATTATGTTTTCTTTATAACCGATTTCATTAACTCATCGGATACTAAAATTATATTTTCTTTTGTGACCTACACATATCACATTTAGACTTTGAATGATTTATATTAACCGTATAAGTATTTTTAAAATATCTCTGACTGCACATATTTCAAATCTTTTTCCTTACAATGTCTCAAATGAACTTTAAACATTCGGGTGAACAATCTCATGTTTATTCTCATTATTTGTTCTGTTGGAAGAAATCTTCACGTGGTATCCTAGTCATTGTCTTATGAGCATCTTGAGTCCATATTGAGACAATTGGTTTATTTGCTCAACCTTCCCTTGAATCAAGTGACTTGTAGTTGTATTTACTCTGACACATATAGGAACCCATCTCTTTTGTTTTCGAACTGGGACCTCATTGTCCTGCAGTTTCTGTCTAAATACAGGCTTGTAAACTTTATATATTTGAGACTTGTAAAATAGGCAACCAGTTCATCTGCTGTTCAAGAGCAAAAGTTCACTTCAAAGTTTTTTTTTTTTTAGGCCTACTGAATCTCCCATCTCTGTCAGTGAATATTAGATATATTTCTTCATAAATTCACAACAGCTTAGTTGCGATTAGCCGCATTTGCGTCTAGAAGCATTTGTAAAAAAAACTAATTATTTTTTATTTTTTGTTAAAATTAAAAACGTCTGTAAACGAAATGCTGCTAAACGCGAGTTACTGCATGTAGCAGCATTTTGCATGGGACTATATACAAGATTTTAGTAATGAAAATTACATTAGCAGTAATCAGCATGGATTCATGAAGAATCATTCTTGCCAAACCAATCTATTAACCTTCTACGAGGAGGTGAGCTGACATCTATATAAAGGAAGGCACGTAGACGTGGTTTATCTGGATTTTGCAAAAGTATTTGATACAGTTCCCCATAAGCATTCGGTACAAAGTAAGGTCCGTTGGTATGGACCATATGGTGAGTACATGGATTGAAAACTGGCCACAGGGGTGAGTTCAGATGGTAGTGATAAATGGGGAGTACTCGGAATGGTCTGGGTGGAAAGTGGGGTTCCCCAGGGTTCTGTCCTGGGACCAATCCTATTTAATTTATTTATAAACAACCTGGAGGATGGGATAAACAGCTCAATCTCTGTATTTGTGGACGATACTAAGCTAAGCAGGACAATAACTTCTCCAAAGGATGTGGAAACCTTGCAAGAAGATCTGCACAAATGAATGGGGTGGGCAACTACATGGCAAATGGATAAATGTAGAAAAATTTAAAATAATGCATTTAGGTGACAAAAATATGATTGCAATCTACTCACTAGGAGGAGAACCTCTGGGGGAATCTAGGATAGAAAAAGAACCTGGGGGTCCTAGTAGATGACAGTTCTGCAATGGAATGCAATGCCAAGCTGTTGCAAGCAAAGAAAACAGAATATTGGCATGCATTAAAAAGGGGATTAACTCCAGAGATAAAACTATAATTCTCCCACTCTACAAGACTCTGGTCTGGCCGCACCTGGAGTATCCTGTCCTTTTCTGGGCACCAGTCCTCAGGAAGGAAGGATGTGCTGGAACTGGAGAGAGTCCAGACAAGGACAACAAAACAAATAAAGGGACTGGAGGACCTTATTTATGAGGAACGGTTACGAGCACTGAACCTGTTCTCTCTGGAGAGGAGATGCTTGAGAGGGGATATTATTTCAATGTACAAATACCGTACTGGTGACCCCACAATAGGGATACAAATTTTCAGCGAAAGGGAAATTAATAAGACACGCGGCCATCCTTGTATAACTTACAGTCAGGCTCTCAGAACCAGACTGCGTTAGATGAGTATTTAATAACATCAGGAATGCCTAGTTTGAAGCCAGATGTAAGACAGGAACTGAAAAAGCCGATCACAATAGAGGAAATTCAAGAGGCAGTGAAAGTGGCAAAAAATATATTATAAACTTCTTTTTCCTATATTAGGACCATATCTGGTAAAAATGTACAATGGTTTAGGAGATACAAGCTCCTTTCATATAGAATCTTTGAAAGCCTTAACCTCCCTGGCGGTATGATTCTGGCTGGAATTTTGTGCTGAAAGCGGTACAATTATTTTGCATGGAAATTTGGCGTTTTTATATTGTAGGCATGCAATTCTTATGAATAACTCACTTAAATCTGTCCGTAGACATCCCGGGTATGATAAAGTTTGAAACACAAAATCATAAATTATAATATATAATAAAAATATATATAAAAATGATTCAATAATGTAATCAAATCAAAAACACTGAAATTTGCTCAGTTGCAGAATAGTCGCTGTCATTAAATTTATTGTTTGATGATAAATTGTGATTCTAATTTTTTATCGGTGTTTTCTAGCTGGTCTAAAACCACTTTTGACATAAAGGGACACTTTTTGGTTGCTATGGACAATCTCCATTTTCCAGGCAGAATTTTTTTTTTTTTATTATATAAAATGGCACTGTGTGAATCGAGTGAGCGGACGGCTCGCTCACACAGCGGGGAGACATCGCAGGATCCAGGGGAAAAGGTAAGTAACTTCCCCCCTGTATCCTGCACGCAAGCCCGAGTCTGGCTCGGGGTTACCGCTCCTAGCAGAAAAAACTGAACCCGAGCCAGACTCGGGATTACCGCTAGGGAGGTTAATCAAGATCATACCTAAGGAGGGTAAGGATCCATCACAGTGCGGGAGTTATAGACCAATATCCCTACTGAATGCGGATCTGAAGCTTTTTTCTAAGATCCTGGCGATGCGGCTTCAACAGCAGATACCCTCCCTGGTCCATAAAGACCAGGTAGGGTTTGTGCAGACGCGGGAAGCACGGGATAACATGATCAAGACTTGAACCTGATCCATGTAGCAAATACAGATCAAGTTCCATGTTTATTTTTGGGAACAGATGCCAAGAAGGCTTTTGACTGTATTAGTTGGCAATTTATGTTTTCAGTCTTAAGACACGCAGGGTTGGGAAATAATATGGTCCGATAGATTTTAAGTATTTATAACCAACCAACCGCTCAAGTTAAAGTAAATGAAGTTTTGTCCCCTTTTTTTTAAGGTTAAAATAGGACCAGGCAGGGGTGTCCACTATCCCCAAGCCTATTCACACTGTCGTGGAGCCTTTATTGAGTAGGATCCAATTGAATTCAGATATTAGGGGACTGTTGGTGGGAGGAACAGAATATAAAATGTCAGCTTATGCGGACAACATGTTTGTATACACTGACTAACCCATTAATATCCCTTCCTAATCTTCTGAAAGAGATGGAGATATATGGCTCCTTATCAAATTTTAAGATTAATCTTTCAAAATCTGAAGCGATGGGGGTTGCGATCTCTGAAGAGGTGTTGAGAGTATTGAACTCTAGTTATAAATTTAAAATGGACAGGCCAAGCATTGTATTATTTGGGTACTTTTATCCCGGCTGATCTCTCACATATATATATATATATAAATATATATATATATATATATATATATATATATATAGGCTTAATTTTCCATCATTACTATCCAGAGTAAGGATTATTTTAGAAAGATGGCATAGGGGGTTTCATTCTTGGTTTGGGAGGTGTAATATTATTAAAATGAATATTTTACCGAAATGTATGTATTTATTTCAGACACTTCCCATTTCCATACCCAATTTTTTTTTTAAAACAACTACGCTCCCTTTTCATTGGATTCATGTGGGCAAATAAACATCCAAGACTTAGGAGGAGATCCCTTTTGTCTTTACCTAAAGGATTTGGAGGACTGGAGGTGCCAGATTTGTATAAATATTACAAGGCGGCTTTGTTGATCCGCTTGATCGATTGGAACCGACATAGGAAATGAAAAAGCTGGCCCGACTTAGAACAGGCTCAGTGTAGTGTTTTATTGCAACGAGCGGCTTGATGTTTTAGGGACCTTCTGAATAGTATGAAGAGGCATCATTTGATAGGACCTACTCTACGGATGGGACACGGGCTCTTCTCTAAAGGTAAATTATCAACAAGGGACTCACCTATATTCCCCATTTTAGGGAACCCTCAGTTTGGTCCAGGCTTGAAGAAGGGACCTTTTGGTAGGTTGATAAACCAGGGTTTTTTCCAAGTTTCTCAGTTTGTGAGTTCAGGAACATGGCCTACGATACAGGAGATGATAACAGGTTGTATATCTTACAAACTGGATTTCTGGAGGGCAGTGCAGTTGAGGCATTTCTTGGATACTCTGACTTTACCAAGTAGATATGAGTAGCGACTGCTAACAAAGTTTGAGGAATACTGTACGGGGAATGGTATATTTAATCAAACTCTTTCTAAAATAAATGTATTGTTGAGTGCACCCTCTGAGGACTTTCAGTTGCCTTATTTTAGGAGGTGGGAGATGGAGGTAGGCAGGGTTTTCTCAGAGGAGCAACGCAATAAGATATTACATAACACATTTGCATACCAGATAACTGCTGGCGATGTGGGGAAAAAGGAGGGACGCTAGTCCATATTTTTTAGTCCTGCCCCAGAATATAGGATTTCTGGAGGGAGGTCTGGAAAATTGCCCAAAGGTTTAGTGAACAGGAGATCCTGGAAGACCCGACCTTTTTTTTTTTTTTACTACAAGATACTGACATAAAGGTTCATAAAGGGTTACTGCTAGCAACAATTAATAGATCAAACTAATTGATTCGTGTTAAATTAACTAATCAATTTTATTAGGGTATTAAAATGTATATTTTACAAAAGTGCAGTTCATAAAACTGATATTATATAATCAGACATTTAATTAGATTACTACAGACAAATTGGACGAACAGGACATACATAAAACGATACACAAAACACCATTCAAGTCCAGACAGGTTGCTTTAGTCCATTGTGACCACTATTGAATTAGATTAATATTATGGGATAAATTTTATTCCCTAATCCAGCCAATCGCTAGGTGGTTAGTCAATGGACTAAGTCAAAATAAGAGTGGGGAAAGGAAAGGGGATGAGGTAGATGGTAGGTATTATACTAAGATTAACTAATTCCATTCATCATATTCATTAACTAAAGAAATGGCAGTGAAGGTCAGCATAAGAAAGAGTATGACGGGACTACGTAGAGGCTAGTAGCCAATAGCTTTGGTCTTGTAATGTGATCTGAGCATGCGTGGCAAGCGTGGAATTCGCTACACACAATCGGAAAAAGTCCGATAGGACTTTGTTGTCGGTAAATTTGAGAGCAGGATCTCAAACTTTTTCCGTCGGAAATTCCGACTGAAAAAGTCCGATGGAGCCCACACATGGTCGGAATTTCTGACAACATGGTCCGATAGGACATTTTCCATTGGAAAATCCGACCGTGTGTACGGGGCATTACGGTTACAGCAACAATGCCTTAAATGGTGAATGATCTATCATTGGTCATCTTATGTATATGACTGTGTATTAGTGGGCAATTTGCTTTCCCATTCCCTTTTTCCCTAACATTTTTTGACATAAAGGTTAACCTTTATAAAAGATTGGTTCTTTGTCATCTCCTGAATGCAGCAAGAGCATGTATCCCAGCTCTGTGGAAATAGACACAACCTCCATCAGTAGGGATGTGGCTTAAAAGGGTAGAACAGTTGAATATAATGGAAGTCTTGGTTTGGGGGGGGTGCGATGGGGGACAGACGGGGAGGTTATTTATTCCCTCCCCGCTTCTTTTTTAGGCAAATATAAATGAGGAACCCCTTTATCCAGGGACAAGATGAGGGCCTTGGAGGAGGGGGGGGGGGGCTGGTTATCCATCTTTATGTTTAAAAAGGAATAATGGTTTTGATTCAAAATTATATGAGTAAGGTTCTAGAGAGAAGGAGACTATCAATTATACCAATAGATAGAGTATAAGATACTACGGTATGTCATCTAGTAGATAGAGATGGTTATCATATAATGTTTGATGTGTATGGAATATATTTTGTTATTTTGATTTAAAAACAAAAATAAAGGATTAAATTGAAAAAGAGACATTCACTGAAATTAGAAGAAAAGAGGTTTAACCTTAAACTGCGTAGAGGGTTCTTTACTGTAAGAGCGGTTAGGATGTGGAATTCTCTTCCACAGGAAGTGGTTTCAGCGGGGAGGATTGATAATTTTAAAAAAAACTATTAGATAAGCACCTGAACGACCACAACATATATACAATGTAATACTGACATAAAATCACACACATAGGTTGGACTTGATCGACTTGTGTCTTTTTTCAACCCCGCCTACTATGTAACTATATGTTTCTATGTAACCCTGAAAGTTCTTGAACAAATTATTTGATACCTTTATTTGAATACTAAAAATGGTTCAACATGTTCAAATGCATCTTGAAGTCACAAAAGGTGTGACTGTTAAAACCTGTGAGAGAACACTTGTTGTAATACATTTGGACAGAGTTGATTGCCATATGTTCAAATGATCAATTATCAATATCAATAGATGACTTGCTGTGTTAAATGGATTTGGGCTGATTTAGAATTTGAGAATCTTCACAGAACAAATTGTGTAAATATTTATGTTAATTATCCAAACATTAAACATGGCAAAATCAAGTTCTTATTTACTTATATTATCTGCCCATGATTGCATAATATTCACACAGTTTAATGTGTGAAGGTTCTCAACACCTTTAGTAAATCAGCTTCAATGTCTCTAAAACTGAATTATTAGCTAGATCATACGTATAGGGATAAAAGCAACAATGTCATTTTAATATGTCTTTGGGTGAAGGTAGTTTTTATTGGAAGTGTGAATTTTGCTATGAAATATAACATGTCATTATAATACATAGCATGGAGTCCCTATTTTTTTTTTCTTTGAGCTGACAAATAATTAAAACCTTGTTAATGCTATCAGCCTAATGCACCAGGCATAAAGGCTTATATTAATATGCTATAAAAAAAAGTCAGTGTGCATCCCCTTGTCATGCTTAAGATAGCTTGTATGCCCCTTCATCTTGGAAATTATTTAAGAGGGACACCCTATATGAGATATTCATTTCTAAAGCAGTTAAGCTCAGTGATAATGAACCCATACCCAGAAATGGGTCTCTACAAAGGCATGGGATTAATTAAAGTGGAATTACAATTTTTTTTTTTAATCTGTAAAAGTAGAAAAAAATAAGTTTTTGCTGTAATATTCACATTCCAATACAAGATGCCTCCTCAGTTCGTCTCGTCCACCATAAGATGTCACCAGTTATCTGGTTTTAATGACAACCAGCATCATTCAACCCACATTATGTCTGCCCAGGATTTCATGGACTGATGATGAACATCATCATGCAGTCTAGGCTTACAGTACTCTCAGCTGGAGTGGAAATCACACATCATTACGTGAGCACTGATCCATGCAGGAGGAAGATTAGCCAACCACTGCTGCCAAGGGATACGATAGAGGACCCTTAACATCACAGGACCAGCCTGAAGATTGCAGAAAAAAAGGGATATTGGAATTTGTTTGTTTTTTTAACTCTTAGGGGCTTCAGTAAAGTAGTGTGATTGACAGGGGTGAAAAAGGAGGCTACATTTTAACTTTAATTGAAACATACTCTTTCCCTGTTGAGGCTAATTGATGCTTAAGTTAAGCATTATATCAAACTCCCAGAGCTCCGCGAATGCTTAAAACTATTTCTCAGAAATCACTATTGATTCGTACTTTTTTTTTGATTCCCAATAAAAACTTAAAAAAAAAAAAAAAATATATATATATATATATATATATATATATATATTCTCTGACATGGAATATTCCTAGCTTATATCCAGTTATAAAACATTATTATATTAGGGAAGTAGCAGGCACACTAAATAGACAACAATAAACATGAGATCAAACACAGGCACATATCCATGCTTGTAAATCAGTATTTGTAATTATTAGTAATTATCATTATTAGTAATCATACAATGTACTTATTGACTTTAGGCCACAATAATAATGTTCAGCATATTGAGTGTGCAATAAAAGTATGTTCTATGTACAATTAAACAAACTCAATACTTTAACTGTAATGGCCATGAACATAATTGGAGCCTATATAGCAGCTGTAATATTGTGTTGTACAGTAGCACATCTCATAAATTGCCTTAGTTCTAGGACACAGTAACACAGTTAGTAGACTACTAACAAGCAAAAACTACTGTAAGTGATGACATTTTTTTTTTAATGAAATAGAAAAATCTGCTTCTTTTTTTCATTTGCCATTTTGTAGCAAATCTAATTAGCATGGATATCTTGTATTAATGATAGTAACCCTCAGCAACAGTCCTCAGATGTTTTTTGTGTCAGGGACAGGTGCAGTGGTATATATGAAATTGTGTCTAGTTTTTTTCTCAGTTTATAAATAATTTAACACATTTATTTAAACTGACACACAACAATTTGTAGCATCCTATAAACTCATGACTGGGGACAAAGTTCAGGTCTACCATGAGTTTGAGGTGGATCCTGCCTGTTCACAATCCTAACTACTGCAGGATTTTGCTAAAGCTCTGTAATGAAAATATACTGCAAAGGACTTTGAACTTAGATCAGCTATCTTAGAAAATCCAATAACGTGGAACTGTTAGGTGCCCCCCCCTCTCACTATAAAAGTTGTAAAGTCACGTGTTCGGGGTTCAGCCGGAGCGGCCTGTTCCTGCCTGTTCCTGCCTGTTCCTGAACCAATTGGCTTCCATTTTTTTTGTCACAGTTTAATTGAACAAGTTGACATTAGAAGCTGATTGGCTACCAAGCACAGCTGCATCAGATTTTGCACTATCCAGTTTTAGAAAATCAAACCCATAGTGTCAGTGTATTAGAAGCTCTTGCATGGAAATGATTAGTAAAGCCAACACACTACATTTGAAAAGATAAGGGTCAGTTAGAAAATTGTACTGTAATGATGATTGCTAGCTCTTTGGGCAATCAATCCTTGTACTGACTTTTTTGTCCTTTTTATTGTGGGCTTTATTTTTTCTTTATTTTTTTCTGGTTGATTTATGCCGCGTACACACTATCCGAATTCCGGACAGAAAAAGACAGATGAGAGCTTTTCATCGGAAAGTGCGACCGTGTGTAGTCTCCATCGGAATTTTGCTTGCCGACAGCAAAGAATTGAGAGCATGTTCTCAATTTTTCCAACGGAACAGATTTCTATTGGAAATTTCCGAACGTCTGTAGCAATTCTAATGCGCAAAATTCCTATGCATGCTCGGAAACAATTTGACGTATGCTCGGAAGCATTGAACTCGGCTTGTTGTAGTGTTGTACATTCTTGACGGTCGGAATTTGGTATGACCGTGTGTAGGCAAGACAGTTTGAGTGGAATTCCGTCGGAATTAGGGTCAGACGTCACTTTAAGCTGCTGCCTTTTTTTTGCTCTGAGGTTTTCTTTTTCTTTTGTTTCAGGGGTGCAATATTTTTGCGTTATTCCTAATTTTGGGGTACATTATTTTTCATTTTATGTTTAGAGGGCCTTTATTTTAGCTCAAACTGTTTTATTTTCAAGAAGGCTTCCTTTAAAAAATTGGTCTTTTGGTTTCGGGGGTGGTATTTTCAGGGTTTATTTCGTTTTTTTTTTTTTCATTATATTATGTTTATAGGGTTTTTTTTTACATTTGTGGTGGTCAAAAGTTTTGCTGCCAGGTTGCTGCATCTTTTAAGACCTCATTCACATGGACAGACCTATTTGTATACCAGTGCAAAGAGCCATCTTCTACCAGGTGGGATGCGCAATTGCAGACCCATGCAGGCTGCCTATTTAAATCAACAGACAGCCAGATGCATGGACCTGCATGGATCTCCAAGTGCATTCAGGAAAGCAAGTCTGTGCAAGACTTTTGTATAGGTGTATGGAATAGAACCGAATATAAGAATAGAGGATGGGTGGATAATTGAAAGTTTCACCCCCTCTATTCATAGATCATATTCAATTCATAAAAGCTGTAGTACAGCTCTAGATGAAAGCCTGTGACAATCCTTTAATTGTAATAACCCCTATTGTACAGGAAGATTATGGTGGTGGAGATAAGGGGGCAGGGCAGAGAAGATTACCTACTAACAGTGAACACAAAGGACACATCCTGCTCACTGTAAGTTATGTCCCGTGTGCTGATTTTTGTGTTTTAAATGTTGTCTGCTCTTAGGCTTTAATTCATGAAATAAAAAAACCCCTGCCTAGATTCTTTTTCTCTAGTATATTTCAACCATTTCTCCCTGATTAAAAATGTCCTGCTGTTGGCCACTCTTACACTTTTTAGTTTGCAGTATCTTAATTATTGCAGTAAAGCCCCAACATGTGCTCTTTGTTTCTAGCAAATTGGGTCTAGCCCTGGTTTTTAAAATTGCACTGCTGGTCAAGAACATAGCACTTTCCATAGAAATGGCATTATATATCACCAAGTGGTTCCTAGACTCCACTAGTGATACATATTATTAGTGTAAAATAATATTTAATCTCAGAGTCAGATAAATTAAAATGATATTTACATTTTTATAAAATAAGATAAAAAGGGAAAAGTGGCATGGGGTTTCCCTTAATATTGAAACCAGAACCATTTTTCTGGGCATGCTTGCTGGGTTCCAAGTAAAAGGAAGGAAACCAATAAGTGCCCACTCATATTGTACCAGTCCAGGTGACATGCCTTTCAAATCACCTCTGTACCAATGTTGAAAGAAAGGGTTCTCTTCCCCATCTTTGGTACCTCAAGAAGCATGTGAGGGTACTATGAAGGGGGGTGCTTATCGTGGAGTCTGAATCCCCCTTTATACTAAGGGGGTACCAATATATTAGCCCCCCATGGGAATAAGTACAGGGGTACATGATGACCCATCAGTCATTGATGTTTGAATGCCACACTACAATAATTTAATGAACTATAAAACTAAACACAAAACTGTAAATCTATATTACTTGGAAAGCCAGCAGCTAACTTTTCCTGGAAGCACCATCCTATCAATAAATGAAAAGCCTAAACACAACATTTTTTAAAGACTTTAAAGAGTATGTAAACCCAACATTTCATATTCCCAATATGTGCCTGCTGTACCATTTACTTGTATGAAATTGTATCCTGCTCCCTTTGTATATGCTTCCATTGTGTGAAATCCCTGGTGTTCAGCTCTTTAGCTATACTGGGAACTCAGCCTGCTCTGCAATGATCAGACTTGTCCTGACCCCCCCCCCCCCCCCACACACACACACACACACACACACACATAGCCTTTAACTGGGAAGATCAGTTTTCTGCTTTTTCTCCCCCTCCCCCCAAGCTTTTTTTTTTACTTGTTTTACCGTACATTTCTGTTTTAAACTGAATGGGTTACAGGCATACCCCACTTTTAAGTACACAATTGGGTTTATTTACTAAAGCTGGAAAGTGCAAAATCAGGCTCACATCTGCATAGAAACCAATGAGTTTCCAGGTTTTATTACCAAAGCTTAATTGAACAAGCTGAGGTTAGAAGCTCATTGGTTTCTTTGCAGAAGTGAGCCTGATTTTGCACTTTCCAGCTTTAGTAAATAAACCCTATTGTGTACTTAAATGTGGGGTATGCCTGTATTTTACAAGGTGATTGTTTACAATCGCCTTAAATGTGCTCCGAAAAAACATGGAAAACCCATCATATACACCAAAAATTTTCCAATAAAAAAATTATTTTAGTATAAGATTTTGTCATAAATATTTCATGCTATATAATAGATAACATATCTGTGGCGGGCATAACCCTCAATGGGGCGGCCTTTTTTTGGGCTTACCGGTTACCTCCGCTTGGCTTGTTCTTCCATGTCTAGGGGTTCCCAGGGTTATTACCTAACGACTTTGGACGCTGACACCATAAAAGTCCTTTAGAAAGGTTTTATTTGCAGGGGTAACATCCAACAAACACAGTCTCGTATGGGAACAGAGGGCAAGGGTGAAGAAACTCAGGCACCTTGAACTGCCTACCCTTAGAAGGTCTCTAATGCTAAACCCAGAGAGTAGCCTCTCGCAGCTGGGTGCTTCAAAGTTGAGCAATCTCTAGCCAGAGATTATGATGGTCAGCACTTAGATACGGAACTTTCAAAGTCTCTGAACATGAATAAAGTCTCGACCGAGAATGAATTAGGAACCTTTTCTCAGTACCTGAAACGTTTTCTGTCTCCTTGGCAGTACTGCGAAATTGTGGATTCGTTAATGTCCTTAACAACCCAGCAACCAGGCACTTCTTGTTATGCCAGCTTGTTGGCCCTCCTCCGAAGAGTCCTCCCCAGGTGGCTTACACGAGCTGCGATGCCCCTCCAAGTTGAGAGGACACCCGGACACCTTGAATCCTCCCTCAGTCACTGCGCCTCGGACCAGCTGGTTTTCCGAGACTCGGGAACAGACAGATCCTTTGCCCCAGACCAAGCGGGTCTATGGGGCTAGTCAGAAGAACCATGTTGCGGGAGGGCAAGCGCTCCCAGGCCTGGGACCCCTCGCGGGGCTACCCCGGTCCAGATTAAGGAACAGGCAGCTTCAGCCGAACCCCGAACACGTGACTTCAGCACCTTAAGTACCCTTCCCCAGACTCCCCAGCAGGGCCAGAAACACCCACTGATTGGCTCCGGGGAATGTTGATACCCAAACCATCCAAACAGGCCTGATTCTGAGCCTGTCATGTGTATCTTACTGTACCCATGACCAGGCAGAATCCTAGTACAGCCCAGCCAAACTGATGCCAAAGTTAAACCTGCACAATTAACCCTCAGAATCCCGTTAATATTCTGAGGAGAAAAACAAAATTTTCACATAGCGGACACCTTGTAAAAGTGTCGCCGCTACATATCCATAAAATATATGTGATTTAAAAAATCCATGCGCTGTATATATAAACTACTCTTATGAATCAATTGTCCAATTTACATCAATGCTTTTTGTGGTTACACCGCTTCTTCAAAACTGGCTCATACATGAATTATTTTGATTAACAAAAGTTTAGTCTACCTATGAAAGAAACAATATCATCATAGTAATACAGTGTAAATATGCATAAAATTACAGACATAAGTCTTCAATAAAAATTGCATAAATATAATGCTTAGAGTACCGCACCACATCAACAAGAGGGTGTTATGCATATTGCATATCTGCCCTATGCATTTATGGTGCAGTTTGAGAGGGTGTAAACTTTAATATACTATTCAGAAAAAAACTATGTCAAGAAATAGAGAATGTCCTCAAAGAAAATAAAGTTCTACCCAAACGAACATTTTCCCAAGCTGCAATAATGTAAAATGACTGCCAGGAACTTCAGGGGATGTCATTGAGCAAATTTGGTCAATGACATCAGCAGGGATTTTCAACTATCAATGATGTCACCCAGGATTGCCTTTATCATAAAGTACAAAGATTGTGAAGAGGCTCTTGTCTCTTACCATTGAGGTAAAGGTGCTTTGCAAGGCGAGAGGCTTTTCTACCCACTCTCTGAGAAGTACCCCAATATCGAAACGCCTGTAACCTAGTCTGGTAAAAGAAGGGGGGCTGCATGCTTCTGCCCTACCTTTCCTGGCCACCCAGATTGCATGTCTGGATTGAGTCTGGCAGGAATATTAAGGGGAATCCATGCTGTTTTTAACTCATTGTTTTTAATTACAAAATGTAAACTGCCACAAAACATATTGGGGTGCTGTTGTATGTAAGCCTAGCTAGTTATAAAATTTAAAAATTTAATTTTACAGCCCAACAAGCACTGCAATGTATGCTGTGACTGAGACTGTCTGTGAAAATTGTACTATTCTGGATCACAGTGTAAAACTATAAGTCATCCCACAAGCATGTTAAAAAGAACTAGTGTATGTTGTCCTCAAGGCCACATGCAAAATCCTCCCCCAGCTGTATTTTATTTTTACTTCCTTGTTTTGCATTAGTGCATGTCCCCCATGACAGTAGCTAGCTTCCAGTTCTTTTTTTTTTTTACAATGGCTTGCCTATTAACTTTACAAATGGCCAGAACAAATAAACATGATTTTCCATTATTTGACTTATATGGGGTTCCTTGAGTTTCACAGATTTTAAGCAGGACACTGCAAACCTATTAGAACTGAACCCAGGCAAATCTGCTCATTCCTACTCTTGACAATCAGGGTTTAAATTATTATTTTATTGACTACATCACTTTAAAATTGTTGTAAGATTGCACTTTGCAGTTTATTATTGCCCTTTTAACAACCCTATCAAATAAGCAGAATATATGCACTTTCATATTATTTTGTTTTTTTTAAATTGGCTCTAAGCAGTGACTAATTTTTAATTACAACATATGTACTGTACAGTATTGAAGGCATGCGGGTTGACAAAAAAAACTGTTTGGTTTTATCTGAAGTAAATGACATGAATGTAAAAATGGTTTTGAAATTGAGGTGTTATATATGCCTATCTTTTTAATTTCCTCTGCAGTTTTATATGTGTTCATATAAGAGATTTTTTTGTGATTTTGCTTCATTTCTTTCCTATTGCTTTATAGCAGTCTTAAATGTTGAATGCCTAGTCCATTGAATTCAATTAGGCGAAGTTAATGTTCATTACAAGGATTTACATTACCATAGCCCTGGTTACTTAACCTTTAATTACCCTGATTTACCAGCATTACAAAAGTGCTTTAAGCACAACCTTCAAAATCATGCTCTATCAGACCATTTTTATGAATCAAAGATGTGTTTAGCATACAAGTCATAGAGAGAAGAAATAAAGAAAATGTGCTTAAGTATGCTATAGCTGTTCTTTTGCCATAACAAATCATTTTATATTTCTTAAAATTCAGCAAGCTAATAAGACAATTAGCATTTACATGAAAAAAGAAAACAAGCTTGATTTAATCTGACCTTTGTGACTTTTAAAATACTCAAAATGTATATTTAACATATAAATTTCATCAAAAACTTTATTTGTATTAATTGTATAGCATGAAAGCATGCAAACATGTCTAGTTTCAGCCCTTGCTCAAAGGAGATATAACTTTCGTAGGTTTATTACATGAAGTTTTTTTTCTACCTTATATTAAATCTTATAAAAACCCTGATTTACCATCCTCTTCAAATATCCTATAATATATAAGTTATTTGCCCTTTTTATATTCTGGACATGATTAAATATTTGAGGTGAGAACAGATTCACTTGACTTCATCCTATCATACTGAACTTTTTTCTCAATTCTTTAGTAAATCAAACCAGCACTTTTATAATGACTGAAACTGGTGAGTCAACAGTTCCTTAACATGCAAAAAGACTGATTGAATTCCAGTGACAAGTCTACTAATTTCCCAAGAAATTTCTCATGATACATGCCTCACTACTTTAGTAGAACTTATTTTTCCAGCGACAGAAGCTGGCTGATGTGCCTTCCTCTTTTAAAAATATATTTAAGTTTATTAAGAATTGATTAATATGCCTGATGGGTCATTAGTTCCTTACTGTGGACAAATTATAACCTATGGTAAATCCTAGTCACATTCATCTACTCATTACTCAAGATACATGCAACTATATGATATAGGCATAATTGTTTAATGTATTCCTTCATTTTTATTTGCTCATAATTACCCCATAGCATTTATGCTGCTTTGAATACATGATCACCCAGCCAAAAATGTCATAATGAACATAACCATGTTTAATATGTTAGCAACAGTGCCGAAGTGTAGCCACCTCATGTATCAAGTTTCTCAAATCATAATCTATGTTTCCAAGCCTGAAATAAGCCTTCTTCATAGCACACTCTGTTGACTTAAAGCGGGAGACCCACAAACCTTTTTTTTTTTTGTTAAAAGTCAGCAGCTACTAATACTGCAGCTGCTGACTTTTAAAATAAGGACACTTACCTGTCACAGGGTCCAAACTGTCCCTCGGTCCTCGGATGCTGCCACCGCCATCTTCACTATGGGAATAAGGAAATGAAGCCTTGCGGCTTCACTTCCCAGTTCCTTACTGTGCATGCGCGAGACCCGTGTGTGTCCCAGCAGACAGCACAGTGGGACAGTAAGAGGCATAGACTCCAGTGGGAGTCTATGCCCCGAAGTGGGTGCAAATACCTGTATTGGACAGGTATCTGCACCCCCACCCCCCCTGAAAAGGTGCCAAATGTGACACCGGAGGGTCCGAAAAGTGGAGGGTTCCGAAAAGTGGAGGTTAAATTTTTGTGTGAACCTCCACTTTAAGCTAGAACTTTTTCACTACAACTACTGTCGCCAATTAATGCTGTTCAACACTGTTGTTAAACTTATTGTATTGGATATTACTGCCTCTGGCATTTTGTTAAAATGCAATGTAAACCTGATTTTTACTTTCCAATAAAAATCTATGGAAAAAAATAAAAATAAATAAGCCCTTTTGGTGCTTAGCCCTTCTCCTGCTATTCAGTGAGCAAATTCAGAAGCTTCAGCCTTGTTTCTAACTCCCACCCAATTCAACTGAATTAGGTGGAACATAGCACTAGATAGAATCAGGCCTTAAAAATATTCTGTCACAGACTTAAAAAGTGGGAAAAGCAAAGGAAAATCTAACATTTTAATTGTTTACTTGCAGAGATTTTAATTTTCATAAATTCTTTTTATTCACTTGTAATATGCCCTTGAACTTCCTAGAAATTTTGACTACCCCAGAAGAATCAATTCCCTAATAAGCCCTCTCCCTTCTTGCATGTCAAAACCCTCTCTCCTTCTGGGAGTATCTATTTACTGTCTGTGCTGACCCAGCATCCTGTACCTCCTCTCACCTCCCTACAGTCTGACTGGTCAAGGGACATCTATTAAGCAGGAGACCTTTCTACTTGCTGGAAGAGGCACTATAAATGGACTGATGTTTGGCTTACTGGTTTGAATAAACTGAACATTGTGCCAATTGTTTGATAGCCATTACCTTTAAAATACTATTAACGTGAGCACTATTATTCAAAGAATGGTTTGTGGGTGCCATTGACATCACCTTGTTCCTCTGGTGGCAGTCATCAATTGGGGTTTTATGGGCTCCTTATGTGTTTTATGGGATCTCTATGCCAGTTCACTGACAAATAGCATCTTTAGTAATACTATTACAGATTTTCACCTCACTCCTGAAAAAGCAAAATGAGTCCTAGACATATCCAAAAACCATTGTAATGACATACAATTATTGTATGCCTACACTAAGCCCTGGTTTGTTGGATCTAAAATACATTATTCAAATTGCATGGAATTGGTGGTGGTGGTTATGAGCTGACCAATAGGGGGTGCTAACAATACCATGTGAGAATGCTATAATCTATGTTTTTATAAGTGTGGGTTGTGGTTAACATTGACACTGTTTGTGACATAAAATAAAAATTCATTCTTTTTAGCAGTGTTTTTTTTTGAGTGGTAACATCTTCTTTTTTAGCATAAAGGCTTTTTCAGGTTACATATTTTTACTTCCATATGATTAGAAAGACATTACAATGTTTTTTTTTTATGGATACCATACTTTGCAGGTATTTTAGAGGAGATCTAAAATCAAAATATACAATTTCATTTTTATAATATGATCATTGCATGATCAATACAAATGATAGCTATTTTGACAATATAACATAAGCTTATTTGAAAAGACTCCTTTCCTTTTGTGTGTTCTGCTGAAAGTCTCTTTCAACAACTTCCTGGATTCCCCACAAGCTTCGTTTCTTCTCTGCTCATTCCTTTGATTTGTTTTTATTATTTGATTTCTATGGACTACTTACTGCAAGCAGTAATGATGTCACATGTGGTGTTTCATATATTGACTGTGTCTCCTGAACCTCCTCCTCTTCAGAACATCCAGATGTATTGCAGGCTCAGTGAAATGGGTAATGCAGCAGTGCATATTCACAATGCATAGAGGAATGTGTCATTCATTGAAGGAAGTAAATGTGTGAGCGTCTTCAAATTTCAAGATCATTCAGATTAATAGAGGCAGGGCAGAAAAAAATGAAATCCAATGTGAAAATGAATAAATTGTATTAAATTTTGACCATAGACACAGTTTAAACATCATTTGTCATTGGCATGACCATGTGCATTGTCCAAAGTTGGTTTTGAATAAGTTACATGCTACATAGCTTTGAGGTTATAGTAGGCCCTATATCTATGTTGCAATTGTTCTCCCTACCTTGCACGTAATCTAATTCAATTGCAAATCTTTATTTATTATAAATATGTATTGTCTTGCTGTCTGTATTTGTAAATAGCTGGTGAACTACAATCTTAGTATAAAATATCTAAACTGTTTTAATTAAAAAAGAACAAGAACAAAACACTTTAAAAAAGAAATAAGAAATAAACTGATATTTAAATTCCTCAACTGACTATACAAAAGAAATTCAAGAAAATAAATATATGACTTATTATGTTGTCAAAAGTACAGAAAATGTTATAAAAATAGGTAATGTACTGATGGCTTTTGTTCAACATTCACCATAGGGAATTGTATTCATATAGAGTGTTCCACTTTACAGTATGAATAGATTTTATTTCCTGCTGCTTAAAAATTAATGCATATAAGTAGAGGCTAAGTAACATTTTCAAATATACAATTTTTACTTCCAGTTCATAAATGTTCAACTTTAAATACAGACTGTAACCCTGACATAGATATCTTAAGTAAATTCTTCAATGCAGCAAAGTCAGACTAATACATTTAAAATAGTATTATACAATGAAATTCATTAATTTCTGCCAGTATAAAGGCAGTTGTACAAGGTTCTATTCTCAAATGTGTTCAGTACTGCTGGCATTGATAGATAAAGACTAGAGATGGGCAGTGTTATACCTGAAGGGTTCCACATGTACTGTCACTTTAAGGCTGGCTCCACCCAGGAGTGATGACAAGGGTCAAGGGGCATAGTAGCCATCTTAGAGCACATGTAAGGAAGCATAATAAGATGTACTGTCCTGAGATGCATGTTGCAGTTTACAGTGAGTACTGAAATAAACATCCATTGTCCCAGACCAGAGTCTTGTGTCTCTCACAACTCAGAGGATATAACAGTGGCGACGAGGATGGGATTTACAAAGTGTCTATCAGTCTGAGAGAGAGACAGACAGTGTGGATTGTCACCTGGATAAAAGCAATCACAGATCCCAGCAAGACAATGGCATTAATCGGGACATTAAGTGAATTTGATGGAGAACAGACATCCTGGAGTTCCTGGGTTGAGAGACTGGAACAGTATTTCAGTGCAAATGCCATTCCAGATTACAGGCAAGTAGCAGTATTTCTGACAGTGGTTGGTGCTAAGACATATGACACTCTTAGAGATCTGCTTTCCCCTGTAAAACCAGCAACTAAGACCTTGGCAGAGCTCCTGACACTGTTAGAGGATCACTTCCAGCCTAAACCACTAGAGATTGCAGAAAGATTTCGGTTTTATCAGAGGCAGCAGCAGCCAGGTGAAGAAATTAAAGCTTATGTGCTCGCCCTCCGCAGACTAGCCTCTACCTGTTCTTTTGGGGAGTACCTACCTACTGCACTGAGAGATAAGTTTGTCATGGGACTGAACAGTGAGTCTAGCCAAAAGAGACTGCTAACGGAGAAAGACCTTACCCTAAAAAAGGCAATTGAAATAGCTTCAGTGATGGAAATGGCTGTGAAAGATACAGAGGAATTGAACCCCCAGGCCAGAAGGGAAGAGGTGAAACAGGAAGTTTTCAGAACAGCAGTCAAGCCCACAGTCGCAAACTGGAAAAATAAACCCCCACCAAGTCGGGAGTCAGTTTGCTACCGTTGTGGGAATACAGACCATGATCATAAAGTCTGCCGGTTTAAGGATCAGACCTGTCATAATTGTGGTAAAACAGGCCATCTGAAACGAGTTTTCCGTAGCGCAAAGGTGCGAGATAAACAACCTCTGAACCCCAAGACAAAGACATATATGGTGGGAAGATATACATCTGAGTCAGAGGATGAGGAAGTGCTCCACAGATTAGACATACATCATATGCATTCAGCACCCTCTGCAATGACTGTAGAGGTAACTATTGAGGGAAAGAAACTCAAGATGGATGTAGACACAGGAGCAGCAGTTTCAGTTATCACTCAGAAACAATGGAGACAACTTCAGACCCGAACGACTGTCGGCCCAACACCAATCAAACTGCAGACATACTCAAAGCAGATACTCCACCCACTGGGTTACTCGAAAGTACAGGTATTGTACAAGGGTCAGACAAAGAGACTGCCATTATATATCCTAGAAAATGGGGGACCCCCTCTCTTTGGGAGAGACTGGATTGCTCACTTTGGTATGCCAGACATCGCCATAAATCCCTGTAACACTGTTACAATTCCATTAGGAGATAATGAGAGATGGGTGGTGTCCCTGAAGCAGCGGTTCCCAAAGATCTTTGATGACCAGTTGGGGAAAATAAAGCATGACTGTGTGAGACTCAAGCTGAAACCCAACGCTCAGCCTAAGTTCTTCAAAGCTCGGACAGTACCTTTCGCACTCCGAGCAGGAGTGGAAGCAGAACTAAGTCGGCTGGAGGAACAAGGTGTCATCTCAAAGGTAGAGCACAGCGAGTGGGCATCACCGGTTGTACCAGTAAAGAAAGCGAATGGGGACTTACGCATTTGTGGCGATTTCCGCATGGCACTGAACTCCCAACTGGAAATAGATCAGTATCCTCTACCCAGAGTAGATGACATTTTTGCCTCTCTTGCAGGGGGTCAAAAGTTCATCAAGCTTGATCTCAAACAAGCATATTTACAGTTTGAGGTCCATCCTTCTTCCCGCAAGTTTCTGACCATCAACACCCACAAGGGGCTGTATGAGTACAATCAGATGGTGTTTTGGTGTAGCCTCTGCCCCAGCCATTTGGCAACGAAAAATGGATGAGATTTTGGCAGACATTCCTTTCACGCAGTGCCTGCTAGATGACATGCTCATCACGGGACGGACGGACCAGGAACACAAGTGGAACGTGGAGCTTGTGTTGGCGAGACTCCAAGAGCAGGGTCTGAAAGTGAACTTGCCAAAATGCCAATTCATGGTGCCTAAATTGGAGTTTTGTGGCCACCTTGTGGATGCAGAGGGTATACACACCACGGAAGCCAAGGTTGATGCTTTAGTCAAAGCTCCTGCCTCAACCAACGTCCAGCAGCTGCGATCATACCTTGGCTTGCTGAACTATTACCACAAATTCCTGCCAGATCTGGCACACACCTTGTTTCCGTTGAACAAGCTTTTGGAGAAACACTCCAGATGGGACTGGTCAGCTGCATGCCAACGTGCTTTCGAAGTCTCTAAGCGGAAGCTGTTGGCGTCACGCATGCTCGTGCACTATGACCTCCAGAAGCCTCTCACCTTGGCTTGTGATGCCTCACCCTATGGTCTGGGGGCTGTACTATCTCACATCTTACCAGATGGGTCAGAAAAACCAGTGGCATTTGCCTCCAGGTCTTTGACAAAAGCAGAAAGCAATTACTCACACATTGACAAAGAGGCTCTTGCACTGATATGGGCAATTAAGAAGTTTCATCTTTACCTGTATGGTAGGGAATTCACCATACTGACAGACCATAAACCACTCCTTCAGATCTTTAGCCCTGACAAAGGCATCTCTCAGACTACTGCGGCTCGCCTCCAACGCTATGCCCTATTCTTGGGAGCATACAGCTACAAAATGTCCCGACTGACAGGGAGGTCGATGGACTCTTCTCCACCGGTCAAGAGTTGTCGTTACACCAACCTGTCCTTCTTGTCTTCTGGGGAGATAGCAGCCCATACAGCCAAGGATACCTTTCTGAAAACAATACTCTCCTGGGTACGGTCCGGTTGGCCTGCAACCGTCACACAGGATTATGAACCTTATTTCCGTAGGCGTATGGAATTAACTGTGGCTGGCAACTGTGTTTTATGGGGAGACCGAGTGATCATTCCACAGACCCTCCGGAGGCACATTCTGGACTTGCTACATACTGGTCATCCCGGGGGCACACGTATGAAACAAAAGGCCCGAGGCTATGTGTGGTGGCCAAACCTAGACTCAGATATCACGACATATGTGAATGCTTGTGCTGGATGTGCACAAACGGCAAAAGACCCTCCTCGAGGGTGCGTCCAGCCCTGGACTTGGCCCACGGTTCCTTGGTTTCGCCTACACTTGGACTTTGCAGGCCCGATCAGAGGACATACCTTCTTGATCATAGTGGACGCCCATTCAAAGTGGCCTGAGGTAATTCCTGTTACTCAGCCAACGACTAAGGCAACGGTTTCCATACTGTTACATCTCGCTGCTACGTTTGGATACCCCAGAGAAATCGTTACAGACAACGGTGCACAATTCACCAGTCAGGAGTTTCAGCGTTTCCTGACTGCCCACAACATCAAGCACAAGTTGACCGCACCTTACCACCCGGCTACAAATGGTCAAGCAGAACGGTTTGTGCAGACTTTTAAACGCTATTTCAAAGCTACAGTGGCTGCAAGTAAACAACAGTCCCTGTCACCCCAGCAGCTGGACTCCTTCCTTTCTGCTTACAGAAACACACCACATGCAACCATCGGGAAAACTCCAGCAGAACTCCTTCTGGGTCGGCAGCCATGGACTGTTTTGGACATGCTCCGCCCTCAAACAGTCCAGGAACATGTACTGCAGTCCCAAGACAAGATGGTCAAACACCATGAGCTCCCCCGATTCACAGCCCAACAAACGGTATGGGCCCGATCGTATGGGGCCTCCAACACCCGTTGGCTTCCTGCTGTCATTGCAGAGACTTTGGGACCCAAGATGTATAGGGTCTGCCTGGAAGATGGTTCCATTTGCAGACGGCATGCGGACCAACTGCGTCCTCGGTTTCAACTGCCCGAATCCCTGATGCCGGCAGAACCACCAGTGTCGCAAGGAACTGCTCCCAGCGGATCAGAATGCACGGGGACTGATGATTGGGGGGAATCTGAACTTTTGCACTCGGCTCCAACAGAGCCCTCCAGCCCTGGTCCGGAGGTCTGTTCACCCACTGAGCTGGTGGATCCGTTCTTGGCCCCGCCGGGGCCGATTCCGGCCAGCCCTGTTTCCTCCGGTCCCGAGTCGCTGGGTGCCCGCCCTCAACGACACTGTCGCCCTCCTGACCAGTTTCAGCTTCAAGACCCGTTACGAGACTTTCGACGGGGTCGCCGAAAGTGATCCGATGACATTGTATCCCCGCAACTGTCCCCGGTTCACATCTGGATGCAGGAATCTCCTGTGTTTGGAGGACTGTTATTGGACAGTTATTAGTTAATGTTTTGTGCCTGTTCTTGTTTTGTTGTAATTTGTTTTTTTTAGGGATGGATGGAAGGTGTTATACCTGAAGGGTTCCACATGTACTGTCACTTTAAGGCTGGCTCCACCCAGGAGTGATGACAAGGGTCAAGGGGCATAGTAGCCATCTTAGAGCACATGTAAGGAAGCATAATAAGATGTACTGTCCTGAGATGCATGTTGCAGTTTACAGTGAGTACTGAAATAAACATCCATTGTCCCAGACCAGAGTCTTGTGTCTCTCACAACTCAGAGGATATAACAGGCAGAACGACCCCCTGTTCACTTTGAACCTTGGAACACCTTTGCTAATGTTGGAAACCGAATAATGAACCCCATTGAAGTCTATGTGACCCAAACTGGAAAAATCAAAAGTGCCCATTTTGATGACTTATATGCAAGTAATTGGACTTAAAATGGTTATGGGGCTCCTGGTACTGCCCTGGGGGACATGTATCAATGAAAAAAAAGTTTGTAAAAAAACATAATTTAAAATAAGCAGTGATTTATTGATGCTTAAAGATTAACCATAAAATTTGGAAATAGCAATAAATATGCCTTTAGATATAGTGCCTGGAGGTCCCCCGAGTCTGTCTGTAATGTGGCACATCTGTACCATGTACAGAGCCTGCTGTAGCAATAATGACATTTATAAAGCTAAAAAAATGAAATTTTCCATTCAAGCTTTATTTTATATACATAAAAAAACTCGAGTGTGGCGCTATATAAAAGGAAATGGTGATCAAAAGTCCATTTATTTTATATACAATGGCTTGGGGAGCCAGTCTGTATGATGAGGCCACAATTTTGTGCACTTGGAACATGATTAGAGACTTTTTAGATATATTCTGGTGTCTCTTTCTACTTTGGATATAAGTAACAGGTGCAAAAAAATGGGTGTTGGTAGTTCCTTTACACCGTAACCCTATAAAGGTAATCTTGATGAAAGCAAGAATTTACCTTGCTGTTAAAAATTTTAATAATAGGCACCTGTCAAACAGGTGCAGAAAATGTACTCTTTGAGTGGCGGTGGTGCCTTCACACTGTAACCCTATAGTTGTACTCTTGATGAAAGCAAGAATTGGCCTTGCTGTCAAAAATGTAAATTATATGCACCTGTTAAACAGGTGCAAAAAAAATTGGGTGTCAGTGGTGCCTTTGAAATGATATACACATGTCATGTCAAACAGGTGTGGAAAAATTGATATTTGGGTGTCCGTGGTGCCGTCACACCTTAACCCTATAGAGGCACTTTTGATAAAAACAAGAATCAGCCTTGCTGTCAAAAACATAAATGATATGCACCGGTCAAAAAGGTGCAGAAAAATTGCTCTTGGGTGTTAATGGTGCCCATGAAACCTACACCAAAAAATGTCTTTAAAATGAAATCAACACCCACAATGCTAGGCAGCCTAGACAGCCTTTCAGAGATTCCAGATCCAAAGCACTTAATCGGCATTCAGGGTTTGATAGCTGCTGCTAATCCAGGACTGATTTATTTTGCTAAATGTCAGACAGTCCACAGAGTCTGTGGACAGACACGCTCTCTTATCTGTCACAAAACCTCTGGCAGCACTAAATGCCCGTTCAGAAAGCATGCTGGATGCGGAGCAGCCAAGCAGTTCAGTTGCATACTGGGCAAGTTCTGGCCAGTGGTCTATTCTCATGACCTAGTAGATCATCATCTGGAAAGGTCTCCATGTCTTTTTTCGCCCCTAGATAATTTCCCACCATATGGTGTCTGCATAAAGTGAGCCTTGCAAGAAAATGGAGTCCTGCACTAGCAGGAACACAACAGGGATTGTGTAACTGATGCATGCATTGTCACTGCTCACCATCCTTGTGACCTCCTCAAATGGTGACAGTACAGTGCATGCATCCTTTATCAGCAGCCATTGGTATGGGGGAAAAAAAGCTGACCCGGCCTAAGTCTCATTGTGCCATACTCACACAGGTACTCATTGATGACCCTCTTCTGCATGTGCAACCACTGCAGCATTGCCAACATTGAGTTCCACCTGGTGGGCCTTTCACAAATCAGGCGGTTTATAGGCAGGTGGAATTCTCACTGAATTTCAGCCAACCAAGCACTCGCTGAGTATGACTGCCGGAAATGGCTACAGATTCTTCAGGCCTCCTTTAGCGGATCTTCCAACCCTGGCTACCTATTTAAGAAATGCTGCACTACCAAGGCATGACACATGTGTCAACTTTCCCTGTCTAAGGTGGACTGGAGGTTTGTGCAATTATTGCACATCACCATTCCTGGCAACAGCTGGCATGGCATGAACCACCTCTGGGCCTGCCCATGCAGAGCTGCAAGAATCTCTGCTCTGGTTTGGCTCCTGTCCTCTAAACAGACCAGCTGAAACACTGCATAGCACCTTTTAGCCTGATTCATTAAACAGCCCCTTAAACGCTTAGTGGGTACATGTGATTCATAAGACAATTCAGCAGAGATGGGCATGGAGGAGGAGGGGGAAGAGCTGACGACAAATCTCGCATCATCCCCTCTAGCTGTATGGAGACATGACTGCACAACAAGCTGCAGCACTGAGCCCTCTCCTACATCCTTCCGAGTTGCAAGCAGAGTTACCCAGTGTGCTGTGAATTAAATATATCATCCCTGACCATGGTTGCTGGACCACGTGTCAGCAGTATCATGTACCTTGTGGCCAACTGCCTTTCTGCCTTGCCCAATGATGCCACAACATTGCTTTCCACGTAAGGGTAGAAAGCTGGAATGGCCTTACGTGAAAAGAAATAGCGACTGGGAACCTGCCATTGTGATGCAGCACATTCTACAAAAATCATGGAAAGGGGCAGAATCCATCAGACAGAAAGGCAGGAGTTGTAAAACCAGCAGCTTTGACAAGCTTGAATTTAGATGCTGGGCATGTGGGTGGCAGTGACTGTATTTTTTTTTTTTACTGCAACAGATGAGGCAGAGAAATTTGCCTGCTATAGTCTACAGCTGGTGGTGTGCTACTGGCAGACATGCTGCAAGGACCTGGGACACCCTGCACTATAAAATAATCCCTGTCAGTGGAGGCTGCTGAAAGGTCATGAGGTATAGCAGGGGTAGACCGGAAAGTGAGGAGGAGCAGAATTGCGTCCCTTTTTTGTGACTTTCAGGTGCTCTTGCCAATGGGCTGAGTGGTGGGAGGTTAAATGCCTTGTCAAGCATATGGTACCCAAATGGCTTGTGTTTTTTCCACACTTTATGTGTTTAAGGTAAAGTTTGCAAATTGCAACAGTGTAATTGGCTGCACATGTGATAAAAAGGCCAAAAACAGCTGAGCTGTGGGAAGTGGGCTGGGAGATAACAGCTTCACAATCTGGTGGAATAGGGTCGCTGCTTTCTACTCTTCCATGACGGCTGCCTCTTTGGGGTTGTGCCTTACCCTCACTGTTGTCCTTCCTTTTTTTTTGCACCCAAATTGCGTTAGTGATCTCATCAACATCATCATCCCCTTCATCCTCATTATCACCGGAGGCAGCTTGGCAATACACTGAGGCTGCCAATTTGTTTTTTTACCAGTGTTCTCAACACTTTGTAGGCTCATGTAACTACCTTCCTCAACCTCAGAACCAAGATCTAAATCAAGTAATGGCTGTGCATCGTCAAGGCGAAAGTGGCCAATGCTGTGCTCAAATAATTCAGCTGACTCCTCCATGCCTGATGCTGGGGCTATGACCGGACTAGCTGTGAAAAGGAGGAAAGGAGGCAGAATAAGCCACTCTGGCTGCTGCAGTGGACTATGCACTAGTCTCTGCTTGGGTGACGGAGCATGAGGAGGATAGGGATGGTTTAGTAAGCCAGTCCACCACCTCCTCTGCATGCTGTGGCTGGCTAGCAGTGGCAACATCATTAAACAGAGGAATTGATGCCCTACCTGAGGACAAACCACGGCCACCTTTACCTGTGGACACATGTGCTGCTGGTCCCCTCACAGTAACATCGGAATGGCTGCCTCTTCTTGTTGACCTCCCAGACATGATGGGGGGGGATGCGTATTAACAAAATGTAATAAAGATGTGTAAATGTGTACATGGATGCACTCTAATCAATGGAAAGTGGTGTTTGACTTAAGTACTCTACACAAACACACTTCACTGACACACTACAATATACTGCAGTAACGCACTGTAATATACTGTGGTAAATGTGCACTAACACACTGAATTTTACTGCACTGAAATATACAGCGATAAACTGCAGTGACACACTGAAATATACAGCATTAAACGTGCAGTAACACACTGAGATATATTTTGTTATACATGCACTAACACACTGAACTATACTGTGTTAAACGTGCAGTAAAGCACTGAAATATACTTTGATAAACATGCAGTAACGCACTAAAATGTATTTTGTTAAACATGCACTAATGCACTGAACTATAGTGCATTAAACATGCAGTAACATACTAATATATACTTTGTTAAACGTGCAGTAATGCACTGATATATTAGTTAAATGTGCACTAACGCACTGAACTATACTGAGTTAAACATGCGTTAATGCACTGAAATATACAGCGTTAAGCATGCAGTAATGCACTGAAATATACTACGGTAAATGTGCCATAACACATTGAAATATACAGCATTAACCGCACAGTATCGTACTGAAATATACAGTGTTAAACGTGCAGTAATGCACTGAAATATACTGCTTTAAACATGCAGTAGATATGTGCAGAATGAAAAAATGTGTTTTGTTTTGTTTCGATTCGTTATTTACATAAATTTTGTTTTGTTAAATTTGTTTAATCTGTTTAATTTGTTCTGTTTATTTGTATTCAAATCAATTTCAATCAAATTTGTATCTTTTTGAATCAAAAAGTTTTTGAATTCAAATTGTTTTTGAATTCAAAAAGTTTTCCAATTTCCAAAGAGAATAAAATAGATAATAAAATAAAGGAATATAATAGAAAACAATAGAATAGAAAATAATATATCAGAAAATAAAAGAATAGAATAGAAATGAATAGAATGAAATATAAATATTATAACCATCTTCTGAAATTTAAATACAATAGAAAAGAATAGAATAAAAAAAAAAACAATAGAATAGAAATAATATAACCATTTTCCAAAATTCAAATAGAATCAATTTGAATTTGAACAGAATAGAATAGAGTAGAATATAATAGAAAATAACACAGTAGTATAGAATAGAATTAATATAACCATCTTCTGTTATTTTCTATTCGAATCTATTCTTTGCTATTCTATTCAAATTTTAATTGATTCTATTTGAATTTTGGGAAATTGTTATTTTCTTTCTATTCTCTCTTGTTTTTTTTTAAATGATTTTCTATTCTATTATAGTCTATTCTATTCTTTTTTTTTTTCTATTCTATTCTTTTCTTATGTATTCAAATATATTCCATTTGAAATTCTAAATTTCAGAAGAAGGTTATATTTTTTTAGGTTATTCTATTCTATTTGTTTCTAGTGTATTCTGTTCTTTTCTCATCTATTTTGTTCTGTTTTTCTCTACTCTACTTTATTATATTATATTCTTTTATTTTCTGTTATATTCTTTTCTATCTTATTATTTTTTTTCTACTCTATTCCTTTATTTTCTATTCTATTTATTTGTTTGGGGAAATTCGAAAACTATTCAAATTCAAAAACTATTTGAATTTGAAACCTATTTGAATTTGAAACCTATTTGAAAACAATATTCGAATTTGAAAACTATTCAAAAACAATTCAAAAAACGTTTCCCATTCAAATTTTCATTATTTTGGATTAGTTTAAATTAGGTACTATTGTAATTTGGAATTTCAATTCAGAACGAAAAGAACTGCACATGTGTAACATACAGTAAAGCACTGAAATATACTGCATATTAGACAAAATAAACTCATACTAAGGTAAAAATTAATGGTCAAACTACAATCACGCTGTGTAGTATTGGAGCGGCGCTAAATCAAACAACACAAATATTTATCCAACATAGCGAAACATGACATAAAAAATTAAGTATAATTGAAATAAAATTGAAAGTCCAGTGCAAAACAATAGGTGTATGATAAACACCAATAATAGCCTTGTTTTATCACATTGCTCATTTGCCTTTTAATGGAATCTGTGCCTTCCTCTATGTGCTCTAGATGTCCCTGCATATGTTGCAGAGAGATTCTCAGTTCTCTTTGCATGTTTGTTTGCAGAGAGGCTGTCTCCAGTGTGTGGGGATGCTGTTTTGCCATGGAGATAGACGGAGTGGTAGAATTAGGCAGCAATCTCATCCCGCGGCTAGACCACGCCCCCATAATAGCCTTTTTTTAAATAAAATTGTGAGTGCTTGCGTCAGAAATCATGAATCAGACCGAGACAGAAGTTAAATCACACTTGTTTAATAATAAAATAAATAGAACAGACGTAGTCAAAACAGCCAAAGTTCGAAAACCAGAACGGATAGTCAGCCAAGCCAGAAAGTCCGGTATCAGTGTAGTGGAACAGCAAGCAGGATCTGGAGCACAAAAGGATGTCAGCCAGGCAAGTCTTTACCAGGAAGACATGAGATAGTCTCTGTGATGTTGACCAAGGCGAAGGCAGAGATCCTCTGGCCTGGACGGCTTAAGTAGGCAGGACTAATGAGCAGGATATCATCAACTGTTGAGTAACTGTGGAGAGATAGGAGCTGGCAATTAGCCAACAGCTAAATGAGCCCAGTCCTGACAGTGCCCCCTCCTCAATGACCCCTCCCCCTCGGAGGACCACCAGGCTTGAGGGGAAAACGTCTATGGAAATCACGGAGGAGGACAGGGGGCATGTAGGTCTGAGGATGAGACCCAAGAGCGTTCCTCTGGACCGTACCCCTTCAAATCCACTAGGTACTGTATGCACCCACGGAACCTATGGGAGTCAACAATGGACTGTACTTCATACTCCTCATGGTTCTCAACCTGTACAGGGTGAGGATGTGGCACCGAGGTGGTAAAGCATTTGCAGACCAAAGGTTTTAGTAAGAAGATATGAAATATCTTTGAGATACACATTTCAGAAGGAAGGTCTAACTTGTAAGCCACTGGTTTAATACTGCGAAGAATACAGAAAGGCCCAATATACCGAGGTACGTACTTCAAAGAGGGAACACGAAGTCAGAGGGTGGAAGATGACAGCCAGACCCTGTCCCCAACCTGGTGGGAAGGCGCAGGCAGGCATCTGTGGTCAGCATGGTGTCTGTACCTCTCATTAGCATGTTGCAAAGCCTCCTGGACTTGTGCCCAAGTGGAACGAAGACCACAGAGATGCTCCTCTAATGCAGGAATACTCTGCGGAACAAATGAGTCAGGCAACATGGAAGGTTGGAAAACATAGTTCGCCATCAACTGGGACAATCCGGAAGCAGAATTCAAGGCACTATTGTGAGCAAACTGCCCACGGTAACAGGTCTGACCATGATGGTCAGAAATATAGCAATGTAAGAATTGCTCCAAGGACTGATTGGCTCGTTCTGCAGTCCCTTTAGACTGCGGGTGAAATGCAGAAAAGAAAGCAAGCTGAATTCCCAACTGTGCACAAAAGGCTCATGGGACACAAACTGACTACCCATGTCCGAGACAATCGCCTTGGTTAGCCCATGTAAGAGAAAGATCTCCTGAGCAAAAATGGAAGTTCCAGTTCCTTAGAAGTGTGCAACTTCTTAAGTGGAATACATTGACACATTTTTGAGAACCGGCCAACCACCATAAGGATAACTGTGTTGCCCTGGGAGTTGGGTAACTCCACAATGAAATCCATAGATAGGTGGGTCCAGGGCCTCTCTCCATTGGGTATGGGTTGTAGGAGGCCCACTGGAAGATGTTGTAGAGTCTTACTCTGAGCACACACGGAACAGGCAGCTACGAAGGTGTTTACATTAGCACATAGATCACCAGAATTGTTGGGAAATGGCCCAAAAGAGTTCATTCTTCCCAGGGTGGCCAGCAGCCTTGGGAGAATGGTAAGACTGGAGCATGGCAATATGGAGACTCTCTGGGACAAAGCAGCGATCACAAGGTTTCTCAGGAGGTGCATGGACTTGAGCAAGAAGAATTTTGTCACCCAAAGGAGAAGTGAGACTGGTGCGTACCGTAGCCAGAATACGATCAGGAGGAATCGCAGGAAACGGAACCGACTTCATCTTGGAAGTGGAGGAAAATTGTTGTGACAAAGCGTCAGCCCTTACATTCTTAGTACCGGTAAGAATGAGACAATGTAATTGAAACTTGACAAGAAAAGAGCCCATCAAACCCTTCTGGGAGAGAGGCACTTAGACTCAGACAAGAATGTGAGATTCTTATGGTCAGTAAGAATGAGAACTGACACAGTGGTACCTTCGAGGAGATGTCTCCATTCTTTCAGGGCTAAAATGATCGCTAACAGCTCTGTCACCAATCTCGTAATTGCACTCCGCAGTTGTCAATTTCTTGGAAAAGTAGCCACAAGGATGCATAGTGATCTCAGAGATAGGACGTTGAGACAGAAGGGCGCCAACACCAGTCTCAGAATCATCAACCTCAAGGATAAAGGGTAACGCAGGATTAGGATGTGCCAACACAGGAGCAGAAACAAAGGCAGCCTTGAGACTCTCAAAGGCCTTAATGGACTCCAGAGACCAACTTTGTGGGTTACCGTCCTTTCTGGTCATATCAGTCAGGGGCTTGACCAGAGATGAGAAGTTACGAATAAACTTCCAATAATAGTTGGCAAAGCCAAGAAAACGCTGCAGAGGACGTAAACCCATGGGTCAGGGCCATTACAGGACTGCTGAAAGTTTCTCTGGGTCCATCGAAAAACCAGCAGTGGAAATGACACAGCCCAGGAATTGAACCTGTTCACAGTGGAATTCGCACTTCTCCAATTTTCAATTTGTTTCTGAAGCATGCGACAGACATCTGTGTGGTGGCTCTCCAGGGACTTTGGAAAATATGAGGATATCTTTGAGATAAACCACCACACATAACTGCAACAAATCTCAGAGGACAATTAATAAATTCCTGGAAAACTGCTGGGGCATTACAAAGGCCAAAAGGCACAACAAGGTACTCATAATGGCCTGTTCTTGTATTAAATGCAGTTTTCCACTTGTTCGCCCTCCTTAATCCTCACGAGATTGTATGCCCCTCTTAAATCAAGCTTTGTGAAAACCTTTGCTCCCTGGAGGCGGTTGAATAACTCCGTAATTAATAAAATTGGATAGGCATTCCTAATTGTGAAACAATTGAGACCCCTATAATCAATACAAGGTCTCAGTTCACCACTCTTCTTCACAAAGAAGAAACCAGCACCAGTAGGAGACGACGATTTGCGAGAAAGTGTGTCTGCAACATACTCCTCCACGGCCTTATCCTTCAAGACCAACAAAGGGTAAACCCGACCAAGAGGGGGTATGGTACAAGGTTGAAGGTCAATTGCGCAATCATACAACTGGTGTGGAAGCAAACTACTGGCTTGACCTTTGTCAAAGACATTGCTAAAATTGCAGTACTCCTCCGGCAGGGAGGAGAGTGAAGAGGTGCACAGGACCTTGGCTACCTTCTGGAAGCATGTCTTACTGCATTGTAGCGACCAGGAGAGAACCTCAGCACAGAGCCAATCAAAAGGGGGGGTTTGGCTCTGTAACCAAGGATAACCAATAACCAGCAGAAACTTTGGTGAGGAAATAACATGAAATTGGATTATCTCATGGTGAAGAGCCCCTACGGCCATGGACAATGGAACAGTCTCATGAGTCACATGGGCAGGCTTCAGAGGTCTCCCGTCAAGAGCCTCAATGGCAAGTGGAGTGTCACGTAGCTGCAGCGGATTCGAGTGCCTTGATACAAAGGCAGCATCAATGAACAGGCCTGCAGCCCCAGAGTCGACTATATATTGCCTGTATCTTGGACGACTCAGCCCAAGAAACGGTGACCCGAAACCAGGGGCTTATCCTTCTGGATAACTGGAGACGATACAACGCCACCTAAGATCTGTTCATGACAGGACCTCAAGGTTCGGGCATTCCCTGGATTGGTAGGACAAGATTTCAAAAAGTGACCTGCCTTGCCACAAAAAAGGCACAATCTCTCCCTCCTCCTAAAGGTTTTCTTATCCGCAGAGAGATGCATGGAACCCAAGTGCATGGGTTCACCTTCACTGACCGACTCTGCACTAGGAGGCATGGGAGGTGAGGGAGGCAAGGGTGGCACTGCAAAGCTTGGAGACAAATAGGAGAAAGAGCATGCTGACGGAGAAAAAAGGCTTCCGCAAATGCGTCTGGAGCCAATGAGGCTGGCAAACGTGATCATCTCCTCCACCTCAGTGGGTATATCTCGGGCTGCTATCTCATCCTTGATGGTATCCGAGAGACCGTGAGAAAAAGCAGCCAAAAGGGCCTCATTGTTCCAAGCAACCTCTGCTGCCAGAGTACGGAATTCAATAACGTACAGCAACATTTCTTGTACTCTGTTTGATGGACATGAGGCACTTGGCAGCAAAAGTGGAGAGGTCAAGAACATCAAATACCCTTTTAAAAGAAGCCACAAACTCAGGGTAACTCAAGACAACAGGTTTTTGCATCTCCCATAGAGGGTTTGCCCAGGCCAAGGCTCTCTCAGAAAGCAAACATATCATAAAACCTACTTTGCTTCTGTCTGTGGGAAACGCCTGGGCAGCATCTCAAAGTATATTTCAACCTGGTTGAGAAACCCTCAGCATTGGACTGGATTGCCCCCAAATTGATGGGGAAGTGGAGCGGAACCCAACATACCTCCCTTATAGAGGTGATACTCAAGGAGGGTGCCTGCACAGAGACAGCAGGGACGGCCTGCAACACAGGTTGTACTGGAGCAGCCACAGTGGGAGATTTCAGGTGAGCTGTACGACTTGGGAGCGTTTGTAACGCTATAGCAAACTGATCCATGCAGTGTTCCAGCTCATCCAATCTGGAAAAAATATTACCAACAAGTAGATTGACTGTATCTTCTGAATTCATTGCCTTCACCTACTGTCATAAACCATGAATCAGATCGAGACAGAAGTACAGTTAAATCACCACTTCAATACAGGGCATTTATACACCCTTCCTGCCCAGACCAATTTTTAGCTTTCAGCGCTTTCACACTTTGAATGACAATTACTCAGTTATGCTACACTGTACCCAAACAACATTTTTATAATTTTTTTTCTCCCAGACAGTTTTCTTTTGGTGGCATTTAATCCCTGCTGGGTTTTTTATTTTTTGCAATATAAGCAAAAAAAGGAGATGCAATTAAAAAAAAAAAAACCCGCTTTTTTTTAGTTTCTATTGTAAAATTTTGCAAATAAGTAATTTTTCTTCATAAATTTTGGCCAAAATGTATATTGCTACATATCTTTAGTAAAAATGACCCAAATGAGAGTATATTATTTAGTCTCTGTGAAAGTTAGAGGCATATCTAATTTATTAAGACCCTAACGAGCCAGGAAAGTACAAATACCCCCCAAATGACCCCTTTTTGGAAAGCAGACATTCCAAGGTATTTAGTAAAAGGCATGGTGAGTTTTTTAACGTTGTAATTTTTTCCCACAATTCTTGGGAAAATTAAGATTTTTTTTTTTTTTTTTACACAAACTTGTCATAATAACAAGTTATTTCTCTCACACAGCACATGCATACTTGCAATGACACCCCAAAATACATTTTGCTACTCCTCCTGAGTATATTGATACCACATGTGTGAGACTTTTACAAAGCCTGTCCACATACAGAGGTCCAACATCCAAGTAGCACCTTCAGGCGTTCTATGAGCACTAATTGCACATCTCATTTTATGTCAACCTGTCACATTTTGAAGGCCCTGGAGCACCAGGACAATGAAAACGTCCCTTCTTTTGAAGGGTTAATTTTTTCCAGAAGTTTTTGTGAAATGTGAAAAACATATGAAAACTTTTTTTTTTTACACAAAGTTGTCCATTTTTATAAGATATTTCCAACACAGCATGTATATAGCTAGCAAAAATTACACCCCAAAATACATTCTGCTACTCCTCCTGAGTATGTTGATACCACATGTGTGAGACATTTTCACATAGCCTGGCCACATACAGAGGCCCAACATCCAAGTAGCACTGTCAGGCGTTCTAGGAGCATAAATTGCACATATACAGTGGTGTGAAAAAAGTGTTTGCCCCCTTCCTCATTTCCTGTTCCTTTGCATGTTTGTCACACTTAAGTGTTTCGGAACCTCAAACCAATTTAAACAATAGTCAAGTACAACACAAGTAAACACAAAATGCAATTTGTAAATTAAGGTGTTTATTATTAAAGGTGAAAAAAAATCCAAACCATCATGGCCCTGTGTGAAAAAGTGATTGCCCCCTAAACCTAATAACTGGTTGGGCCACCCTTAGCAGCAACAACTGCAACCAAGCGTTTGCGATAACGTGCAATGAGGCTTTTACAGCGTCCTGGAGGAATTTTGGCCCACTCATCTTTGCAGAATTGTCCTAATTCAGTTACATTAGAGGGTTTTCGAGCATGAACGGCCTTTTTAAGGTCATACCACAACATCTCAATAGGATTCAGGTCAGGACTTTGGCTAGGCCACTCCAAAGTCTTCATTTTGTTTTTCTTCAGCCATTCGGTGGTGGACTTGCTGGTGTGTTTAGGATCATTGTCCTGCTGCAGAACCCAAGTTCGTTTCAGCTTGAGTACACGAACAGATGTTCGGACATTCTCCTTCAGGATCTCTTGGTAGACAGCAGAATTCATAGTTCCTTTTATCACGGCAAGTCTTCCAGGTCCTGAAGCAGCAAAACAGCCCCAGACCATCACACTACCACCACCATATTTTACTGTTGGTATAATGTTCTTTTTCTGAAATGCAGTGTTCCTTCTATGCCAGATATACTTGGACACACACCTTCCAAAGAGTTCCACTTTTGTCTCATCGGTCCACAGAATGTTGTCCCAAAAGTCTTGGGGATCATCAAGATGTGTTGTGGAGAAATTGAGACGAGCTTTGATGTTCTTTTTGCTCAGCAGTGGTTTTCTCCTTGGAACTCTGCCATGCAGGCCATTTTTGCCCAGTCTTTTCCTGATGGTGGAGGCATGAACGCTGACCTTAACTGAGGCAAGTGAGGCCTGCAGTTCCTTGGACGTTGTTGTGGGGTCTTTTGTGACCTCTTGGATGAGTCGTCGCTGCGCTCTTGGGGTAATTTTGGGCGGCCGGCCACTCCTGGGAAGGTTCACCACTGTTCCATGTCTTCGCCATTTGTGGATAATGGCTCTCACTGTGGTTCGCTGGATTCCCAAAGCTTTGGAAATGGCTTTATAACCCTTTCCAGACTGATAGATCTCAATTACTTTCTTTCTCAATTGTTCCTGAATTTCTTTGGGTCTCGGCATGATGTGTAGCTTTTAAGGATCTTCTGGTGGACCTTACTGTGTCAAGCAGCTCCTATTTAAGTGATGCCTTGATTGTGAACAGGTGTGGCAATAATCAGGCCTGGGTGTGGCTAGAGAAATTGAACTCAGGTGTGGACAACCACAGTTATAGTATGTTTTAACAAGGGGGGCAATCACTTTTTCACACAGGGCCATGATGGTTTGGATTTTTTTTCACCTTTAATAATAAACACCTTCATTTACAAATTGCATTTTGTGTTTACTTGTGTTGTCCTTGACTATTGTTTAAATTGGTTTGATGTTCCGAAACACTTAAGTGTGACAAACATGCAAAGGAACAGGAAATGAGGAAGGGGGCAAACACTTTTTCACACCACTGTAATTTCCTGACAACCTATCACACTTTTGAAGGCCTGGAGGGCTTTTTTCCTTTTATTCATTTTTTCTATTATTGAGTTTGAGTTTATAATAAGTTGTTCACTGTATTTTATGTGTATGGTATAGACATGTGCACAACAGAAAAATTTGTTTATTTTCGTTTCGTTTCTGTTTGTTTCCGTTGATTCATAACGATTCGTAATTTCGTAAGTTGTCGGTGTTCGTATTCGTAACGATTGGTAAATTCGTAAGTCGTCGGTGTTCGTATTCGTAACGATTTGTATTTTCGTAAGAGTTATTTTTTCGTTGATTAGTTTTTCCGTTAGTTTAATTTTCGTTTATTTGAAATTCGGACGCATTCATATTTTCGTAGATTTAATTACATTCGTACTTTCGTAAGATTGATTTATTCATACTTTTGTAACATTGTTTTCGTAGATTCGTAATCGGAGCATAATTCATGATTTTATTTAATTTGTATGCTATTATTACATTGTAAGAGACACGGAAAATTCTGAATCGAAAAAAAAAGTTACGAATGTACAAATTTTTTTGTTCAATCCATTCGAAGCACGTTAAGCAGCACCATTGTAAGGGACACGGAAAATTACCAATTCAACAAAAAAAAAAAGTTACGAATGTACAAATTTTTTCGTTCATTTTGATTTTCGTTGTTCCTGTTTTTGTTTTTCAGATTTTCTTCTTTCGTAGTTTCGTTGTTTCTAATTTGGTTGTTTCGGATTTTCATTGTTTTTCATATTCGTTCGATTCGATAATTCGTTATTCGTTAAAATTTTTAGCGAATCATTCGTTCATTCGTACGATAACGAATGAACGAATATAACAAATTTTAACGGAAAACGAAAAAAAACGAAACGAATTGCACATGTCTAGTATGGTATACATTGGTTTAATCACCTGATATCATTGCATTTATATGTATGGTATACATTGGTTTAATCACCTGATATCATTATTTCATTTCGTATACGACAGCGTGTTCCAGTTCCTGCCAATATCCAGCAACTTCACACAGCCATTGAAGAGGAATGGACCAACATTCCACAGGCCACAATCAACAACCTGATCCACTCTATGCGAAGGAGATGTGCTGCACTGTGTTAGGCAAATGGTGGTCACATTAGATACCGACTGGTTTTCGGACCCCCCCGACCCCCAATACAGTAAAACTGTACATTTTAGAGTAGCCTTTTGTTGTGGCCAGCCTAAGGCACACCTGTGCAACAATCATGCTGTATAATCAGCATCTTGATATGCCACACCTGTGAGGTGGATGGATTATCTCGGCAAAGGAGAAGTGCTCACTAATACCGTGTACACACGAGCGGATTTTCTGTCGGAAAAATATTGGATGTTTTTTCCGATGGAATTCCGCTCAAGCTTGGCTTGCATACACACTGTCACTCAAAAGTTTGCTGGACTTTCGACTGTCAAGAGCATGCTGACGTACAACAATACAAAAAAGTTCAATGCTTCCGAGTATGAGTTGAATTGTTTCCGAGCATGCGTAGGAATTTTGCACGTCGGAATTGGTACAGACGATCGGAATTTCCGATCAAAACTTTTTCCGACCGAAAAATTGAGAACCTGCTCTCAATCTTTTGCTGGCTGAAATTCCGCCAGCAAAAGTCCGATGGAGCATACACACGGTTTTCCGACCAAAAGCTCTCATCGGACTTTTGCTGGCGGAATTTACAATCGTGTGTATGCGGCATAAGACAGATTTGTGAACAAAATTTGAGAGAAATAGGCCTTTTGTGTACATAGAAAAAGTCATAGATCTTTGAGTTCAGCTCATGATAAATAGGGGCAAACACAAAAGTGTGTATTATTGGACATTAAAAGCCCACTCGGATCTGCCTGTCCGTTTTTCAGGCAGATCCGAGCGGGCCACCCATTGACTCCTACTGTCAACGGAGATGTGTCTGCTGACACCGGCCTGCCATCTGAAAAACAGATGGCTGACGATACGTTCCGCCATCTGTCTGGTGGATCATATCGGTTGAGATCTGATGAAAACAGACATGCAGTCCATTTTCGTCCGATTTCCCCATATAAATCAGCGGGGCTCTGACAGGCCCCTCCCCGCTCAGTGAGCAGAGTTGGACCTGTCATCCGCCGGTTCAGCAGAGATCAACAGAGCGATCTGCGCCCTGAGGCTATTTAGTTTCCATATGTAGCGATATACAAGTTATTCATCCCACCTAAGGAAAGTAGGTGTTTCTTTCAAAATCTCACAGGTTACTACAGGTGCAAAAATTGTCAGGTCTGTACCCTGAACATATGTAGGGAGAGAAAAATATGTAACTTTGTTTCAACCAGTACCTCGAGATCTTATGAAGTAGAGCCCTTCATAACATGTTCATCCGAAGGGGTGGTCTATCTGATCCAGTGCCCATGTGGGCTCCAGTATGTGGGGAGGACCAAAAGGGCCCTTAGAGTCAGATTAAATGAACACATTAGTAATATCAGGAGGGGCTTTGACAAACACTCGGTGTCAAGGCACTACGATCAGGTACACAATAGAGATCCATCAAATACGCTCTACATGGGCATAGACAAATACAGACCCCATTGGAGGGGAGGATCTTTGGTCAGGGAGATCTCGAAACAGGAAATGGCCTGGATTTATAGATTAAAAACTTACGTCCCCTATGGCCTCAATGTGGACACGGACGTAAATGCTTTTATTAATAATTCCTAGCCAAGTTTCCTGTGTTGTCCACACTTGAGGGTCCAGTTACTAATGGTTGTCGAGTTAGAACCAACTATTACATCTATTGTACCCATATTTAGAGATTGTTGCAATATTGTCATTTTGTTTGCATATCATTTTTTGGGTTATATATGTTGATTTAGCAGAAGTGGCTTAGTATAATATGACCAATACTGTGGTTATGCATACGATGGTTTAGTGCCAGCTGCCTGGCTTCTAAGTCTACTGCTCTGAGCTCCGAGGGTCCTAGCAATAGAGTAAGGGAGAGCTCCGAGGGTCCTAGTAATAGAGAAAATAAGTCTTCCCCTATTCTGTCACTAGGGGTAATTCTTATTTCGGAAAGAGATTTTTTCAAAAAGAAAGTTTTTTTTTTTTTTTTCCCCAAAAAAAATATTTTTATTTTTATTTTTAATATTTTATACTATTCTCAAGAAGTTTTTCGCCTTTGTGAGCATAGCATATTTAGCTTCCCATAGGCTATTTATTTAATTTTTTAATATAATGAATGGGTCATGTTGCTCTCGCATAGGGTGTTTGTGATGTTGGGATATTGTATTTACCACATCCCCCTGGCAAGTCCAACGGTGACCTATTCCAGCAAAATATTGCCTATCCCTTTTATGGGGGAGTGGCATTTTGTAAATATATTCATATTTTATTTTTAATTTTGATTTTAAAATTACTATAGATTTAACAAGTCATTTGGGATAGAGTGCTCGGGCCATTCCTCACATGACCTGCAGTTGATTCTGGGGATGTGATGACATGGCCTCCGAGGTTAACTATATTTACTGCATATTTTAAAAGAAGAAAGAATATTTTTGTAACAAATAATAATAACCAAAAATATATATATTTTTTTGGTTAACATGCTCCATAGGTGTCTGGTGTCCCCAGTGCGCCAAGTTGCATTACTTCCGGGTTTCGCTGGAGTTAGTGCAGACACTGAATGAGTTTTTATAGTTTTTATGACTCATCTGAAACGGCTCATAGACATCTGGGCGCTCCCAACCTGGTGGCAATATTTTTGTTTTATTTTTGTCCCCGGTTATGTGTCCTGTTAACAACACAGTGGGCCTGCTGAGCCCCTTTGTATCTGTGCTTGGATGGCTGTTGTACTACGAGCTGCGGGTCCCGCGAGACCTCGACCAGCAGGACGAGATCGGCCCTTGATTGGAAGCCGTAAATCTCACGAGATCACGATCGGCATGCCGAGACCCGCTCGGGATTGGGAGCTCAGAGCGAGGCTTGGCTAGCTAGATGGTGCTATTTAGGGAGGTGACGCAGTGCGCCGCCTGTGCCCCTGGACGACGCAACTCTATTGCGAAACCGGTAGGGCGGAGCGACGCGCTGACGTCACCTTGTCTATACTATTGGTTATCCTGGGAAGACGGGTCTGTGTTTGGTGTGGCCGGCCGGCGCACAACACTTCAGGCTTGAACTGATTGATTTTCATGTGAGTGTAACTTTTACTTATGTTTTAATAAAATCTTGGGTTTTACACTATCCGAGCCCCCCTTTCTTTCCTTCATGTGCTGCTCCTTAAATTGAGATCTGATCCAGTTCATTGGCTTGTGGAGTGATCTATCGAGGCTGCTGGTGTCCACCTTATCCCTTGAGGGTCCCAAGGAAGGCTATCTATATACAGGCATACTTTGACACTCTGTAGTGGGGTGTCATGGACAGCTGGTAAGGAGAAAATCTCAACAATCTTGGTGGTGGATCACTTCTGGCTGTCTTTTGAAGAATTCTTGATTTGAAAATTGAACTGATTCTTTCATTTTTTGCACTGGTGTAATATTCCAGCAAAACGCATTTGGATGCGTTGAGAAACGCACTCAGATGCGTATGCACTTTGGACTCATTTTCAATTCACATTATACATCTCTGTGCCATCTAGGCTCAGAATTTTCACTTATCACTGTTTTCATTCATTTGATTTGTGCGAGTTTTCATTAATTTTTATTTAGGATCTAATTTTTGATCTGTACTCAACTTTTTGGTTTTCATATTCACAACCGTATTTAATTGTATTTTTTATGCTCATTAATTAAGGTATAGTTAATTTGATCACCTAGTCACCATCACAATACTGTTGGGTGCATCACAATTTTTGGTCTAGCGCTACTCATTTCTTTTTTATTTGTTATCACTGTGGTTATGTTTTACAGTTGAGTTGCAGCTTCTGACCAGGTTTTCCCAAACCTTTGTACCATTAATACCTAGCTATACCCTTTCCCGGATACATTTCCCGTAGCGCAGTTTCTTTTTCCATTTTAAGTTATTCATCTCCTGCTGAGTTGGTGGACTCCACTGAGCCGATCGGCCTCTCGTGGAAGGGCCTAATGGTGATTTAAGCTGGAAAAGCTTTTTCTAAAGAAAGGGAAACAACTAGTAGTAGTAATTACAAAGTCTTTCTCATTAATGTGCTTCTGCACAGAATAGGCCATTTTGGTAAAGTAAGAGCTTTGCTTCCTCATGTCAGAGCTAACCCCTTCCACCAGTGATTAGTGATCTGATGAGTGATGGATGATTATTCAAGAAGTAGCACGAGAGAAATTAAGAAAGTACAAATCCACAGAATTAATAAATTAGATGTTGGTAGATTATTGCAAGTCCTCAAGTTCAGCTTAATCTGTATGAATGAGAATAATGATCTACACAGTAATGGCATAACTGAATCTGAATAATAAAATAAAAAGCATTCTGAGATCTCAGATCTCCCACACATCTATTAGGCTGTAGGCATAGGACACAGAAATTGCACAGCTGTTTTTTTTGTAGAAATTCAACACAAAGGTACATTTGTAAGAGTACTGCTAGGGTACAACAAACATGTAAAATGAACAGACTAGCAAGGGTACTCATATTTAAATTTACTTCTGTAGGAAAGGGAGACATAATTTTGAATATTTATTTTATTCTTTTTTTTTCTGTTGTACAGGCCAAAAGAAAAATGACTACTTTTAAACAGGCTTTATTATGCATAACTGTCCAAATTTTGACCCCAAAAACTGACAAGTAATTTCAGATTTCTGGTAAACACATTCATACTAACTACACACCATATGACCAGTTTTCCCACCATCTGATGTGTTGGAAGTCTTGCAATGTAACAAAACAAAGAGATGTCAGATTGATTGAAGCATGACAGTGAATCTGTCATTTTGCACTGACTCACTTGAATCTGTTTTGCACCCAATATGCTACAAATATTAAAGCCAAATCTTAATTTAGTATGGATGATATGAAAAAATAAGCACACATTTTAAACTGCATCCTTTTCATTTCCTGCTAAAATTATGAGCAGAGTTTTACTAAGGAACAGTGTTAGAAGAAACAAATATCACTTCAGGCAGTTTGCAGCTTTCATTTTATTACCCAAGGCCTTTATTAAAAATTGTCAATAATAAAAATGATAAACAGATTTTTTGCATAGAATATTTGGAAACTACAATGTCATTATATATAACATTTATATTCATTATTAATATTTCTTCATACCTTAGCTTAGATATATAAAATCATTTATGCAGAAATGGAAACATACTATGTATGCAGTCATGTCTGTAGTTTCATATTATGTTTAAAATAACATTTTTAAAAGGTAAGTTAAACATTTTTAAAACTTAAAACATTTCTATTCCCCAAGCATATACACATAATGGTACCTTGAAAATCTACATCTGCTGCATCAGCTTTTTTTTTTACAAATGTACTGATTTCCCCCAAATGCTACTGCAATGCACAATAACGCACACAATTAAGTGCATTACCCCAACATTTTAGGCCAATGCACTGCATTGCAAGCTTATGTGAATAAGCTTTTGGCACACCACAACATATAGATAAGAATTATCTGTGCATTGTGGTGCGTTGTTAACCGAATGATGCAGGTGCAAAGTGTCCCTTTGCCTGCTGAATCGCCACCATATTGCTGGTCCAGAGCAGCCTGTGAAGGGACGAAGCTGTCAGTTACTGGGGAGCAGAGCGGGTATTTTGTCACTTTGGCATGCTCGCCACCCCATGTAACTCTAGCCATCATCTTGGGTCAGACAGACCCTATTTAAAGTGATATTAAAGGTTTGTTTGTTTTTTCTTTTATAACCAACATGTCATACTTACCTGCTCCGTGCAATGGTTTTTGGTAGAGAAGCCCCAACCCTCTTCTTCTTGGGTCCCCTGCTGGCGCTCCTGGCTTCTCCCCCTTGACCAGTGCACCCAAAAGCAAACCGTTTGCTATAGGGGTACTGGTGTGTTCTTGCTCCTGAGTCCTGCTCTGAGTCTATATGCTCCCCACCCCCCACTCTCTCCTCACTGTCTCACTGGCACTCTGCCCCTCAAGAAAGGTGCTCCCCACATACTGGTCAACAAATACTATTCTGTTTCATATAAAGATCCTTTCACTGGCAATTTTAGCTGTGTCAACCATTATAACCATGTAATAAAAAAATACTGCATATCATTTTAGTCCAAACATGTATTGTTAAACATTCACGATATAATATTTATCTTGCAGTTCAGCAACTGGGTTTAGTGTCATATGTATGTAGCACTTACCCCCAAAGGAGCTGCTGAAATTGATTTGGGCCTGCTAATGAACCCCCACTGACTTGACTCAGTCCCCTTGACACAGCTGTGGTGCGGTGTTAGTATGAAATGGTGAGAGACAACCCCACAATACACAATGCAATGACAATATACCTGTATTATACCTTGGTATCCAATGGCTCCACCTGCTGGGAGAAGAACAATACTCCACACAAAAGTACTTAACCAAACGTGTATTTTAATGTAATTATGATAATTAGGTGGTTACAATAATTGTGCTGTCACATCAACCTAACATGACAGGACAATGAATCTGAACAACAAATACATATAGTGTAACTAACAGGGAGCTCCCCCTACTTTAATAGCTAGTTGCAAGATCTTGCAATAATACGCAGCCTTTAATCTTCTTCTCCTCTGCTAGCTATACTGGTCTGTGGTAACTTGTAATCCAAAGGGTAAAAGAATGAGAATTAACTTAAAAGAGATCCTGGTACTGTTTCTGTAAACGCTCCAATGAGTATCTCCTCTGGTATAGCACAGTGCTAAGATGCAGTGAGGATTAGGCCTTAAGCCTGCCTAATGTCAGTCTCTGTGAGGTCTTCTTCTGTGGGACTACAGGTCCCAGCAACACTGTGTATGAGTCTAACTGAAAGTGCGTAATAAACTGTGGGCCTCAGCTCGCTCACCAACTGGATCTGAAGAAATACAACAACTCTGCTCCGGGTGCACTGTGTCTTGCTTCTAGCCGGCCGGCTCCGTCACACTGCTCTGCTTTGCAAGGTGAACCAGGTCCCTCTGATGCTCTGACAAGTGTCTCTGGTTCCTTCCCGATCCGATCACTCAGTCTTTCCAGTGGTCAGATGAATGGCAGAGTCTGTAATTGCTGTGGTCCACAGTGGCTGTAGGCTGTGCTCTCTGGTGACCTCCTCACAGGTCCTTACAGGCAGGCCATGCATCCAGACGAGAAAGAAAATGGCCCTGCAGGCTCTTTTACAGTCTACACAGCAGTTGCAGTGACCCAGCATGTTATAGTTTCTTCCACTGTGAGATTGGTGAATCTCACTGTGGGTCCTAATACCTCTACTGTAAGTTGGTCCTCATTAGCTAATCCTTTCTTCTTGTTTGTCTCATTCTTTGGTTTGACCTCTAGGAAGAATTTTCCCAAAGGGTCAGTTCCCGATATCCAAGCTCCTACACGGTATAACCTCTGATCTTCTAGTTTGGGGTCCTTCAGGGAAATCAATGATATATTGCAATTCTTTGGTTCTGTATAGGGAGAGTGGGCTGCTTTAGTTATGGTTAATCTATTCTTTAAATCTCCTGCTGTTGGGATCTCATATCCCCAATCCTGGGCTGCAGTTGTCCACATGACTGAATCCCAAGTAGTACACCGGTAGTTCCAGCCAAGTAGCGCTCGTATTTGTCTGCCCAGGTCAGCTTACCTGCTTCTACCTTATTTCCACAATCTGTCATCTGGCAGAAATACACCTGTATAGTACTTGTGGTTCCCTCAACAAAGGTGAGGTTCAATGCTCTTCCTGTCTCTTCCCAATTGATTAGTTCCACTATCCTCCCGTGTCTCCTACCTCCCCGTATAGAGGCCTCTCCTAGAGTCACCAATGCTCCCACGAGGAACAAAATCCCTACCATCCTATCTGAAGTGAGGGGGGCCAAAATAGGGCCTTTTCTTCACCAAGGTTGAGACAAGCAGACCTTTTATCTGCCTCCCTTTTTAGTTGGATTTTCCCCCTCCTTCAGTTTTTCTGTCCCTACTCTGCCTATGTTTACCTTTTTACAGTGGGATTGGTGAATCCAGGTAGTCCTTTCAGCAATTATTACTGCGGTGGGACTAGTAAGGAGTACTTGATATGGCCCATCCCACTTAGGGGAGTGCCAATGCTTATTTTTAAACACCCTGATGAGGACCCAGTCTCCGATTTGTACTTTGTCTTCTCCTTTGGGCTCTCCTTCTGGAATGGAACACACTTGTTTAATTTGTTTCTGTTTTAATAACTTTGACATGTATTCTGCTAAGGTTCTCTCCACTTCCTCTGTGTGGGTTTCATTTGGTAATAAAGGTATTTTATAAGGTCTACCATACATCATTTCAAATGGACTTAGCCCTTCCTTAGTGGGGGTGATGTGCATTCTTAAAATAGCTAGTGGGGGACAGTACATCCAATTTTTTCCTGTTTCTTCCATAGCCTTTTTTAGCTTGCTCTTTAATATCCCATTATGTCTTTCTACAAGCCCTGCTGACTGAGGGTGATATGCACAGTGATTCTTTACTTCTATACCCATCAATTCTGTTAGGTGTTTTATGGTCTGATTTACAAATCACTATCACTATCACTATATCACTATAAATCTTCTTTGGTATCCCCAATCGTGGAATGATATATTTTAGTAAGGCTTTGGATACTGTTAAGGCATCAGCACTTTCTGTGGGGAATATCTCTACCCATTTGGTCAATGCATCAATGATTACCAAGCAATATTTCTTCCTTTCACATTTGTCTAATTCAATAAAATCCATGCAAATGTGTTGAAATGGATATTGTGGTGTGGGGAACATCCCTTTCCGTGGTCTTATGCCTCCCTGAGCATTGTGTCATGCACATATAATGCATTGAGATCAAAAGAGTATTACAAAGAGTAATTTGTAAAGCCATAGGCTGCTACCACTTTATTTAGTATCTCACTCATCCCACTGTTTGACACATGTGTTACTCCATGGGTTAAGAATGCTGCATACTTAAATAAAGACTTTGGCAGGACTGGTTTGTTCTCTGGAGAGATATATATGTCCTCCTGGATGGTGCATCCTTTTTGTGACCCAAAGTTGTTTTTCAGATGGGGTGCACAACTTTGCATATCCTTCAAGATTGTGTGATCTAATTGTATATATTCCTGTTGTACTAAGATTTGTGTAGATTGATTAGCTGCTTGTTTAGCAGCTTTGTCTGCTTTTTTATTCCCCTCGCATATCGGGTCTTTGCCTTTTGTATGGGCCTGACATTTACATATCGCCAGCTCCATTGGAAGCTGGATAGCATCGAGTAATCCTAGAATGAAATCAGTATGTGAAATGGGTTTGCCCCCAGAAGTGACCATTCCCCTGTTTTTCCATTGCTGGGCAAATACATGCACTGCAGAAAATGCGTACTGGCTGTCTGTGTAGATGGTGGCCTTTTTTCCTTCAGCTAGGGTACATGCTCTTGTAAGTGCGATTAATTCTGCTACTTGTGCTGAGTAATGTCTAGGTAACATTTCAGCTTCCAGTACCTCGTTTGTGTGACAACTGCATATCCAGTAGCGTTCGTGCCATCAGGATTCTTTCTACTGGATCCGTCAACAAAAAGTGTCATGTCAGAATATGGTAATGGGGTGTCTTTGAGGTCACTCCTAGGTAATACCTTCTCAGCAATAGAGGCCGTACAATCATGTTTTTTACCATCTGTTGGTATTGCCAGGAGTGTGGATGGGTTTAAAGTAGTGCACCTTTGAATGGTTATTTGCGGTTGTGTCAAAAGCACAGTCATACAGGATAAGTGTCTTGCTGGATTTAGGTGTGAAATTTTCTGTTGTAGTAATATTACTGATACAGCATGTGGGACCTTTAATATGAGCGGGTGATACAGTACAATGGAGGCTGAAGCCTTAATCGCTTCTGCTGCTGTGAACCACTGCCTGCACACATGGGGGAAGTGCTCTTGTCACATTATCAAGTTTGGTGGAGTAATATGCGATTGGTCTCGGTTTACCCCATATGTCTGTGTCAGTACTGATGTCATGTGTCCATCTCTTGAATCTACAGTTTACTCAAACGGTTTCTCATAGTTGGGTAGTTCCAGCACTGGGGTGCTTGTTAATGTTCTTTTTAATTCAGTAAAAGCTGTCTTTTTCCTCACTCCATTTTATAGCGTGCTGTGGGGCCATGCGGTCAGTATTGAATACCCAGAGATCCAAGCCCTACAACAATTTGTCATGCCCAAAAAAGACACAATTTGTTTCTTTGTTTCAGGCTTCGGCATCTGGAGGAGGGCTCGAATTCTCTCCTCAATCAGATGTCGACCTTCTTTTGAGACATACCTTAAGTATTTGACCTGCTTTTGCCACAACTGGAGTTTTAGTTTTATTCACCTTATGCCCTTGGTCATGGAGGAAATACAACAGAGCCATTGTGTCAGTCCTAAAAACCTCCTCTGAGGGAGACACCACTAGGATGTCTAGAACCTTCTTAACAGGAAAAGAGGGGTATTGCAGGGGCTGTCAGGACACAGAATAATCACCCCTGTTTGTAAAAGTTTGTCTATTAAAGGGCCTTTATCCTCCTCTGCTTCCTTCTTAAGGGGGTATTTCCTTCATCACCTTGCACAAAAACCTTTACTTTCACATTCTTTATTTTTATTTATTTATCCCATTGCTTTCAAATACTTCCCAGAATGCTTAGCATATTGCAAACATCTAAAACCAATGCAGTTCGGTAAGTAACCATGTTTTTAACAATGTAATCCTTATGATTCTGTTTTAATCCATTAACAAAAGCTATCTTTAGCTGTTACTGTTATGCACTATTCATAGCTTCAGCTTCGGGGAGCCCGGAGAACACTTTAAAAACTTCTACCATGTTTATTTAGATAATCACCGACACTTACCTTGTCTTCCTGTACAGTCATATTAATCTTTTGCCAGTCAGTTTGTTGTATCCATTGGAGATTGCATCTCCAATAGAAGGCAGTCAATCTGTCTGTCAAATCTTGGCTATCATGGGCCAGTGGTTCCCCTCTTATGTTGAGGGGGCACTGGGGCTACACAGGAGTCCCAATTTCCCTTAACTGATGTCCAATCTGATCCTGTAACCCTCCTTAAAGCCCTTTCTACTTCAACCTCGTTTTGCCTGTAACTGTTCCTGAGACCTTCCATATTTTAAATTAATTCTGGGGTCCAAAACTTAGGATGTTTAATATGGTCGGTAGCCTTCTGCACGTCACTCTCAGCCCATGGTCTAAAAACAGTCATAGTTAGGGGTTAACTGCTTTGTTCACCTCTAGGGTTTTGAACTTCTATTAGGGGATACCCTTCAGCATCCTCTGCATCCTCCTCACTATAATCTACTGTTTTTCGGGGTCTCTTAGTTCCCTCTGGAACTCCCCATCCCCGGGACCATGCGTCAGTCAACATCTCTAATATAGATCTGCTCACCGCATGGAGCTGACTGTCATCTGCGGAGATTGGGGAAATGGGGTTGGGGTTTTGTTCAGAGGCGGTTCCTCTGACAGGGGTGGATGTCACAGGGAGGGTGGTACTCTGGGCAGTGGCCTGCACCTAAGGGGAAGGACCATTATAAAGAGGTGGTCTCTGGGGGTATCAAATTAAATCATCCTCTTTGTCCACTAGGGGCAATTGGGCTTGGCATTTCTCTTTTGTTCTCCCTCCTTCTACTCTAATTCTAGCATGCTCAAACCAGTATTCCGCCATTTCTAATCCATACTTTTTTTTTTTTTTTTCTTGAGTTTAGAATACAAGACTGGTAATTCTACTCTTGAACTTTGCTGAAAACTATACAAAACAGCAAAGTCCAAACTCTCCAAACAGGAAATAAACACATGTATGTATACATACACACACACACACACACATGCATATATATATATATATATATATATATATATATATATATATATATATATATATATATATATATATATATATATATATATATATATATATATATACATACATACATACATACATACACATACATAAAAACAACTTATGCCTTTTACCTTATTTACTACAAAGTACAATTGGTCAAAACAAACAGTATTAGTCTTCTGATCAGAATTTTATTTTATTTTTTACACACACACACACACACAAAAGAGGAAGTGCACTTAGATGTTCATGAAAAAGGGGGGGGGGGGAAGGGGTGAGTGAGTTTTAACCACAGGTTTGCAGCCAGACAGATCATCCTCCTTACCAAGCAGGCCTTTTATCAACTTAAACCACCGGACTAGAACAATAAGAATACAAGGAAATCTCTGCAGTAAGATTAAACATGGAAAAGAAGAGACTAAACACCCAGAAAAAAATTAGTCTTGCGTTCTCTTTAGATAACTTAGCTACTTTTTAGCGCTCTTAGATCGTCAGGCAATCAACCTCTGACGCTCGGTATACCCTTCAACAAATCTTTTTTTCATCTGTCCTGGACAGCGGGCTACGTCTATTTACCATAGGCAACGTCCCCAAGTGCCTCTGTCTTCGGCCCCTGTGTCACCTAGATCTTATACGTTTAACCACAGTGCCGGCATACTCAATAAATTAAAAAACCCAAATCACCTTGAGTAGAAGAGAAAAGAAAAGATCTGTCTTACCTTCAAAAAAACGCGGAGGACTCGATTAGTAGACCGTCAGCAGAGGTCAGGTGTGGATCACGGAACCGACCAGCCTCTTTTTACCACTTAACTTGAGTGGGATGACCTAGGTCTCGGCGAGAGGGAGTCTGATACTCACCGATATTTTGGACAGAACCATTCGATCCAACACCTAATCCTTACTTCCGGCTCGAAAGGACCAAGATGTCAATAAAATTCCATTCTTTGACTAATCAGTCAACTCTGGTCATGTTGATTGGAAGACAGATTTATTACGAATGTATTAATACAAAAGGGTGAAAAATATAAACAGCTCTTACAGCAAAGCGTTCCACAAGAAAATCACACAGGGAAATCCATGAGCAGTTACTTTTAAGGTAATATTTGGCAACCTGCCATTGGCTAAGGCACACTGGTGACTCATGGTGCATTGTCAGCTTTATTGCCAAATCCAGAGTGCCTTCACAAAATTTCCTAATATGGTAACCTCTGTAAGTATTGTTTTTTAGGCTTGGTCAGAACTTAAGAAAGTTGCACAAACAATAAGTCAGCGCCATCTTAGTTAGAAAAAGTACAAATAAGGAACAATACAAATATCGATATCACTTGTAATTCTTTGCATATTTCTTATGAACGATTCTCACTTTTCAGTCTCGTGCTTTTCCAATCGTTACTGCTCTTCAGTTTGTGCTTGTGGGTTCATATCTGTTTTTTTAGTGCGTGTAGTCAGTTTGCATTTTGTTTTTCAGTGCGTATTTTATAGTACATATTTGATTTTCAGTGCGTTCTTGTCCGCTCATTTCTGATTTTTCAGCTCGCTCTTCTCAGGCCTTTCTGTTTTTCAGTGCTTTCTATTAGTTCGTTCTGACCAGCCGACCGTCTTGAAGCCATGAGGACCCTCACCCCGGACCAGAGGGTTTTTAACTACCGTCTGGCCAGAGCCAGAAGAGTGGTGGAGAACACTTTCGGGATAATGGCAAGCTGGTTCTGCCTATTCCGTATGGCAATCAACATGGCAGAATATAAACTTAACCATATAATCCTTGCATGCTGCATTCTCCACAACTATTTAAGGATAAATTCAATTAACTATGTTGCCTCAGTTGGGCCTGAGGCCAGACTTCAACAAGAAACCCTGATGGCGCTTGAAGCTGGCCATCCTGGCTTGCGCCCGCAAAGTAAGACAGAAGTATGTCGAGTACTTTGCAGGTAGGGGGGCCATTGATATGCCAGAAAATGTTTAAGAAACATTTTAAAAATAAATATTTTAGTTAAACTGAAATAGGATTTACTGCTTGTGTTTCTTTTAGCTATCTTCTAGGTTCTCCAATGGGCTTTTCTTTTTGGCCATTTTCTTCAATAGTGCAAATGGAATTTATTTGATACATGAGGTGACAATCTCTTCTTCAGCAAAATATTATTATGTTGTGGGTCTGCTACACACACACCTTGTTTTTGTTGTTAATGTATGTAATGCATTAATGATAAAAATATTCATCATTTTCAGCACCATGAGGGAATTTTGGTGAGTCACAAAAATGGCCTGATTGTGGCAAATTATAAAGCACTGTGGGAGTTATTTACTAAAGTAAAATCCACTTTGCACTCCAAAAGTGCACTTGAAACTGCACTGAAAGTGGATTTGCCTTTAATAAATAACCCCCATTCCAGTGTAAACACCAACTTAGTCCAAAAAAATGATATTGAGCATTAAAAGAAGAAGCCACACATTGTTGAGTAGAAAACTTTTTACTCTGTGCACATTCACATGTGCGTTAGAAAAGGGTTTTAGAACAAACCAACATATTTTAGTAATAACATTTTTCTTTTTGACAGTACAAATTCCGTATATACTCGAGTATAAGCCAACCCGAATATAAGCTGAGGCACCTAATTTTACCACTAAAAATCTGGGAAAACTTATTGACTCGAGTATAAGCCTAGGGTGAGAAATACGCAGCTACTGTATGTGGAAAAGAGGGTCAACAGTGCCCATTTGCAGCCTCACTGTGCACATTTGCATGCCTCACTGTGCCCATTTGCAGCCATATGTCCCCGAACTTCAAACTCAGTAGTTAAGGATTCCTAGATTCCCCCTAGCGGCAGCCAATTTGGGGTCTCTGGACCCAAAGGGTCCCGAAATGATATTGCTGCAGATGGACACAGTTGACCGAATTTGGGGCACCATATCTCGGGCCACTTGGTGCTAGGAACCCCATTTGGTGTGCAAACCCAGTGCAACTAACACTACAACACACCAAAAGATGGGGTTCCTAGCACCAAGTGGCCCCGAGATACAGGGCCCCAAAATCGGTTTGGAAAATGTCATTCTCTGCTGCAGAAAAGTGCTTGACTCAAGTACAAGCCGAGGGGGGCACTTTCAGCACAAAATAAATGTGCTGAATAACTCGGCTTATACTCGAGTAAATACGGTATACTTTTTTATGTTAAAACAGGCATGTTTAAAACCATACAACATACACAACTCAGGAACTTACAAAGTTCAACTTTGACAAAGTGAAGGCAATATCAGACATTAGTATGTCCAAACTGTGTTGATATTGCCTTCATCAGATGGGTTGATGTCACCTCTGTGAAAGCCAAATTTTGAAGATGCACACAAATTGAGACTCAAATGGGGATTTCCCTCCTGATCCCATGCCTAATGTCAACATGTGGACGTGTTTCAGGGGTGCAATCCCTTCCTCTCTACTTTAGTTGCGAGGAAGGGGTTGCACCCTCAAATTGCATACCTTGATATCCCGTGATGGCAGTTAGCACATGTTGACACACTGTGTGCATCTTCAAAATTTGGCTTTCTAAAAATATTTTAAATGTGTGAAAAGACAAAAAATACAAACAAACTAAAAGAATTTTGGGGTGATTTAGATTCTGCCTAAAACATCAATGATGTTTTTGAGTCTTTTTTCCACATCATTGAGGTCTTCCTTGATCTTCTGTAAATCACAATTGCACACCATGATCTCCCCGATGAGGATGTGTGCACTTGCACTTTTGAAATGAGATTCTTCTTCCACAACATCCACATCACCTAAAATAAAAAAAAACACACCATGTATTAGAAATATGTATATCTATTACCTGAAGCTGTGGTCTCAGACACTCACCTGTTGTGGTCACTATTTTGCCCACTTCATAAACCTCTCCTTCTTCCACATATTCTGGTTGTGGTGTGAGGATTTCCTTTTCTTTAGGAGGTTGGGGGTCCCTGGTGACCTCAGACATTCCAAGTCTTTTCTCCCCTATATGAATAAAAAAAAGGTATACTTAGCACACAGATCTTTGATGTGAGAAATAGTGATATGAAACATTGCTTGGAAGTGTCGTACAATTGTATTTTTGGCAGAGTACCAAGCTGAAGACATAATTGTTTTCCCATTATAAAGCTGGAATACTTACCTTTTTTGTAAATTTTTTACATTTTTTTTACTGCATTTTCTGGCAGGCCAGATTTAACCCAGGCCAGCACTTTCCAATCTTCCTTCAAGGCTTCCCTCCACCTCAGCTGAGGCTTCCGACGTCCAACCTGGGCCTTAAACCCAGAAAGAAGTGGAGGAGCCCAGCTTGAGCCAGGTATAGCATTGTTCAACATATTTCTAGTCAAATAATTAATGATATTAACTAGATGTTATTATTGATCAGTAATTTCTGATTTTACAAAGTGTTTTACATATAGACAGTAGTGGCCACAAATGATTGGGACAAGAATGAAAAATGCTGGGGTCAGAATGATAGTCTTTTCTATTTATTAACATTCAATTTGCAACAGTCATGAGCTGAAAATTGTGTGTGATTGATGAACCAAAAACTATGTCCATTTTTCATACACAGGAAAGTCTCAGCCAGGAGGAGGCCGTGGAAAGTGGCAGCCAGGAGGTGGCAAGGCCCAGTAGCCTGCCCGAATCCCAGGTCCCTCCCCTCCACCTTCCAAAAAATAGTCCCATGAAGAGGAGTAACCTGGAGGAGGCAGCACTTGGCCTATTTCGGAAGGCTACTGCGGCCCTCAGAACCCCCCCAATAATCAAGAGGACTATGCCTACATGGCAGCCTGCACAATGCAGGAAATGGAGGAGGGCCAATGCCTCTTATGTGAGGAAGTCATGTTACAAGCCCTAAATAAGGGGTTGAGGGGTGAACTCACAAGCCAAAGCCACGTTTGTGAATTCAACCATGGTCCTTCTCCTCCTCCTCCACCTCCTGCCACAACTCCAACACCAGAGCCACAGCCTGGAAGCAAGTGTGTAAGGAAGACAAGAGTGATGGCCTGGGTTCAGTCTGGTCTGACAAAAGATGCATGCTGTTGTAAGACCACAGCCTGGGGACAGAAATGTCATCTGCTGCTGTTTCTGATCTCTTGTAGTCCTGGACCGGATTGTGCTCACTATTATAAGGACTCCTCATGCCACCAATTTTGACTGTAAAATAATTGATGTGTGCCCTGAGTTACAAAGGCTTCGCCAATTTCACCAGTTTCTCCAGCATTGCCTTCCTCTTTCTTTTGTTATGACCCATTATGAACGCTAGTTTTGATTCAGAGCATGCATGGAACTTTGTGTATCGTAATTGTGTACACAAGATCAGAATTTACGGGGGGCGTGGTTTGGTGCCGGACCTGAATGGCCGCTTAGTCCCTGAGCTCCCGTCCACGGAGGTTACAGCAATCAGACTAGCCGAGCCATCCACCGCCGAACATGGGGAAAAACTCCAAGAATCCCTCCCCAACGAGGTCCCGCTCCCCTAGAGGACCCGGTACGCAGACCGGCCGCAGCATTCCGGACATCTTCCGGACCCAGGTACGCGAGGCCCCGGCTTCTAATCGGGCCTACTCGAACGCCGCTCGATCCTCCAGCCTCAGCCCCTCAGGAAGAAGCCACACGCAGCCCCAACCCTTAGCAGACACAGCCTGTTCCCCACAGCCAGTGTACCTGCCCCAATCTTCAACAGATGAAGCCTGTGCCCCACAGCCCATGCACGTGTCTCAGTCATCAGCAGATGCAGCATATGCCCCACAGCCCATGCACATGTCCCAACCATCAGCTAATGCAGCCTGTGCCCCACAGCCCTTATGCATGCAGGACCTGCGATCTGTGGCTGAGGACATAAAAGCCACACTGTCATCTGCCATCACAGACCTCAGGAGAGATGTACAGGCCATGGCAGCACGTGTCAATGAGCTGGAGGAAACCGCAACCCTTCACGACACTGCCATCCAGCAACTGCAGACCACCTCTCACTCCCAAACCACGCAACTCAGGGATATCCAGAGACATTTAGAAGACTTGGACAACCGTGGACGCCGCCACAATATCCGGGTGAGAGGAATCCCGGAATCCGTTGAAAACTCACAAGTCGCTAAAGCCACCGTCGCCATATTTAATGATCTTCTAGGCAGACCACCTGAAACGCTCATTGAATTTGAACGCTTGCACAGAGCCCTAAGGCCCAGAGGCAGAGACACAGACCCACCCAGAGATGTGATCTGCTGTCTGATAAACTTCAAATTGAAAGAAGAAATTCTCCACAGAGCCAGAGACCGTCGCTCCCTACTCTACCAAGGAGCTGACATAAAGTTATTCCAAGATCTCTCGCCGATTACCCTTCAAAATAGAAGAGATCTACGCCCTCTTCTTGACCTTCTACGCACCAAAGGGATCCAGTACAGGTGGAAATTCCCCTTCTGCCTCTCGGCTTCCTTCCAAGGTCGCACAGCAAACCTACGCCTGCCAGAAGACCTACCTGCCTTTTGCGAAACCCTAAACCTACCACGTATCAATATCCCAGATTGGTACAACACCCTTCGTCCACCTACCATGAGAAGATCAGCCTCCACCGATGCTATCCCAGTCCGTGATGACTTTCACATCAGGAGGCGCAGATCCACTCCCCCGAGAGATCCCAATGCTTCAGACACCCGGAATACCGCGCTCAACAGCCCAACCGCGTCTCCGGCCCACAGAAGAGCCCGTCATGAAAGATCCGACTGAACTTTCCCACCCATGCTCCTCTACTCATCTTACCACCGAAGGCATCTCATCAAGACAAAAACCTTTCTATGAACACCACTCATGCCACCCAGGAAGACAGGACTTGACCAAAAAAGGTCACAGAACTGCTAACCTTTTCCCCCCTTTTTTTCCAGAAACGGCATACCCCAAGTGCCCCTGACCGCTGTCAACAACGCCCCCTAGAAGTATGGTCTGAACGAATGAACATATTCCTGGACAAACTGTGAGTCTATTGTCTCCCCTAGAAGGCCCTTACGCCCTGCATGCCCCTTCTAAAAGAACCAGTGGCCTCTAGGGTTAATGATATTCCTTCAGGGGCAATCACATACCCCCTAATATAATATCTTAAACCAAACCAGGAGACCTAAAGACTTTCATAATTTCATATGTGCCCTCCAGAATGGAATATCATCTCCAAGTACCCTACCCCATCCTCCCTAAACTCCCCCTTCCCCTCTTGCTCCCTTCCCCATACCTCATCCTCTCCCCCCCCCGCCTCCCCTCACCCTCCTAATCCCCCCATATCCTATTTCAGAAGGCACCTCGAATACAGGTCTCCTAGACTCTTATGACCACTCTACTACCCTAAGCTACGGTTTGATGCATGTAATTAATGTTTCAGATGCTATACAGGGGGTGCATTTGAGAAGATGGGGGGGGGGGGGGGGTGATGCTGCACAGGGACCAACTCCCACCCCATAAAGAGATACAGGTTCCGTATTACATCAACGCCCCTCTGCTATCAGGGAAGGCCTGATTTGATTACTGGGAACTTTCCCAACAGTTCAGAGCTCCAGACCACCCACATAACCACTATACAGTGGTCTCTGTGCAGTCTTGCCCCTCCTCTAGATACCTCCCCTGAGAAGGGGGTTACAGAAATGTTCAAAAAGGTTTAAAATGTTTGAAAATGTTTGAAAATGTTTGAAAATGTTTAAAAACTGGAATGTATCAGAGGGCCCTCACGCACGTTACCTCATATGTATTTTTGTAGCTCAAATAAACGATAGAGTTGGACTCTCCCAATTTATCCGCATTTAATTAATGCTCCTTGCCATCCCAACAACAAGGTATTCCGGGGCTATCTCACCTTACAACATCTGGGATACTGAATACACCCCCTAAACAACCAGGCTGATCCCGCCCACATGCGATGTTACGCAAAATAGATTCTGGTACCAAGTCGGCCTCAATTAGGTCGCTACCCATCCATACTCACACGTAGAAATGAGAGCTCTCTGATACAGACTTGATTAAAGCTTCTATCTATTACGTTCACATGGACTGTTATAACCAATGTTGAAATGGCTGTAATTGGAGCTCCCTCCAATCTTCACTTGATCGGAAGTACAAAGAATAGTAGTTATGGGTAAAGAGGACTTTGTACCCCTCCCTTGATTTCTATACTAACACAACATGTTTTATAGTTCAGAATTGTTAATGTGGCTGTTCATCCAAATACGTCTGACAACTGACCTCAATAAATATCTTATGTTTGAATCCCCTGAGTTTGGACCGACATTTACTACGCATCACATACATAGACACAGGCTCCCTCTATCAACCTACAGAATGAACCTCGGTGGACGGAGGACACCGTCTCTCGACTGTTCCGTTCCGACACCCTTCACCTCCCCACAAGACGGGAACGTGACTGTTCCTGTCTAACCTTACCGGATATCTTTCGTACCCTTAGGGTAGGTTACATACAACCTCCCTAATTCCGGACTATCGCCTACTCCACCCTCTCCTAAGACCTAGGCTCGTACCCCATCCTCCCTTTCCCCTCCCCTCCATTCTCTCCTCTTCCTCCCCCCTCTGCTACTTTTCTATCCATCTCATTCCTACTTACTCCTTCTCCTCCCATCTGCCCTCCCCCTCCCGCCCCTCTCTACCTCACAGCCTCTGCCGCCACCACATAACTGGCAAGACCCCTCCTGCTCGTACGTGCAAAAACAACAGTCCGACGCTCCGCTATTCTCTGACACCTCTAAGATTAAACAGCAGCACACTATGTCGCACGTACATGCAACAAACAAACCCTCCACGCTTAAAGTAATCTCACTAAACGCTAAAGGTCTCAACGTCCCCGAAAAACGTAGTCAAGTGCTGGATATGATGTATAAGCTGAAAGCAAACGTAATATTCCTACAGGAAACACACTTTCGCACAAACAAAATCCCCAAACTTACGAACCATATGTTTCCAACAGTATATCATGCCACCAACTTACACGCGAAAACTAAAGGGGTATCGATTTTAATCTCAAAGAATCTTGACTGGCAACCCACAGACTCTCTTATAGATACAGAAGGCAGATACCTCTTTCTTAAGGGCCGACTCCAGGGACGGCCTGTGACTCTGGCCAACATATACAGTCCTAATACGGCACAAGTAAGCTTTTTTAAATCAATCTCACGACTACTCTCAGATTTTCACTCTGGAATGACGATCCTAGGTGGTGATTTCAATGTGGCCCTCTTTCCAATATTGGACACCTCCTCCGGTTCGGCCTCCCTGCCTTACAAAGCTATCCGGCAAATTAGGTTACAGATCCAAGACCTTCTCCTTCACGACACATGGCGTGCCCTCCACCCTGATGTAAAAGACTTTACTTTCTTCTCTGCCCCGCATAACAGGTATTCCAGAATTGACTATCTTTTCCTATCCCAGAAAGACATTCCCTTCCTATCCACTGCCACCATTGAACCAATGCTACTTTCAGATCATCACCCAATTACAATGACCCTGACACTCCCTGACAAACATGTCCCCAAACACATCTGGCGCCTAGACTCGTCACTGCTTACCTCAGAAGACGTCACTAATGACGTCCGTAGCTGCATAGACACCTTCTTTCTTGAAAACGACACACCCGACACAGCCCCTCTCACCCAATGGGAAGCCCATAAATGCGTAGTCCGAGGAAAACTCATCGCCCTTAAAGCAGCCCGTCGGAAAGCCCACCAAAAAACAATTTCAGACCTACTAGACAAGATCAAAACCCTTGAACTTGCCCACAAACAATCACAAGCTCAGCAAACCTATCATGAACTTACCTGCTACAGGAAAATGCTACGCGAAGAACTAAACTGTAAAACGCGACGCAGGTTTGTCCTACAACAAAAGCTCTATTACGAATTCGGTAACAAATGCGGGAAATATCTTGCTAAAGCCCTCCAGACCAGGAAAGCAAACGCAAACATTCACACCATCAAAGATTCTCAAGGGAAGGCCCATATCGCCCCAACAGACATAGCAGCCCAATTCGAAACTTACTACTCAAATCTATATAATCTCCCTAAGCATACTACAAACCATAATAGAACTGAAAATAGACATGCCTCAATCAAGTCGTTCCTAAACAAATTTGGCCCCAAACCTATAAATAGAGAAGTTGCCGCTCAGTTAGAGGACCCCATTTCAGAAGAAGAACTTAAATCGGCAATTAAACAACTTAAAAATGGTAAAAGTCCAGGCCCTGATGGGCTTACAGCTGCTTACTTTAAAACCTTTACAGACATATTAACCCCACACATGATTAGGACCTTCAACTCTCTAACATCGTCCACTCTCCCATTCCATAGGTTACTAGAAGCCCACATCACAGTGATCCCAAAAGAAGAGAAAGACCCCACATCAGTCAGTAATTATAGGCCAATATCCCTTTTGAATGTAGATATAAAGATATACGCCAAAATTCTAGCTTCCCGTCTACTAACTTTCCTGCCTTCTCTGATAGGAAGAGATCAAGTAGGCTTTATCCCTGGAAGAGAAGCCAGGGATAATACGATCAAGGCCCTGAATATTCATCATTGGATTACAACACATAAACAAGAAGGATTCTTTCTATCGCTGGATGCAGAGAAGGCGTTCGACAGGCTGGCATGGGACTACCTGGGAGCAGTCCTTAGACATATTGGGCTCCAAAACCGCATGTTTAACGCCATCATGTCCCTCTATACAACCCCGACCGCTAGAGTACGTGTAAACGGCCACCTGTCGAACGCCTTCTCCATCAGTAATGGGACAAGACAGGGATGCCCACTCTCCCCAATCCTATTCATCTTAACCCTTGAACCCTTTCTCCAATGTCTCAGATCCAACAACAGTGTTAAAGGCTTCCCCATCGGCGACCGCACCTATAAAATAGCCGCATTCGCCGATGACATACTACTATTCCTGCAAGACCCACACATCTCAATCCCGAATCTTCTAAAGGAACTAGACAATTTTCATAAGATTTCCAACTTCAAGATTAATTTTGCAAAATCCCAGGCCTTGAATATCTCCCTACCAGAAGAAAAAGTAACACAGTGCAAAAACAACTTCCCCTTTCAATGGAAACATGATCAGATCAAATATCTAGGAGTATACTTAACAGCAAACCTTTCAGACATCTTCCCCAAAAACTATCAACCCATCCTCAAAACTATTCAGAATGACCTAAATAAATGGAATAATCCCCATTTTTCCTGGTTTGGAAGGGCAGCAATTCTAAAAATGAACATCCTCCCCCGCATCTTATATATCCTACAGACCATACCCATCAACATCCCCCCATCCTTCTTTCAGCTCTACAAACGACTGACTACCAGGTTTCTATGGCGACAGAAAAGACCTAGGATAGCTTACGAACAACTGACGAAACCAAAGACGAAGGGAGGCATTGGCCTACCAGACCTCAAAAGATACTACTGGGCCTGCCATCTCTCTAGAATTATAGACTGGTCTGTTCATAGCCAATGCAAAGATTGGGTAGTCCTTGAACACACATTCTCCCCCCTCCCTTTGCGTTTCCTACCCTGGACTTTACCCGAACACATCCCGAAAGATCTCGCTAACCATCCCCTAATTACCCCGACGCTCCGCTGTTTCAAAGACACATGTCGACAACTGCACATTTCCTCTACCCCTGGACCTCTTACATCGGTTAAACTCAACCCAGCATTCTCACCTGGCATGTCCTCCAACTTTCTAGCGGATACTTGGCAACATGCAGAGGTTCTAGCCCATCACTTTTATAAATCGGGTATATTTCTTAGCCGCTCCTCCCTACCAGCCAACACAGACAATAATAATTTTCCACTATGGACATATTTTCAGATCAGGCATTTCCTTAAGAGCGCTGACCGTATATCCTCCGTCTCTCGCATGCTTACGCCATTTGAACAATTGTGTTCTCAAACTACACCCCAGCAACACATGATCTCCAACATTCACAACATACTATGCTCTGACAGTCTATTGAAAACGAGCAAAGCCTGCCTAAGCTGGGAAAGAGACCTACAAACAGAAATGACAGAAGCACAATGGGAACACATCTCTAGAGTGACACATAAAGGCTCCCTAAATGTCTCGATACAGGAAAATAGCTATAAGATTCTAATGCGCTGGTATAGAACTCCAGTAGTTCTTAACAAATTCAACCCTGCCCTTTCAAATACATGTTGGAGATGTGTCAGGGACACAGGTACTTTAGAGCACATTTTGTGGTCCTGCCCCCTCATCCAGCCATTCTGGACCCAAGTACGGGAACTGACATCACAAATTTCTACGTACACCCTAGAACATACCCCAGCACAGTTCCTCCTCCACCACTCAGACATGCCGACACATCAATACCGCAAAACACTGTTACCACACCTAATAAATGCAGCCAAAATCTGTATCCCTATCCACTGGGGAACAACCCATGTTCCGACCATCCCTGAATGGCTCAAACGAGTTAGTAAAATCGCAGAAATGGAGGAACTTATCTCCATAGCCAAAGATTGCCCGACCAAATTTTCACACACATGGGCCTGTTGGACCCACTTCTGCACCACCGACCAATACAAAGTATTGATGAGCCAAAATACCATGAACCACACTCCCCGAGATGATGACAACTCTTAACGAATCTTTTACGTCACTCATAAAACTGACCCCATCAAGGCATAGTACAAGTGCCCTCCCTCACCTAAACAAGGGAAGATTGAGGGAGGCCCCTTGTCAAATTAACTGAACATGCACCCAAATATTACCAGATTAAATCTCTCTACCCAGAATACCCCAACCCTTCGCGATCGGTGGCAGAGTCTGTGAGGTACCCCAAACCCAACTCACCCCCACCCTTCTCTCCCCTCTCTTCCTCCTCCCCCCCTCTACCCCCCCTTCTTCCCTCCCTCCTTCGGTTTACACCATAAATCATCTCCTACACACAACATAACTCCACGCGCCTAAAACACTGCTTTGTAACCAACTTAGGCAATGTAGGCTATAGATACAACTGACTACTTAAAGTTGGCTATCTTCTCAAGATCTAGCAAATGTCCAACCCTACCCCGCGGAATAGACACACTCAGGTTCAGAAAGATGGGCTAGGAATATGATAGACATTTGCAGCAAACAGGCCAGGTGTAAGAATAACTCATGTTTCTCTTCAAATGTATATACCAGTGATTCAAATCAAACGATGTACTGTGACAATCATTGCTTGCTAATTCTGTTAACAGTTATTGTGATATCTGTTGTACTGCCGCAAACACTTTGCTTACATATGTTGTAAACCTTACCTCTTTTTTCAATAAAACATTTTGAACAAAAAAAAAAAAAAAGAAACAAAAAAAAAATCCAAAAATTTTTTTATTTTTTTGGTGGAAACACCACTTTAATGTCTCAAAATGTTGATAGGTTAACAATGCTACAAAAATAGCAGGTGCATATACTATTTGAGAAGGCAGTAATACAGAATTTAAGTATAAATATATACATCAGTAAAAGAAAACTTTTCATTTTTCTACAAATTGTGTGTGTCTGTCTGACTGAGCCTGATATTGTATTTGAAATATGTTTTTGAGATATTTTAATGTTTCATTTATTGTCTCATTAAAATAAAAAGTGAACAAAAGATATCCTTTCAGATTTAGTAACTCAATTTCTGACATTAAACCTATTCAAGATAAGGTCCTAGTCAAGAAAACAAAAAGGTTCAGATGCAAGCAGTGAATTTAAAATGATAACTTGAAAGAAATGCTCTCATTCTTTTTTTCACTTGATAAAACTGTTTCTAGATAAATGCAATTACTGACAACCAAAAGGTAAATCTCTCCTTGGAGCGAATGTGAATAAAGTACAACTATGTTCAGTTTGAAATGTGTGCAGAGAAAAAAAACAACTGGGCTTTACAAGATATTTGGATAGATACACAAACATATCACTTTACTATTTTATTTATTTATGCTGAATGAATCTATTTTGGAAAAATATTGCTGCACTACCCTATAAAAGTATCATATGTGAATCCAATGTTGAAGTGCAATAGGGCCTACAATTACTCAATAATATTATAAAGGAAAAATAATTTTCTAAATGCATAGGTCATACTCTATGATACAAATGATTCCCAGTGAAATAGCGTACACAGCAATAAAGTGCAATTGTGCTCTGAAGATGATTCTCAATCTCTGGATGCATATATAACTTCCATAAATGAAACAACTAAAAAGTTAATAAATCCAAAAACAAGCATGCTCCCAGTGAAGGCTGTGGTAAGTTTAGCATCCAAAAGTGCTTCAAATAAAGTGCTTTGTGTGCATGCAGCCCTCCACTCCACAAGACCACACTGTGGATGATCCCTTACCGGGGCGATCCCTTACCAGCAGGTATGGCCCCCTGGGCTTATACAGAGGTGGGTCTACTGGGCTTGAGTATACTGATGGTTCTCTGGTAATCCCCCTTGGTGTGTCCAATTCATGACAGGAATCGACATAGAATGATACAATTTTATTAAAATCACATAAGTATAAGATACAGATTATCCACTCACATGTAGATGTGGAGTATCCTGGCACTAGGAATGATCTGCCAACAATATCAATATAACCGGCGCGGTTCCATGATCCTCTGGTGCCAGTGTGTGTTCCGCTATGCGGAAATACTGGGGTACGTGACCGGAGAGCCGGCCCCTTGAATTAATTTATGTCAATCAACTTAGTATTGTACTTGTGCAAAACAAACATTTAGCAATTAGAAGATAGGTCACAGCAAACATGCCAGTGAAATCTCCATATTCTCCTAAATTCTCAAAATAGCTATGACTCGAAGCAAAAGACTTGCAATGGAACACAGTTCTTTGGCTTTGTACATTTTTGTTCTTAACTACTTCAATACTGGGAACTTTCACTCCCTTCCTGCCAAAGCCAATTTCCAGCTCCCAGCGCTGTCACACTTTGAATGACAATAAAATCATGCAACACTGTACCCAAATTAAACTGTTATCATTTTTTTTTAGACAGATAGTGCTTTCTTTTAATGGTATTTAATCACCACTTTTTTGAAGAAAACTAATAAACAACTTAGTTTCTTTTATAAAATGTACCAAATAAATAATCTTTGGTTAAAAAACAAAAAAACAAACAATCAGTGTATATTATTTACTCTGTGTGAAAGTCTATAATCTATGGTGTGTGTGTGTATATATATATATATATATATATATATATTTATTTTTTTCAAGATTGCTTGATCCTGATTTACTGACAACCTCTAATTTCTTCAGGTCCTAAAATGTAAGGACAGTATAAATACCCCAAAAGAACCCCTTTTTCAAAAGTAGACACCCCAAGGTATTTAGTAAGAGGCACGGTGACTTTTTTGAAGCTGTCATTTTTTTCACAGTTTTTTGTTTAACATGCTGTCACCAGTGTCATCATATGACTGGTGTGGCAGTGATCAGGGACACTGACTGGTGACAGTATGTAAAAAATATATATATATATATTTTTTAACAATTTTTTTACATACTATCACCAGAGCATTGTAGTGTCACTACAATGACACTATTGCTCTAAGGAGGTGATCATGATTTTTGTTTTACACTATGATTGCTTATTACGGTGATGCTCACTGTATAAGCAATCACTTTGTGAATGGCATTCATTCATGTTTCATTGTGTACTATTGTGATAGCTGTGATTGACCCTGTACCATGCGATCACTGTGACCAATCACAGAGATCATCACAATAGTACACAATGACTATGAATAAGAGCCATTGTTTACAATTTTTTTTTTCAAAACTCTTTATTCCAAATTTTTCATTACATAATAATTTATATTATACATTTTTATATACTTTTACATTTCTTTATATAATACAAATTATAATTACATTTACTCTTCCTTTCATTCCTTCCTCTCTCACCCTCTGTGGTCACTTAATACTATATTTTCAGATATTCCTCTATCCACTGTTAGCCATGTTCTATTCCATTTTGCCCATATTTTTTCATACCTTCGCCCATTTCCCCCTTTGTTCATACATTATTTTTTCATAGGGTAGGACCTGGGTTACTGCTCTCACCCATTGGGTTACTGTCGGGGGATATGGCTGAATCCATTTTTCTATTATTTGTTTTCTTGCCAGAAACAGTACCTCCCTTAGGAAGGTATTATTATCTCTATTATTTCTCTCTTCCCTCAGTATCCCCAGCAAACATAATTCCATCGTAGCTATAAAGGGTTTATTCAGGACTTTTCCTATTTTCCTAGCTACTTGTTTCCAATATTTTCCTATTTTACCACAGTACCACATTACATGAAGGAAGTCTGCTCCCCCCTGCCCACATCTAGTACATCTTGGTTCAGTCATCCTCCCCATTTTGTGCAATCTATTTGGAGCCAAGTATGTCTGGTGTATTATATTCATCTGTATTATCCTGTTATTCATTGCAAGGGATACCTTCCAGTGGGAATTGCAGGCTTCATCCCATTCATGATCGCTCATGTCTGGGATAGCCTCCTGCCACTTATCCCTTATTTTCAATGGTTCTCCTTCTATTTTCTTCTGTAACAGATGTGTGTAAATCTTTGCTATCAGTCCCTTAGGTCCCTGTGATCTCAGGATGCCTATAAGGGGATATTTAGATATTTTTAATTCCTCTCTTCTAAACTGTGTCTGTAGCACCTGCCTCAGCTGAAGGTATCTGTAGAACTGTTTACTCAATAAATTATATTGTTTACATAGGTTTTCATAGGTTAGTATCACATTTTTGTCATATAGCTGACCAAAAGTTGTTATCTTATTCTGCTTCCAAAATTTACTATCCTCAAAGACTTCCAGTTGTTCAAATTTTGGATTGTTCCAAAGCGCAGTTTCTGTTGGGATTCCATCAAATCCCGTCAGTTTCTTAGCCTCTCTCCATACTGTCCTTGCCACTTTCAAAAGGGGAATTTTTACTCCCACTCTCCTCAAATCTTTTAGTTCTAATCCCGTCATTAAATCATCTATTTGCATTTTACTAAGGAGATATTCCTCTATCCTTGTTATTTTTTCCTGTCCTACCCATGATCTTAGATGTTTCAATTGCCCTGCCAAATAATATAAATATAAATCCGGGAGGGCCAGTCCAGCTTCTGTCTTTGGTCTTTGTAGTTTATTAAATTTTAATTTACATCTTCCATATGCCCAAATGAACCGAGTCATCTGCGAGTTTAATTTTTTAAATATCTGTTTTGGTATCTTTACTGGGGAGTGTGCAAATACATATAAACACTTGGGTAATATAATAGATTTTATCAGGTGAATTCTGCCTGCCATTGATATTGGTAGCTTTATCCATATTTCCAATTTTCTCTTCACATGTTCTACTAGTGGGAGTATATTAGCTTCCATCTCGTCTTCGTGTTTCAACGTAATATTTACTCCTAAATATTTAAAAACTTCAACTATTTTTAATGGGGTCTGCGCTCTCTTTTCATTACCTGTTCCCAGAGGCATCAGTGCGGATTTTTGCCAATTTATTTTTAACCCTGAGAACCTCCCGTATGTTTCTATTATTCTCATTGCTTCCGTCAGAGAAGCTTGCGCATCTCCCATATATAATATAATATCGTCCGCATATAAGCCTATGTGTTCGGTTTTTTCTCCTACTTTAATCCCTTTATATTTATCTGATTGTCTGAATCTATTTGCCAGTGCCTCAATTGCCAGAGCAAACAATTGCGGTGACATTGGGCAGCCCTGTCTTGTTCCTCTATATAGTTTTATTGTAGGGGATAATATACCGTTTATTAGCAAATTGGAGCATGGTTGTTTATAGATTATTCTCACCCATTTTCTAAATTTTTCCCCAAATCCATTCCTTTCCAGGACTGTCTGCAGAAATTCCCATTCTATAGAATCAAATGCCTTGGCTGTATCCAACGATGCCAAGGCACTTGTTTCCGGGATAAACTCTCTCATTTGTGTCATATATTGTGTCCTTCTAATATTAATTGATGTGGATTTCCCTGGCATAAAGCCAGTTTGATCCTCCGCTATTATAGACAAGATTACCTGATTGAGCCTTTTGGCAAGCACTTTTGCCAGTACTTTATAATCTATATTTAATAATGATATTGGCCTATACGATCCACACTCAGTTCTGTCTTTGTCTGGTTTTGGTATCAATATGACTGTAGCATCATACATGGAAATAGGCATTTCTCCCCTTTGGAACGCCTCCCCATACATTTTAGTCATAACTGGTACCATAATCTCTGCATATCGCTGGTACATTTCCAGTGGTATGCCATCTGGTCCTGGAGACTTACCCTTTCCCAGAGAGAGGATAGCTTCTCGTACTTCCTCTTCCTCTATCTCTCTATCTGCATAGCAAGAGTCTCCACCTTTTATTATATTTAAAGACATAGGTGTTAATTTACTAAAACCAAATTTGCTGTTCATTTTGCCCCATGGCTTAGTGAATGCGAAGAACTTTCACTTTGCAAAGAATACCCATTCACAGAAAAAAGAAAAACATTTTGTTGTAGCTTCACCTCATTGACTGACTAAGCTCTGGGGAAAATTCCCTTGCAAAGTGCAATTTATTTACAAAGTAAACAGTCTATTAATCTTTAGCAAACCAATCCTATAGATTATACTTCTTGCTTAACTGTTGTTTGTATTGTGTGTATTGTTTAAATTTTTATGGATACCATATAGAACATAATAAATGTTGAAAAAACAAATGGGACAAATAAAAAATATGGACACAATTGTTTATAATACAATTCATCACATAGCTATTAACCTCCCTGGTGGTTTTTTTCCGAGTGTGGCTCGGGGTTGAATTTCAGCACCATTAGCGGTAACCCAGAGCCACACTCGGGATTGCATTGCAGGATCCTGGTGCAGGTTACTTGCCTTGTCCCCAGGATCCTGCAATGTCCTCCTGCTGTGTCCTTGGGCTCTGTCCTCCGCCCGATGCCTCTCTGGGCTGAGCTCCATTCCCTGCGAGCGTTGTGATGCACAGGGGCGGAGCCCAGCGGCAAATTCAAAAAAGTGAAAAATCATAACACATACAGTACAGTGTAATCTTACATATTACATTACTGTATTATTTCACATCCCTTTTGTCCCCAATGCTTTGTCCAATGCCCTGCATGCAGTTTTATATGATATATATACTGTTCTTTCTGCCTGGAAACTGGAGATTGTCCATAGCAACCAAAAAGTGTCCCTTTACGTCAAAAGTAATTTTAGACCAGCTAGAAAACAGTGATAATAAATTAGAACACTTGCAGAATTGAGCGATAGTGTATCGTGGGGAAATTAATTTTATTATTATTATTTTTTATAATTATTTATATTTATTATATTATAATTTATGATTTTGTGTTTCAAACAGTGTCAGCTGTGCTTTTCTTCTTAAGCTAGCGCTGTGTAGGGTGTAGTGTGTTGGCGTTCAGGGAGAGAGCAGGATAGGCAGGGACAGTGTCAGTGTCAGCTGTGCTTTTCAACCTAACGCTGTTACAGTGGGTGTAGTGTGCCTCCTGCACAGTATACACCTGAATCTACCCCCTCATTGCTGGTGTTGTGTAGTTCAGTTGCACAGATAGCAAAACAAATGTTACAGGGGTGATAACCCTTCCCTATGTTCTCCAAAAATCCAAAAAGCTTTAAAATAGATTTTTTGGCTGGAGCTTAACTTAAAAATGTACCTCTTTCAAATTACAAACAGATTCTACTTAAGAACAAACCTACAGTCCCTGTCTTGTTTGCACCGCCTGTATACTGCTGTTCAGAGTATATAGGGTTTTAGGTATAGGGTTTTATTTTGGGTGCGGGGGTTCCCCTTAATATCCATACAAGACCCTAATGGGCTGGTGTGGGGGGGGGGGGGGTGATGGGGTAGCCATGCCATTTTTCTCAAAGATTTTCATCCATATTGCCAGGACAAGACATTACATTAAAGCAGCAAGCAGTTTTAAATGGCTTTTTTTTCCTTTACAAATGTAATTTTGTGCAGGGACAGTTCTAAACAGGGGAAACACATGCCACGTCACAGGCATACGTTAGACACCCCCCAGGTATGATATTTAAAGGAATATTTCACTTTTTTTTTCACTTTATGCATCATTAAAATGACTGCTCCAGGAAAAACGTCTGTTTTTAAAACTTCTTTTTGCATTGATACATGTCCCCTGGGGCAGGACCCGGGTCCCCAAACCCATTTTAGGACAATAACGTGCATATTAGCCATTATAATTAGCACTTTAGATTTCGAACGTTCGCTTTCATTGTATTTAATAGGGTTCTATCGTTCGTGCAAACTTTCGGTCCGTTCGCAGGTTCTGGTGTGAACCGAACAGGGGGTGTTCGGCTCATCCCTAGCCTGTATGCCTGTCCTGTGCTGTTTTTTGCCTGTGATGCTACTACTCCTTTTTTTTTTGTCCTTGCATTACACAGAATAAAAAAAAGAGAGAATTAGGCCCCTTTTACACATGAGGTTTGATCAGCTCTGACTGTCTGCTTTACAGCAGGACCCGATCGGACCCTCCGTTCTTCTCTATGAAGAGCTGGATGTAAATAGACTTGTGTCCGTTTACACCCGGCTACCTCCAGTTCGGATCAGATCCAGCAAAATATAAAAAATAAAAAAAATGAAAGGAGATCAGTTTCCCTCCGATGGGCCAGATTGGATCAGAGAGAAGTCTGGTATAAATGGACAACAGGTCTGTTTACATCTGACTGCCAATAGAGCAGAGCAGGCTCTTTCCATGTGTGCTATGTATAAGAGGAGCGGACATGGACTTTTCATCCAGCTGCTCTGCACAGCTCAGCAGGGGATCAGCAGATGCACTGCTGAGCAAAACTGAATCTATCCTGTATGAAAGGGTCCTAAATCTCCCTAGTGGCCTGTGTCTATGGGATTTTGTTTGCTTTAAGTGAGTTTTGAATTCCCATATAACCCTATAAGAATGCAAAACCCACTTAAAGCAGGTCAAACGCAGTTAAGAAGGAGGTAAACTGCCGGTTAAATGCTTCTGTCAATAAATCTGAATGATCACAAAGCATCTCAAACTAATGCCAAACCAATGTTATTGATAACAGCTCAAAGCCCTTTGACAGATGTTCTAACTCTTCCGTATTTTATTTAAAAGAAAAAAAACGTTTGGACTGAAGTTGGGATTAGTGTCCAGCATTGTTTCTTTAGAAAATCTCTCTCCAACAACCACTGTCCAGAACTAGTCCCAAACTTAAAGTGGCATTCCAGGCTTATTAAAAGTCAGCAGCTACAAAAAGTGTAGTTGCTGACTTTTAATAAACAGGAAGTCCCCCTCCTAACAAAGCCCCCACTCCCGCGCCCCCCCCAAAAAATTAAGGCGAAAGGAGGAGTCGCCTTGGCGTTCTTTGGGCGGAAGGAGGAAGTGGGACAGGAAGTCCCCCTCCTAACAAAGCCCCCACTCCCCCCCCAAAAAATTACATGCCAAATGTGGCATGTAAGTTCCATTTTTGGGTGGAATTCCGCTTTAAGGACAGTAAGCATTTATTAGCATTAGCATTATATTAGAACCCTAAGAATTTATTTTGTAATTCATTTCTAGGAGGCAGTCTTCATAACTATTTGTAATTTCTGAGTAGCTAGCACCTTCTGAATGCATGTCTATTGAGTCTTTAGTTAACTTCACATTTGTGGAGGAAAAAATAGCAAATACAGAAAAATAATATAGCGCATAGAATCTCAACACTAATCATATAGTAGGTGAATGTTATTAAAGCAGCGCTATATTTAGCGCTGCTTTACCATTGTTTTAGCAGCGGTATTCAGTTAAAACCGCCCGCTAGCGGCTGAAAAAGGGTTAAAACCCCCCACAAAGTGCCGCTGCAGCGGCGTTTTGCCGGTGGTATTGCTGCGCTGCCCCATTGATTTCAATGGGTAGGAGCGGTTTAGGAGCTCCTTCACCACTCCAAAGATGCTGCTAGCAGGACTTTTTTTACCATCCTGCTAGCGCACCGCTCCAGTGTGAAAGCCCTCCGGCTTTCACACTGGAGTCAAAGGACACGTTTTTTTCAGGCGCTATACAGGTGCTATTTTTAGCACTGTAGCGCCTGAAAAACACTTCAGTGTGAAAAGGGGCCTAAGATGCAAGTCAGATTTTAGGCATCCCCTGCAACAAAAATTTAATTTTTGGTGAGATACTTTTAATAAGAGCATGTCTAAAGGGATGCAGGCCCAGTAGATTTCCTCATTAGAGCCCTGCAGCTGCACACCTGACAGTTAATTATGAAACCACTCCCATTAGACCCACTCAGAAAAGATTCACAGACAGAGGGATTTCTTCAGAATAACAAAATGTAGAAATCTGCAATAAAGTTTTTTTTAATCCTTGCAATGTACACAGATCACCCAGAGGGGAATGTTTTTTTCTCAACAAGTTACACTTTAACTTTTCAAATCATTTTAGAATATGTTTTGCAAACATTTTAAAGGAGCCAAATGATTGCAATGCAAAGAAAAGAATGGTTCACAATAAAATACTTTAAAAGGTGATTGTGCTAACAAGATCTGGAGTTAAAATTGAACATATGCTGCTTGTAATGGCACTTTCTAAATCAATGAAATTATCATTATAGTACATGTCAACAAATTAGACAAGTACTGGCTGCATGAGGAATAAATGCAATTTGGCTCCATAAAAGGGAATTAAACAATAAAATACAAATGACAGATGTAGTTAGCTAAAGGTTTTGAGGTTTAAATACCAATTTGTGAAAAATGTACGCAGCCCAATCATGGCAGAAGTTTATAATATCAACCTAAATGGAGCACTTTGATTTATTTTTTACACCAGATGTTTAGAGACCTCTATTATGTCCTTTTATCTAACTTGAAAACCTATCAACCAGTTTATGCAGTTTTGCATTGCAGTAATGCAGGTTAGTATAGAAGGGGGTCTAAAAAACAAATTAATTATTATACTTTAAGTATTTTGGCTGTGTTCTTGATTGTTAAAGATTTCTAATCTCCTTTCCTTCTGCAAGCCACGAAGATCTAAAAAAAAAAAAAATTCTATATACATTTCAGTCAGCACTGCAGTCAAGAAAATATTGTATCTCAAGCCCACAGCCACAGTTTCTAAATAATATAAAAGCATGTTTCAAACAACTACTGTAATCCTTTCACCCATTTAAATTCCATTTATTTGTTTTTGAATTCTGTATGAGAGAGAGTAATGATGAGATTAAATATTCAAATGAGGTGCAAAATGCCAATCAAATTGTTTCATTTCTTAAAATTACACACTATGTAATTTCAAATGAATGAGAGTACTACATAAGCTTTCTCAGTGATAGCGCTGTTCCATCAGGGAAAAATATGTTAATGTGTTATGTGAAAGATAAATAACTTAATTCATTTTAACGTGATTCCCTCCTTAGTCAAAACAGGAATTCAAGCATCATTCATTGCAAACTGATTTTCTGCTTTTTTTATAATTTCAACCACCAAATATATTGTATGTATGTACCGATGCAAAGAATATAATAAAATAATATTTGGATCAAAAAAAAATATTCTGCAAATAAATTACAGCAGAAAAATGTAGTTGCTTATATTTTTTTATTCTGATTTAGAGGCCATTGAAATTACATCCTGCTAGTGATAACAATTTTGCAAGAAAAAACATTGTATGAATTGAATGATCAGTTTAATTGATGTTGCCTGGACATCTACAGAAGCACCTAAGCTCTGCCTGTGCAGAACCCAGAAGCTGAGTGACACAAACCTGATGAAAGTTCACCAGGGATCCTACTCGGCTCTGATATGTCACAGGAAACAAAGCTGAAACAAAGCTTCCTAGAAGATCTTTTTTCTACTTCATACAGAGTATAACATGCAGAGCTGCTGTTAGAAATTATGAGGCCCCCTATAGGCCCTCCTTGACCCCACCCCTTACTCTGACCCTTGACCTCACCCATCCGCCTCAAAAAAATGCATCTTTGTCTTCAAGTGATAATAATAAAATCGGGCCAACTCAATACTAAGACTGGGGGGGGGGGGCATTGAAGTTTATGCAAAGGCAGGCTTCTCAATACTTTTGACAATATAGTGTATGTGCCAGCTCTCAGCCAAGTAGATACAACCTTTTTCCCAGGTATGTTTCCAGACACCCTTCCCCAAAATCTCAATGGAGTCCCACTGATCTTTGTACCAAGCCTCCAACCCTTTCTCATTGTGTTTCTGGGCTCACCCTCACTTTCTAGAGTTACTTTGGGTTCCCTGATACTTTTACCAGCTTTAAACATCTTAGCAGATTTTCAGGTTCAGCACCCCTTGGGCAGTTATACTCAGCAACTAAATTACCATTCAATGTAACATTCTGTGATGGGAGCCAATTTGGGCGGGGGTCCCGTGGAACCCAGAATCCCTTGAGGAGGTTGGGAAACACTTGTTTCAACTCCCCATGCATCTCCTATGTCTAAGTCACCCTGTGTCCCTAATAGGGGCACAGGGTGACTGAGAATCCCAGTATGATCTGTACTAATTGGACTCACTGTACAACCACACTGGAATGTTGTGTGTGTTTGTGTGTGTGCGCGTGTGTGTGTGTGTGTGTGTATATATATATATATATAGTCTCATACTGTGGTGTGCTCTGTGTGTGGTCGTTTGGAATGTGTATTCCATTTTTCTATTGTTTCTGTCTACCTTGGGAGAAACATATTATGGGATGTATATGTCTCTGTGGATTAGCTGCGAGAGGATTTCTCCAGCAGCCCCTCCCAAAGACAGTCTACTGATGAGATATTTGAATCCACCTGTGTCATGCTACTGGTGGAGGTAAAGTCTACCCCATCCTGTTTCATTATGCAAATTAGGGCGGCTTTCCCCTGAGTGTATCTCTATGTACCTGTGTTTCAGTAACCGTTCATGTTAAGCAACCAAAATGAGTACTGCCTAGTTGGTGGTTGCAAGCAATTAAAAGATCTGATATCCATATTCAGACTGGAAGGAAGCGGTGCATGACGAAAGCATTCAGAGTGTGGGATGTTTCGTTGCCAATCTCTTTCCACAGTGTCTCTGGGTACCTCAACCCATACCTCTTTATGGGTGAGGTATAGAATCTCTGCTGCTGCTGCCAAGTCCATCTGGGTCCTTATTTCTTATTAGGTCTGGTGAGTGAGACAGTATACACATTCTTCCAACCAGTGCTTAGCCACACCTCGGACAGAACCATCAAAAATGCCCCTTGGCACGGCATCAGGCTGAGAGACTTTGTATAGAGCACCACACTCACAAGATTTTATAGATCAAAATATAAATGTTTTATTGATAAAAAGTATGTAAAATCCTCAAAATTTGTTTCGCAGCAGGATGCACATTATACAATATGCATGACATTACACATATACAGAAAAACATACAAAAAATACAAAAAGAAATTTTATACCAAAAATTAACACAAAAAAATACAAAACAACATTGAAAAGATCGCAGATACGGTACTGTTATTCTCCCAGAGGTAGGAGTCCCCCAATGAACTCGACGCGTTTCCAGTTACCCAGATATGGGAACCTTCGTCAGGAGTGGGGAGTAAAGTTTATAACGGGAAAGTACCTGTCACTCAAAAAAAGGCAAAAGAAAAAAGACCATAAACAAAGGGACTGCTATCATTTTCAGGCCAGGATCATAGTATTAAACATTGGAAAGAAGCAAAGGGGAGCAAAAAATACATGTTCTAGGGACACATTTCACATATTCAATATTGGTATCCGTAGATTGCGACAAATCATGACATTGTTATTGTCTCAAAGTAGTGACATAATGGAAAAAGTTCTTACTGGGTATGCTATTCGATATGTCAAGAAAAGAGTATGTACATACATAATATTGCTACGCACCACGTTGAGGACGGCATTCGTAGATCAATGGCTTGTATATCCGCACATGCGGAGAGAAGTATGTATATCCCCCAGATCTGTAGGTGGGGGTTAGACTGTGGCAGCACACGCTAGATTGTATTCCACTGGTGGGTGATCCTACGTATGGGAATTATGTAGTAGCGACCAAATCTATTTATGATGGATATTGAGGGGGAGAGAGAGAAGACAAGGGAGACTTTATTAATGACAGCTCCTTACAAGTATAGTACTAATGCCCAGAAGAGATGGGTCTCCCATGGTGTTTAGAGTGTTGATTTCAAAAGGGAAAACAGGTGACGTAGTAGCATTGTAATTAGGAAGGTGCCTCACCCAGACAGGAAGGAGAGCATAATGATGTAGAATATTAGACATGTCACCCGCATACCCGCAGATATAGACCAGACAAAGAGCATGGTAATAGACACAGACAGTAGTACCTCTCCCAACAAACACCAGATAACAATGCTCATGGAGCTCTTACGTGTAAATCATATGTATGTCGTTAGAGGAATCATCATCCCCGAGAGGTAATATCTCAGATGGATGAAGGGGTAATCCCAAATATGGGTACCCAAAGAGCCTGGGGGGGGGGGGGGGGGGGGAAGGAAGGTTCAAGTCATTAACAGTGCCACCATACCAATCCAGGATTGGTCAAGGTCCTAGGATAGAATGTTATGCTTACCCCGTCCTTGGTGCAATGTCCCTTGTTCGTATGGACCGTATTGGTCCGACCTCCGTGTTCCTCTGCTACCCAATAGGAGCAGACAGGGGATCGTTTAAATAGGGTATGTGGGCGCATGCGCAGATGCGCGGAGGGTTCGTATTATAGCGGCTCCCATATCGTGACTCCGCGCATGCGCGCGCATGCGCAGATGCGCGGAGGGTTCGTATTATAGCGGCTCCCATATCGTGACTCCGCGCATGCGCATACCGCATACAGAGATGGAGATGAGACGGAGCCTATAGTACTTCCCATGTAGGAGGCACGCAAAGCGCCCCAAGCGGTCGATTCGACCCTACAGCGTCCAGTGGGTATCAAATAGCAGGAAATGAGCGGTGCTATCTCCCTGTTGTGGTCCATAGCAATTATATATATACATTATACAAACGCCACTGACATAACGATCCAGGCATAGTTGGCCTGCTTATAGCATCCCAGGGGGAAAAAAGGAAAAAGAAACACCCCAAGCAACTTAATAAATAATCCCCATGAAACAGTAACTGCTGAACAGTTGTCATGATAAGTATTGGAACAATTATGGATGAGCGTCTATAACATCCACTAAGAGGCAGAAAGAGGTTCCTTCGCATTCTGTTATATTATCCCCAAAGATGGGCAATATTACATAATACATCTATATATCCATATATATATACACATCTGTCCCAGGACATATTGTATTGTATGACCCTGGGTATATTAGATGGAAGTGGTATACATAAATAATCTGGCACAAAGCAACTAATGGTGAATACATACCTATACTCAATATTAATAGATATAAATATAAAGAGTAATAATGAAAATAATAAATGAAAAAATAAAAAAATAGTAGTATATGCTAATTTCATCAGAAGAAAGATGGCAAACATGTTTTTTCCTCAATCCTAACCGTGTCCCTCCCAGGAGCCAGATGTAAACCCTTCCAAAAAGGGTTTATAACTGATGCAATCGTTTAGACCCGGTGGACATGTGGCCCTAAGTGCCACAATCCATCTGGTCTCATGTTGCAACAGGATTTTATCCCAATCTCCCCCTCTTGAGGTAGGATGTATACGATCCAGAACTAAGAATTTAATTCTTGGAAAATTCCCCATGTGCACATCTCGAGAATGTCTCCCAAGTGGGAGATCTGGATCACATACACGGATACTGTGTACATGTCTACTTGTTCGTTTGTGAAGCTCCTGTTTTGTCTTCCCCACATAGAATGAGCCACAAGAACAAGTAAGCATGTACACGACTCCGTACGTGCGACAGTTTGCGTAATGACTAGGTTTGAAGCTCCTTCCATTGGGAAGCACTATATTGGTATCGATATTCATGTACTGACATTGGGTGCAACCCCCACATTTGAAGGTACCGTGACGTTTGCACGGGTCCCCCCTAAAGGCTCCGGTGTATTCACTCTTGACTAGGATATCGCGTAGGGATTTTGTACGTCTAAATGTCACAAGGGGCTCTCTGGGTATAAACAAGTTCAATGTGGGGTCAATATCCAGTACGTGCCAGTGTTTCTTAAGGATGCTGCGAACCTGTCCGTGTTGTTGGTTATAGGTCAGCACTACACGTGTTTGATCCATTGTCTTACTGCTTTGTTTGACAGGTTTAAATACAAGACTCGATCTTGTTTGTTGTAAAACCCTTTTAAAGGCTTTTTTTAGACTCGTGGGGGAGTAACCCCGATGCAGTAGACGCACCTGTAAGTTTTTTGCTTCAGATAAGAAATCGGAATCTTTTGTGCAATTTCTACGTATCCGTAAATATTGAGAATACGGGATCGATCTAACCAAGGGAATGGGGTGGAAACTGGAGGCATGCAAAATGGTATTGCCTGATGTTTCTTTTCGGTAGAGAGTGGTAGAGAGGTGGCCATCATTATTTTTTCTTATAGTGATATCCAAAAAATTAATTGTATGGGTATCGCAGGTCATAGTGAATTTTAGGTTAAAATCATTAATTCCCATGGCCGCTATGCATTGATTCAATCCCTCCATGCCTCCTTGCCATACCAAAATGATATCGTCAATATAGCGATACCATAAAATGATATGGTCCGAAAATTGGGAGTGCATGGAAAGGAAAGTGTTCTCCCACTCCCCCAGATACAGGTTGGCGTAGGATGGTGCACAGCACGTCCCCATAGCCACCCCCTGTATCTGGAGGAAGTGGGAGCCGTTAAAAGAAAAAGCATTATGTGATAGTATGTATTCCATTGCTTGTACCAAGAATTGATGTAGTGGTTTGTCATCCTTAGATGATTGAGATAGATAGTGGTTAATGACCTCCAAGCCCTTTTTATGGGGAATTGAACAGTAGAGGGCCTCTACGTCTATAGTGACCAGCAATGAATCAATAGGGATGCAAAGACCCTCAAGGTATTGCAGTAATTGGGAAGTGTCCCTGATATACGAAGGTAGATTCGTGACGAGGGGCCGAAGCTGCTCGTCCACAAATCTACTCAGGTTCTCAGAGACACTTCCCACCCCCGAGACGATAGGTCTCCCTGGGGGATTTGACATATCTTTGTGAACCTTCGGCAGGCTGTAGAAGGTAGGGATCCTGGCAAATTTGGTACGTATAAATTCCCATGTTTGTTGGGTCAGAACATTGTCGAGATACGCTTGGTCAATCATTTTGAAAAATTGAATATCAAATTTTTCAATAGCTGAGCGAGGAATGGATTTATACCACTCCTTATTGGATAGTATTTTGGAGCACATAGCCAAGTAAGAGGAATTGTCCATGATGACAATGTTGCCCCCCTTGTCAGAGGGTTTGATGGTCAGCTGATTTTGTTCAGTTAGAGTTTTTAATGCCTTCTGTTCATCACTTGTGAGGTTACAGGGGGGGGGGTAGTTTTATTAAGCTTGTTGATGTCATTAGTTACCATTGAGACAAACGCCTTTAAATTGGCATTCTGTGCCAATGGTGGAAATTTGTTAGATTTCTTTTTAAGCGTCGAGTTTCCTTTGATCCCTACCCTAGTTGGCGTTATGTGTTTCTGCCTCCTAGTGGATGTTATAGACGCTCATCCATAATTGTTCCAATACTTATCATGACAACTGTTCAGCAGTTACTGTTTCATGGGGATTATTTATTAAGTTGCTTGGGGTGTTTCTTTTTCCTTTTTTCCCCCTGGGATGCTATAAGCAGGCCAACTATGCCTGGATCGTTATGTCAGTGGCGTTTGTATAATGTATATATATAATTGCTATGGACCACAACAGGGAGATAGCACCGCTCATTTCCTGCTATTTGATACCCACTGGATGCTGTAGGGTCGAATCGACCGCTTGGGGCGCTTTGCGTGCCTCCTACATGGGAAGTACTATAGGCTCCGTCTCATCTCCATCTCTGTATGCGGTATGCGCATGCGCGGAGTCACGATATGGGAGCCGCTATAATACGAACCCTCCGCGCATCTGCGCATGCGCGACGTAAGAAACACACGCAGGTCGCGCAGCTATGACGGCGGGCACTGAGCGTCCAATAGGACGCCATTACATGATGTCACATATGCGCCCACATACCCTATTTAAACGATCCCCTGTCTGCTCCTATTGGGCAGCAGAGGAACACGGAGGTCGGACCAATACGGTCCATACGAACAAGGGACATTGCACCAAGGACGGGGTAAGCATAACATTCTATCCTAGGACCTTGACCAATCCTGGATTGGTATGGTGGCACTGTTAATGACTTGAACCTTCCTCTTCCCTCCCCCCCCCCCCCCAGGCTCTTTGGGTACCCATATTTGGGATTACCCCTTCATCCATCTGAGATATTACCTCTCGGGGATGATGATTCCTCTAACGACATACATATGATTTACACGTAAGAGCTCCATGAGCATTGTTATCTGGTGTTTGTTGGGAGAGGTACTACTGTCTGTGTCTATTACCATGCTCTTTGTCTGGTCTATATCTGCGGGTATGCGGGTGACATGTCTAATATTCTACATCATTATGCTCTCCTTCCTGTCTGGGTGAGGCACCTTCCTAATTACAATGCTACTACGTCACCTGTTTTCCCTTTTGAAATCAACACTCTAAACACCATGGGAGACCCATCTCTTCTGGGCATTAGTACTATACTTGTAAGGAGCTGTCATTAATAAAGTCTCCCTTGTCTTCTCTCTCTCCCCCTCAATATCCATCATAAATAGATTTGGTCGCTACTACATAATTCCCATACGTAGGATCACCCACCAGTGGAATACAATCTAGCGTGTGCTGCCACAGTCTAACCCCCACCTACAGATCTTATTGGGGGATATACATACTTCTCTCCGCATGTGCGGATATACAAGCCATTGATCTACGAATGCCGTCCTCAACGTGGTGCGTAGCAATATTATGTATGTACATACTCTTTTCTTGACATATCGAATAGCATACCCAGTAAGAACTTTTTCCATTATGTCACTACTTTGAGACAATAACAATGTCATGATTTGTCGCAATCTACGGATACCAATATTGAATATGTGAAATGTGTCCCTAGAACATGTATTTTTTGCTCCCCTTTGCTTCTTTCCAATGTTTAATACTATGATCCTGGCCTGAAAATGATAGCAGTCCCTTTGTTTATGGTCTTTTTTCTTTTGCCTTTTTTTGAGTGACAGGTACTTTCCCGTTATAAACTTTACTCCCCACTCCTGACGAAGGTTCCCATATCTGGGTAACTGGAAACGCGTCGAGTTCATTGGGGGACTCCTACCTCTGGGAGAATAACAGTACCGTATCTGCGATCTTTTCAATGTTGTTTTGTATTTTTTTGTGTTAATTTTTGGTATAAAATTTCTTTTTGTATTTTTTGTATGTTTTTCTGTATATGTGTAATGTCATGCATATTGTATAATGTGCATCCTGCTGCGAAACAAATTTTGAGGATTTTACATACTTTTTATCAATAAAACATTTATATTTTGATCTATAAAATCTTGTGAGTGTGGTGCTCTATACAAAGTCCCAACCATAGGGGATCCTTTCTTATCTATATAATAGGGATGAGACCACCACCGATTTCTATCCATCTCACTGGGGGAAGCAACCTTAATTCTCTTCTTCTTTCATACAAAACAGTATCTGGAAGCACACTAGCAGGGAACTGAAAGACCAATTTCCAAACTATCGTCAAACACTGTACCAACCGGTTCCAATTTTGACCAACATTAGCCATTACAACCTGTAATCCCCTACTTTGCCTATTGGTACTTTGCAGTACCAGCTTATCTGACCAAGGTGAAGAAAGCCAGATATGGAGTGGCTGTGCCTTTAAGAATCCAAACATTTCCAATAAGACATTGGTCTACACTTCTCTCACTGCACCTGATGCTTTGTCTCTGTTCCATTTGAACCAGTCCTCCACTGCATCAAACACTGGTGGACTCTCTAGCCTGCCCATCACAAGTGGAGATATCTTCTCAGTTACATAGATTTGTTTTCCTATCACAGGTACACCATTGGCTGCATTCAAATTTTCTGTCTGTTCTGCACAGGGCACACATTTTTCCTGACAGGTACTCAATTTCTGTGCAAAGATCTGTATCATTTGTGATATTTGGAGTAATTTGCTCAGTGGTAAATTCATTTGTAGCGAGTCCATGCCAGTCTTAACTGTGGTTTAGGGCTTGAGAGCCCTCTTTTATTAAACAAAAAAAAGTAAAGTTCACAAAACAATTGCCCATGCAGGGTATTTTCACCAGCAAAACAGAAAATGAAAACACTAAACCACCTGGATCTCTTTTCAGCAGCACAGCTGCTCTTGTCACAGGTCCCTCAAACTGTCTCAACCAAATCTCCTGGCTCACTTCGTCTACAGCCCCCTGCTGCATGTACCCATTCCCTGGCCTCTTAAAAGGGGATCCTCTGGTACCCTGGGTTCTCTCACTCCTTTGAGACCTACAGATCCCCTTGGTCCTCCATACTTACCTAGTTGTCTCAGAACTCCCAGTCCTCCAGACTCACTTAGCTGTCCTGATTCTCTCATTCCCATGGGTAAGGAATCTCTCCACCATCATGAAGTGCTGTCTCCTGAGTAGAGCGGCTCTCCTAATGGTAGTATACCTATCTCCTAAATGGAGCACACACCTGTCTTCTAATGGGAGCCCAGCAATATGGTCTGGTTCTTGCTTATAATGAATGTGCACACCTGCCCACGCACAGAACCTGAAGTTCTCCAGTAAGACCTGAACATGTGATTTTATACTTCTTCCAACCCATGTTAAGGGTTGAAATCATAAAAGATAGAAGAGTATGAGGTAGCCACTGCTGGTAAAAGTTTTAATTGAGGGCTTACAGGGATATGTTTTGTCCGCCAATAATTCCATAACTGAGTTAAAGTCTCCCCAACTATGAGTAGAGACTCAGAAGACTTTGTTTTTCATGTGGACATCTCCCTGTAAAAAGACTGTCCCGGGGAGTTAGTGGCATAAATACTGTATTAGTGATGGCAATGTTCCTGCTATCAACAAATGAATGAATTGTCAGTTTACCATGGTACATATTGAATGATTTCATGTTATAATTTAAACTTTTACAGTATGCAAGGGTGTGGCTACTCCTGCTTTGCGCCCTATGGCTTTGGATGTGAATACCTCTACCACCCATAGTTTATGTAATTGCTGAGCATCATCTCCAGATGATGCTACATCAAATGTCTCACAACCTTCATACCTAGTCCCCTTTCACACTGGGGTGGTGTGGGAGCGTTAGCGGTAAAGCGCCATTAGTTTTAGGGGCGCTTTACTGCTGTTATAGCAGAGCATTGGTGCCACTAGCGGGCACTTTTAACCCTCCAGAAGGGGTTAAAAGCACATGCTTAGTGCTGATTTCAAAGTGCTTTTAAAGGTGCTTTGAAAGCAGTGCCCATTAATTTCAATGGCATGGGCGATGGAGGAGCAGTGTATACACCGCTCCCCCACCGCCTCAAAGATGCTGCTTGCAGGACTTTTTTCCTGTCCCACAAATGCACCACCCTAGTGTGAAAGCACTCAGGCTTTTACACTGGGGCTGCAGAAGAGGCAGTTTACAGGCGCTATTATTAGTGCAAAAAATGCCTGTAAAGCGCCCCAGTGTGAAAGGGGTCTTAACATTCCAAGATACCATTTTCATGTAATAAAAGTGGTGGAGGAGATTAGAAGCACACAGATTCTATAAATGAAATATCGATCAGATTTTAAAGTGCGTAGCATACAGTGCTTTGAAAAAGTATTCATACCCCTTTGACGTCTTCCAGATTTTGTCATGTTACAATCAAAAACACCAATGTATTTTATTGGGAATTCATGTGATAGATCAACACAAAGTGGCACATAATTGTGAAGTGGAAGGAAGATGATAAATGGTTTATAACATTTTTTACAAATAAATATCTGAAAAGTGTGGCATGCATTTGTATTCAGCCCCCCTGCGTCAATACTTTGTAGAACCACCTTTTGCTGCAATTACAGCTGCAAGTATTTTTGGGTAGGTCTCTACCAGCTTTGCACATCTAGAGAGTGACATTTTTGCCCGTTCTTCTTTGAAAAATAGCTCAAGCTGTGTCAGATTGGATGGAGAGCATCTGTGAACAGCAATTTTCAAGTCTTGTCCCAGATTCTCTATTGGATTTAGGTTTGGAATTTAACTGGGCCATTCTAACACATGAATATGCTTTGATCTAAACCATGCCATTGTAGCTCTGGCTGTATGTTTAGGGTTGTTGTCCTGCTGGAAGGTGAACCTCCGCCCCAGTCTCAAGTCTTTTGCACACTCTAACAGGTTTTCTTCTAAAATTGCCCTGTATTTGGCTCCATCCATCTTCCCATTAACTCTGACCAGCTTCCCTGTCCCTGCTGAAGAAAAGCATCCCCACAACATAATGCTGCCACCATCATGTTTCACGGTGGGAATGGTATGTTCAGGGTGAGGTGCAGTGTAAGTTTTCCTCCACACATAGCGTTTTGCTTTTAGGAAAAAATGTTCACCTTCTTCCACATGCTTGCTGTGTCCTCCACGTGGTTTCTCACAAACTGCAAATGAGACTTTGTTTGACTTTCTTTCAACAATGGCTTTCTTCTTGCCACTCTTCCATGAAGGCCAGATTTGTGGAGTGCACGACTAATAGTTGTCCTGTAAACAGATTCCCCTATCTCTGCAGCTCCTTGAGAGTTATCATGGTCCTCTTGGCTGCTTCTCTGATTAATGCTATCCTTACCCAGCCTTTCAGTCTAGGTGAAAGGCCATGTCTTGGTAGGTTTGCAGTTGTGCCATACTCTTTCCATTTTTGGATGATGGATTGAACAGTGCTCCATGAGATGTTCAAAGCTTGGGATATTTTTATATAACCTAACCCTGCTTTAAACTTCTCCACAACTTTATCCCTGACCTATCTGGTATGGTCCTTGGCCTTGCTGCTTGTTCACTAAGATTCTCTAACAAACCTCTGAGGGCTTCACAGAACAGCTGTATTTATACTGAGATTAAATTACACATAGGTGGACTCTGGTTTCTGAAGGAAATTGGGCAATTGTTTCCACTAGATTTTAGTTATGGGTATTAGAGTAAAGGGGGCTGTGCCCGGTACACTTTTCGGATATTGATTTGTAAAAAAAAAAATTGAAAACCATTTATCATTTTCCTTCCACTTCACAATTATGTGCCACTTTGTGTATCACCTAAAATCCCAATAAAATACATTTACGTTTTTGGTTGTAGCATGACAAAATGTGGAAAATTTTAAGGGGGTATAAATACTTTTTCAAGGCACTGTATACTTAGGGATTGCCCTTTTCCCTCTGTTTCACCTATCAGGACACCAAACACACCTGCAAGACTACTGAGGAACTCTAGTCCCTTCTATAGCAAACTGTGCCTGACAACCCTGCCATCTTCTATTGTAGACCAGCATCATCACCATCACTCGGCCTCATGTTGTCCTCAGAAAGCCTCTACTTCAGCCTATGGTGATGGCCATCAAGGATCCACCAAACAGTTTTGCCTCTCCAGCTCATGCACCATCTGATTCCATGGATTGACGGTAACTTGTAAAACTCCTGTTTTTCGCCTTACTCTGGTCATCATCTAGAACCTCTGTTTTTTCCATCGTTTGCCTCTTTTGGGCTTATTTCCAGTGTTAATGACTCTTAGTTGGTAACTTTAACATCTTCTTCATTGTTCAGCTTTGAGGCTTCTATGCGTAATGGATCGTGGGGTGTGTGGTCCCCCCCCCCCCCCATTTTCTCTATTGTCTGTGTTTCATGGTCTCATGGAGAACTTTGCCTTATACATAGCTCCTGTTCTCCCAGCCCTTGTAGGTCTTTGGCCATTTTGAGTATAGCACTAGTTTATTTCTTTTACTTCGCCCCCCTCCCCCTGAGAACCCATGTGGAATACCTTGAACCCCCTTTTGCACTCCCATCTATCTAATTATAATTACACTATTTCCTCCCACCAGACTTGGTGAATAATTTAGTCCTCTTAGTCCGGATTTTTGTCCCTTCCCTCATTTCTCGACATCTGGGTGGCTTTGGACCCTTTTGGCCCACTTGAATGTGATAGCTGATTTTGGTATGAGTTCTGCATAACTGTTGTTATATGTTATGTCTTGTTTTTATTTGTATTTTTCCCCAACGGGTCTACTTAATTTTTCTGATGCACCTACCTCACTGGGGCTCTACGTATTGTTTTAGGTTCCAGAAACTCACCCCTGGTCTGGTTGTATCTGTTTGCACGTTTAACTGTAATAACATTCTGTGGCTGGTGTGTTGTCACTGCTACCCCAAACTTGCCCTAAGATGCTTCTGAGTGGGCACTCCTGGGACAATACTTTGCCCTCTGGTCAGTGGCCTTTAGCTCTGCCCGGTTCAGCAACCTTATTGTTTTATCTTTTGCTCCTATCCAGATCATGGTTTTTCTATATCTTTCTCAGCTCTTTCTCGGGTCTTTTCTCATCCCTCTACTCTTTTTTTCCCCTCTCCCCCTTTTCCCAACCCCATCATGCTGTATGTTATAGCCATCTCTCTCATAGAGTCAATCTCCCATCCTTGTCAGTAATTCAGCGAATGTCCTTAGAATGACCAATTTCAGATTCAGCGGTTCTAAGCACAATTAAAGCCCTAAAGTCTAACAAGTGTCCCGGCCCTGATGGCTTTACGGCCTCTTACTACAAACGCTACACCGGCTTCCTGGTACCATTACTGGTGGGAGCCTTCAATTATCTATTGCAGGGACACTCCTTCCGGTCTGATTCCCTGACGGCCATTGTCTCCATCCTGCTGAAACCTCATTCAGATGACATCTCCTGGACTAATTACAGATCTATCTCTAGCCTTAATGTTGACATCAAGATATTAGCTAAACTATTGTCTTCACGTATAAATTTGGTTATCTGATCTCTTTTTTATAGAGATCGGGTGGGTTTCATTCCTTCTAGACAAGCTGGAGATAGTGTCCGCTGAGCAGTCTTACTAACCCATGCAGCAAGGCTTTCCCACATTCCCAACTTGTTTTGTGTCACTTGACATTACAAAGCCTTTGACACAGTTTCCTGGCCATAGTTGCAGTATGCCCTTCACCGTTGGGATTTTGGCCTGCACTTTCTCAAATGGATCTCCTCCTTATACACTCATCCAAACATGTATTTGAAATATGGGGGGTACAAGTTCTTTCCCATCCAGCGAGGAATGAGGCAGGGATGCCCCCTGTCCCCACTCCTCTTCACTCTCGCTATCGAACCTCTGGCCCAGTTGATACGCAATAACCCCAACACTCAGTATCTAGAGCTCAGGGCCACCATCATAAGTTGAGTCTGTTCACAGACAACATACTCCTTTTTATGACCACTCCTTTTGTTTCTACTCCCAACCTACTGGTTACTTTGGACCAATTTGCAGCAGTCTCCAGTTTAATGGTTAACCCGCAGAAGTCCAAGGCACTTAATGTCTCTTTGCCTCCGTCCACCCTCCCACAACTTCAAAAAGTCCTGCCATTCATCTGGTCAACCCACTACATTCCTTTTTGGGCATCAAACTCACAGCTGATCCTTCTTCTTTTGGCTAATTACACTCCCACACTTATCAGACTCCTGACTTCATGGTCCTCACTGTCACTGGTGCAGATGGGTCAAATTACTGTTATCAAAATTTCAATCCTACCTAAAATATTGTATCTTTTCTGCATCCTACCAATCCAAGTTCTGGCCCACTTTCTTAGGATCCTACAATGTTGGGCACTAGTCTGTTTCAGGCAACGTCAAACCCCAGATTTTCAAAGCCATCCTGTTTTCCCCAAAACTTAAAGATGGCTTGGGACTCCCACACTTTACCGAAAACTAACAAGCATTTTACCTTGCCCAACTCCCCAAATATCCCTAAGTTCATGAGGTACCACTTTGAGTCACCTTAGAATCCGTAGATTGTGATCCTCTTTCAGTGGCAAATCTGCCAAGGGGCCCATCAAAACCCTGTTACTAGACATTATTTATCTGTATGGGACACTCTCAGACTATTCTTTGGTCCCCTCATAACCCACTGTTATCCTATCCCCATAACCCAGCTATCTATCCGGCTTGGGCATCTCCTTCATCTTTCTATCGATTGTCCTCTGCAAACCTCATCTGGGCCTACAAATGTATGACTCCGGATGCCTTCAAATCTTTCCCAACCCTTTGTGAGACTTATGGTATCGTTAGCTTGGAGTTTTTCAGATTAAGCATTTCCTCACTTCCTGCTTGTGAATGAACCCCCTCTTTTCCCATTATGACTAGTTTCTAGCAAACCTGTAAAACTGATCTGCATGCCCATGGTCTGATCTCTATTAGACATGGGCCAAACACCCCACCCCAGAACTTTTGAACATCGCAAAAGTTCGGAGCCGAACAATGAACCCTATTAACCACCTTAATACAGGGCACTTTCACTCCCTTCCTGCCCAGGCCTTTTTTCAGCTTTCACCGCTTTCACAATTTGAATGACAATAGCGCGGTCAAGCTACACTGTAACCAAGGTGACGTTTTTTATCATTTTATTCACCCAAATAGAGCTTTCTTTTGGTGGTATTTAATCGCTTTTGGGTTTTTTATTTTTTCCTAATAAAATAAAAAGACTGAAAATGTTGAAAAAAAAGTTTCTTAGTTTCTGTCAGCAAATTTTGTAAATTTGTAATTTTTCTCCTTCACTAATGGGCGCTGATGAGGCGGCACTGATGGGAACTGATGAGGTGGGACTTATGGGCACTGATGAGGAGGCAGGAATATGCCACGCTTATGGGCACTGATAGGCGGCACTGATATGTGGCCCTGATAGGCAGCACCGATGTGTGGCACTGGTGGGCACTGATAGGTGGCACTGATGGGCACAGATAGGCATTACTGGTGGGCACATATAGGCAGCACAGATAGGCAGCACTGATGAGCACTGATGGGTGGCACTGATGGGCATTGATTGGCATTGATGGGTGACATTGATGGGCAGCAGTGATGGGCATCGATGGGCAGCAGTGATAGCCAGCACAGAATGGCATCACTAATGAACACTTATTGCTGGCAATTGTGGGCACTGATGGGCACTTTTTGCTGGCACAGTGGGGGCTTTATTATAATCAGGACACTGATGATTAGTGCACTGATTCTATACCTAGATGTCCTCTGTGAGGAGATGCCACTGATCGGCTCTCCTCTCCTCACACTCTGTCAGTGTGAGGCGAGGAGCGCCGAATACCGGCATCTCCATGTTTACATGTGACCGCTGTTATTGGACACAGCTGATCACATGGTTAAAGAGCCTCAGCTGCGGCTCTTTACAGAGATCAGGGTCACGCCATGTCCTAGCAACACAGCACGACCGTGATCGGCACGCTGTGCGCCCACATAGGTTCTGGGACTGCGTCATATGATGGCGTCCTAGAACGAGAGCCGCACCGCCCCGCCGTCATTTGACAGTGGGCGGGCTGCAAGTGGTTAAAGGCTATGGAACCTAAACCGTAAAAATCAAAAGTGTCAATTTGTAAGGCTAAGGCTAAGTTATTAAGCATACAAAGGGTATGGGGTACTGTACTGGGGGACATGTATCAATGCAATTTTTTTTTTAATTCATTTTTAAATGAGCAGTGATTTAATGAAGATTAAAGTGAAATATGACATATAAATTAAAAAAAAAAATATTTAGTGCACTCGGAACAAGATTAGAGATTTTTGGGATAAATTCTGGTGCCTGTTTCGCAGTCTTTGGATAGAAGTGACAGGTGCAGAAAAAATTGGGCTGTGGGTGTTGGTGGTGCGTTCACACCGTAAGCCTATAGAGGTACTCTTGATGCAAACAAGAATTGGCCCTGCTGTAAAATATTGAAAATGTATGCCCCGGTCAAACAGTGGCAGAAAAATTGGGCTTTTGGTGTTGGTGGTACATTATCGCACACCAATATTCTTGGCTTAAGTTGGTGTGGAGTGAACTATTTCTGCCCCAGCAAAGCTGAAAGAACCTCTGCACCGGTGTGGCTCCTGTTGCCTAGACAGACCATCCGAAGCACCGCATTGCATCTTTTAGCCTGTCTCGTTGAATTGCCCCTTGAACGCTTAGTATATAATAGTGTCCCTGACCATGCTTGCTGCACCATATGTCAGCAGTAAGGTGGACCTTGCTGCTGACTGCCTTGCCCAACAAAACCACAACATTGCCTTTGATGGTACAGAGCTGGAATGGCCTTACCTGCAAAGAAATAGCGGATGGGGAGCTGTTATTGTGATACAGCACATTCTGCTAATTCACGAAAGGAGGCAAAGACCACCATATGAAAAGGCAGGAATGGAAAGCCAGCAATTTGGACAAGCTGTAATTTAGACACTGGGCATGTGGGTGGCAGGGAGTGTGTTTTATTTTTTGATGCAGCAGCTGGCACAGAGAAATTTGCCTGCTATACTCTACAGCTGGTGGTGTGCTGCTGGCAGATATCCTGCAAGGACCTGTGTCAGCCTTTATTATACCATCATCGCTGTCAGTGGAGGCTCCTGAGAGATCATGAGATATAGCAGGGGTAGACCTGAAAGGTGAGGAGGAGAAGAATTTAATCCCTTTTGTGTGGCTTTCATGTGGTCTTGCCAACAGGCTAAGTGGTGGGAGGTTAAATGCCTTGCAAGCACGTGGTACCTAAATGACTGTTTTTTTTGCCACACTTGATCTGCTAGAGTTTGCACTTGATGTGCTAAAAAAGGCCCAGACATCTGAGCTGTGGGAAGTGGGCCGGGAGATAACAGCTCCACAATCTGATGAAATAGAGTTGCTGCTCTCTATTATTCTATGATGACTGCCTCTGGAGGACATCCTGCCTCGTTGGGGTTTTGCCTCACCCTCACTTTCCTCCTCTGCTCTATCTGGCACCCAAGTCGCGTCAGTAACCTCATCATCACTGGAGCCAACTTGGAAATATGCTGCGGCTGGGGGAACATAACTGCCAATTTGTTGTTTATCAGTGTTCTCCCCTCTCTGTAGGTTCCTACCTTCCTTAACCTCAGAACCAACATCAGAATCAAGTAATGCCTGTGCATCCTCAAGGAGCAAGAGGCTGATTCTGTGTTCAAATAACTCAGCTGACTCCTCCATGCATGATGCTGGTGCTATGACAGGAGTATATGTGGACAAGGTAGCAGAATAAGCCGCTCAGGCAGCTGTGGTGGTCAGCGCACTAGACTCTGCTTGGGTGATAGAGGATGAGGAGGATGAGGATGGTTTAGTAAGCCAGTTCACCACCTTCTCTGCATGCTGTGGCTGGATAGCTCGGTTAACATCACTAAACATATAAAAATGTGCCCTGCCTAAGGTCGGACCACGTCCACCTTTGCCTGTGCACACAGATGCTACTGGCCCCCTCACAGTGGCATGGGAACATCTGCCTCTCATTTTTGTCCTCCCAGACACGTTGGGGGCCTTATTGCTGAAATGTAATAGAGACGGGGAAATGTGTAATTGAATGCACTTTGAACAATAGAAAGTGGTGTTTGGTGCACTTTAACTTGAGGACTGCCACTGACAGAAATGTTCAAACTATAAAAAAATAAAAAAGAGGCGACAACAGTGCCACAGCCAGAAAAACTGCTGCTCACAATTTCAGAAAAGGGGGCAAGCACAAGACAAAAAACTAAAAAATAACACACAGCAATACAAAAAAAAAGGTATACAGCACTGTATACAGCACATAATGTTATGTAAAGCAGTGTAAAATATTCCACTGACACACTACAATATTATGCAGTAAAACTGCACTGATGCACTACAATATACTGCAGTAAAACTGCACTGACGCACTTTAATATACTGCAATAAAACTGCACAGACGCACTTCAATATACTGCAGTAAAACTGCACTGATGCACTTTAATATACTGCAGTAAAACTGCACTGACGCACTACAGTATACTGCAGTAAAACTGCACTGACACACTTCAATATACTGCAGTAAAAATGCCCTGACACACTTCACTGACACTACAGTGAAACTGCACAGACACACTACATCAACGCTGCACTAGCACTATATTCACACTACACTGACACTCTACACTATTTAGGGTGGAGCTGTGACATAATCCAATCATTCTGGGTCGAAGTCTTCCATATCCTCTCCACCATATTTTCCGGTCCTCTGGCCACTGACCCAACCACAGCTCTCCTTAACATGAGACCCCCAGACTTGACATGGCATTGATCTAAACTCTTTTTGCAGGTTACAACAGCAGCAATGCAAACCATTACCAAGGCTTGGAAAACCCCAGTTCTCAGCATTGCAGAAACCAAAAATAGAATTACCAGGGCCATGATACACGCCAAGGTCAAAGCAGTCAAGTAATGTTGTGAACACACGGGTGGAGCATTTTCTGCCAGCAGAATTCTCTTGCTTTAGTAAGGAACCTTGGTTAGTTCACCTCTCACTCTCCCTCCCTTAACTATTTCAATACCAGGCGCTTACCCCCCTCCTTGCCCAAGCCAATTTCAGCTTTCAGCGCTGTCACTTTTTAAATGACAATTGCACGGTCATGCTACGCTGTACCCAAACTACATTTTTATAATTTTGTTCCCATAAAGAGAGCTTTCTTTTGGTGGTATTTAATCACCTCTGCATTTTTTTTTTTTGCTAAACAAATAAAAAAAAGACAGATTTTTTTTTAAAAAAAAAAAGGTTGTTCTTTGTTTCTGTTATAAAATTTTGTAATTTTCCTTTCCTGATTCAAAACATGACAGCATACATGAATGTGATAGGCTCTGCCTCTCGCCCAATCAGGACTGGTTATACTATATTTAAATAAGTCGCCTCCCCCTAGGCGGCATTCTCGTAACTATACTCAAATGCGAAACGCACAAGGGAGGGACCTGTATGCTGTCATGTTTTGCATCATGAAAGGAAAATTACCGTCAGGTAAGTATAACATTTTCAGTTTTCCTGACACAAAGCATGACAGCATACACGAATGGGATGTAGCACGCCCACAAAACCTATAAGGGAGGGCCATGCTGAAGCGTTTGAATCAACATATCATTAGATTAGAACTGAAGTCGATTCCCCTGCTTCCAATGTTGCCTCATTGACTTTTCAATAGGCAAAAAAATGGTTTGTAGTATATGAACCTGGTTGGTATCCTATAAAATTCTGGACCTCTGAATTTTTCCCATGAGCACATCCATCTGATAAAGTGAGCTCTGCACTAGATTAATGATTTTATCTTCCTTCTATAAGCCCCTTAGGCTACTCTGACCCGAGATAATGCTATTGTCTTAGCTTACAGTATAAGTATTTTTCTGATACTGCCAGGACTGAAGAGGCCACTGTCTGACCTTCTAGATAAGGACCACTTCCATGCATTTCTTCCACATAGAGTCCATTACTCCAGCTTGTGGTGACGCTGACATTTTAGTCTGGACATGCTGGAAGGGTGATGTCTTGACCCAGAAGCAAAGATGCAGACCCTCGTCTACTGTTGTTGAAGAAGAAACCAGAGCCATTTTGTTTGATTATGGTAGCAATAAGGTAGTTTACTGCTTGACGCTTGGATCACTGAAAGAGTTCTCAAAGACGTGATATCCTTAAGAAATACTACTTTAGTGTCACTGAACCTATTGAGGTAGTCTTGTTCAGAAGAATAACCCTAGTTGCAGTCAGGAGCAGAGGATTCATCCTGAAATTCTGCAAGATTTTCCATGTTCTAGCATACCTGGAGTTTGCCGCAGGTTCCCCTGGCTTCCACAAGGTTTCAAAATAATAAAGGTGAGATCCTGCAATGAGCCTTTCTAACTTGGTCTCCCAGTTGCTAGATGTAACATGTCTGAATTTGTATACACTTAGCTCTGCTGTGTAAAGTCTGAGATCTTAGAAAGAAATAAAATAGGAGGAACTTGGGCCAAAGACTGTACTTTGAGGACACCATGGCCTGTAAGGCCACCAGATCATTGCCCTTATCCCAGCTGTATGACTATGGATCCTGGTTGAACTAGAAGGACTTGTCTTTTCAACCTGCCCAACCATGCACTATGATCCTGATGAGGAGCTTAGAGATCACAAGTCTGTTGGCTATACAAGCTAACCTGCTGACCTAACTGGATGTTAGTGGTAGGTCCACTGCTTCCACTTCTGGGAAGCTCCTCCTGCAGGAATGACTTCCATTCCTGACCACTGAGTTTACTGCCAAGTTGAGATTCATTGAAAGACTTGTTGGTCTAGGGACTCACCCTTGACATCCAAGGCTTCATATTTTACCGTATCTGACAGGAAGTTCTGAGACACCAGAACACAGAGCAATGAGATCGTTGGCAAACCTGAATAGGAGATGCCTCTTGACATGACGATAGGAGATTACCTATTGGGGTCTGTTTGGAGTATACTTGAGGCCTCCTAGGCTGTGTTACCCAAATTACTTCCCCACTTGGGAATCACTGTACCCCTGCTGTTAGGCCAGTGGAGGAAGTAGTGTCTATGTCATTGACATGAGCTAGGAGGTCACAGAGGTGAAAAGACTTTAATGATTGTTATGTCTGGAAGTTTATGAAAGTTGATAAGATTAACTATCCTTAGCCACCATCAACGGGACTAGTCTCATATGTGGGGTAACCTTCCCTGGAATTGGAAGCAAAACTTTTCATTACCTTAGAAGGCCAGTTTATGATGTTCTCAATCTTCTTGACCATTTGAGACCATGGGATACAAACAGATAGGATAGAGCTAGAACTTACCTCCACATAAGTCCTAATACTGTCACCCTCTGTGTGGGCAACTCTACAGTATTCTCCTGAACGTATAAAATGTCATTATTATGATGAGATTAATTGGCATTCCCTCTGAATCAGGGTTTGCCAGGACCTGGAGGATGTTGAGCCATCCACATCTGCTGTCCACATAAGGAACCTGAAGCCCTTGCTTCTGCAAGATGGCCACTACTGGAAGCAATGTTCTGGAAAATGTGGAAAGGTCAATGGTTGCTGAACGAGCCTGAAGTTAAATTCTCAGAAGCCTGGGTGTACCAAAGTGCACATGTCATGTACACATCAGCTAGATCTAGAGAAACTGTAGCTGTTTTATCTGATAGTTTGAGTGATTGTTCTCAATGACTCCATATGATGTTTTGGATCTTGATCCTTTGTTACACATCTGCTTCCCGACTGACAACAATGGACCGATTGTTCCTGTTGGACAAGATTTGGTAACATTTGCTTAACCCTTTTACGACCAGCGCACGACGATGTAAGCCCCTTTTTTGAAGAGGGATATCTCGGTAACGGCAGCAGCTGTTGCCACAACCGAGATATCCATCTCTTCAGGCGCCGGTCGTGTTTACGATAATGGTGGTCTCCGCGGCAGATTCACCACAAGATCACCGTTATCGATGGCGGGAAAGGTGTCCCCACCCCTCCCGCAACTTTCCCGTGCCCTCCTCCGCTTACCGGTAGTGGCGGAGGTGATCGTGGTCCTTTTATCTGCTAGGTATGGAGACGAGTGAGGCTAAGATGGCCCCCACCCGTCTCTATATCATAGCAGGGCGGAAGCGACGTCAAAAAGTAATTTCCACCTATACCTCTTAAAGGCACATTTTTTCAAAGTCATTTTTTCAAATGACATTTTATTTTTTTTGCACTTAAGTCCAAATATGGGATCTGAGGACTTTTTGACCCCAGATCTCATATTTAAGAGGATGTCATGTTTTTTTTCTAGGGCTGTTACTGATTAAAATTTTCGCGTTCGATTAATTGATTTTTTTTTTTATTAATTAATCGACTAATTTTGATTAATTATAATGCACATACAGATCCAACTACTTTTAGCTGATCTCCTTGCATTGCAACTCTGCATTAGTCAGTGGTAAATGTGGTATACACTATATACAATCACCCAACACTAGTTAGTTTCCACAATCCTTAACTTCACAGTTCACAGTTCACACAAATGCATTTTAAATTCAAACTGTAGCACTGACGTAAGTAATTTTTTTCCCACAGTAGCGTGATAATCCCTCCACCTCCGGTCTAACTAATCACTCTCACCTTATGGCATGGACCCCTGTGCAAACAGGTGGTCATGCAAGCGGGTATCAAAAGGATTAACACGGACCATAAACTTCTCTCACGTCTCCTTAGATCTCAGCAAGGATGCCAGGTCATGGGTAGAAAGAAAAGAAGTGCTCACCGCTTAAGTATAAGATTTAATTTTTGTGTTCAAACACAAACTACTCACATAAAGATGATAAAAACACCGACAATCGTGTTAGTTCCGTAGGGCAGCAGCGGGGGACGTCTTGTGTAGCTCCTCCCCCATACATGTTACGTTCAATCAGAACTTCAACGTCACCAGACCCCTCCCCCTTCCCTTCGTTAGCAGACAGAGGCACTTGGGGAAGGGGAGAGGGGTCCGGTGACATCGATGTCCGTGACGTCACCGGATCTCCGACAAAACTCCCTGAAGACCCGTAAGCCAGCGGAGAGGTGAGTACCAATCAAAAGAATTTTGATCGATCAAAAAAATGAACGATTGGGGCGGAGTTTACCGGCATCCAAGATGGCCGCGATCTAGAGGAGCTCCGTCCACAGCGGTACATAAACGGCCTGAAACACGACCAATAATTCCCATTGAGAGGAGGCACAGCGGCGTTCTAGCTCCCCGAGTACCCCGGAGCAGGACCCGAGCATGACCAGGCGAAAAAACTGGACGACCCGTCCACAGAAGCTGACAGAGTTCTTCCCGCCGGGTCCTAGGCAAAATGGCGCCGGAGCGTCTGCCTCACAGGCCGCAAAGCACACACCGCCGCTGGTGCAGGAGCACAAGGCACACAAACAGAGGACCCCTCAGAGGGATTCCATGTCACCGCCGGCCACACCAACATCAGGCAGCCCTGAAAAAGCAAGAGTAAGGATGGAGGCCGCAGAAGAAGACATAGAGGTGAGCTCTGCACATGATTCTGGGGATGACACCAGGGAATTGCCTGAATCTATAGATCATTTCCCCACAAATAACCAGCCAGTAATAGACACTGTTTTAAAGGAAATGCTGGTGTCCCTAAGAAGCTCTCTACATTCAGACATGGTCTCCTGCATGCATTCCCTCAGCAAAGACATACACGCAGTGACAGACAGAGTGACTCATGTAGAAAATAAAATGGGACAGTTTGCCTCCACTATTAACGCTCTGGTGGACGCAAACGAAGACAATGAAAATGACATAGAAAGCGTCAAAGCCAAAATGGCGGACATGGAGGACAGGGCCAGGAGAAACAACGTTAACGTTAACGTCAATGTAATACGCGGGATACCGGAATCGGTCCTGAAACATGACTTAAGGGACTATGCTAGTCAATTGTTCTCCGCAGTCCTGCCGGAAATGACCGCCCTTGACTTCACAGTGGACAGGATCCACCGACTTCCCAAGCCTGCTCACCTCCCAGCTAGTGTGCCCAGAGACGTGATCCTGAGGCTACACTTTTATCACACCAAGGAAAAACTGATGCAAGCTTACCGCCAGAGGGAAAACGTCCCTCCACCTTACGCAGAGCTGCAAATATTTGCAGACCTTTCTCAGTATACCCTCAAAAAGTGCAGGAATTTAAAACACCATTACAAAAGCTCTCAGGAACAACAAACTGAGCTACAAATGGGGCTTTCCTACCAAGCTTATCGTCACAAGGGAAGGCAAAGATTACACAATGGCCAAAAGTTTGGCTCTCTTGGAATCCTGGGGCATCATACCTGAAAAAGACGCTTCACTTACCTACACCTCAAATAACAATGCCCAGGAACTGGGATGGCGCACTGTCAATCCAAAGAACGCCCGCACCCACAAGTAATAGGGGTTGGTTATAGACTTGCATACGAATACCCGCTTTGAGGAGTCTCACATATCTGTTGACCGGTTCTCCTAGTTGTTGGTCAGCGAGACCACCTTTCCCCCTGCTGCATTCTGAGCGGCCTTGGGCCACACTCACTCCTTTCTTTTCAGGTTGGGCTATTATCTTTTTTTTTTCCTAGTCAAGAACGTTATTGCTCTCACCAGATGTTCCAGAAGTTTTTTCCACAGACCACTCCAATTACTGCTGTACGGAGTACAAGAGCCCAGGAACCACCACAAGTAAGTGCCGCACTGCCCACCCACATAACCAACCAACCTCTAGACACCCACAATGGCCGTTAAAATACTGACTATAAATGCCAGGGGTCTCAACCACCCGGCAAAGAGGAGATCATTGTGGAGGGAGGCTATACAAACTAAATGTGATGTAGTGTGTGCACAAGAAACTAATTTCGATGCTAAGTCCCCACCCAAATGCACTCATCCTAAATTTCCTCACATATTATATGCAAATGCTGACTCCAATAAAAAAGGCATACTAATAGCCATAAAAGATACAGTAGCCTTCAACCTGCAAAAAAACATATCCCACCAGCAAGGGAGATACATTATCCTAATATGCGACATCAACAATATTACCTACACGGTTGTCAATGTCTACGCACCCCCAACGCCAGACAAATACGTTTCTTTCACAGGCTGATGAGGAAAATTCAAACAGAAAGGAAAGGCAGATTGATAATCTGCGGAGACTTTAACATCACCCCTGACCCTATGATTGACCTGACTTCCACTCCGAAGCGCACACCTCCCTCATTGAAAGCTACTTTGAGATCCCACGAACTGTATGATGCCTGGAGGTGTATCAACGCCACTGAGAGAGACTTCTCTTATTTTTCCAGCGTTCATGGATCGTAGAGCAGGATTGACTTGTTTTTAGTAGACAAAATGACCTTGCTACAATGCAAATCAGCCACTATCAACAGTATTACGTGGTCAGACCATGCATCAGTGTGTTTGGTGTTGGGTGATCTTTCCAAGCAAGGTCCTCCCTTGGTGTGGAGGGTTAGCCCTACACTACTGCAGGACAAATGTATCAGGGAACATATTAAGAAACATATGGAAGAATTTTTTTTGACAACTGTTGAGTCGGTATCTAACCCTAATATAACCACCTGAGACCCAGTATACGTCATATGACGTCTTTTTGGTCTCAGGGGTATATCTGAATGATGCCTGTAGCTACAGACATCATTCAGATATTGCCGGTTTCAGCCGGCGATTCCCTGCACCATAAGAACGATCATAGCGGCTGTTCCGCCGCTTGATCGTTCTTACGGGCGGCGGGAGGGGACGCCCCCCCTCCCGCCGCCCTCCGGTGCTTCTACCGACTCACCGCTTCCATCGGTGAGTCGGACTCGGGATCCGCCGGCACCGGATGATGCACATAGAGATTTCCGGCGGACCAGATGGTCGCCGGAGTCTCTATGATCGTTCGGAGGCCGGGCGCGATGTTATGACGTCACGCCCGGCCTCTGCATTCAAAAAACGGCGCCGCCTCCGCTGGGAAGCGGTGATCGTTTTTTTTTTTTTTTTTTGATTTTAGGCTTCCCAGCCTAGAGGTGAGATGTGGGGTCTTATTGACCCCATATCTCACTGTAAATAGGTCCAATCGTGTCATATTCCTATTACAAGGGATGTTTACATTCCTTGTAATAGGAATAAAAGTAATCAAATATTTTTTTTTTTTTTTTTAAAGTTGTTGAACTAAAAAAATAAAATAAAATGAACAATAAAAAGAAAAAAAAAAAAAATTAAAGCGCCCTGTCCCCGCGAGCTCGTACGCAGAAGCGAACGCATATGTAAGTCCCGCCCACATATGAAAACGGTGTTCAAACCACACATGTGAGGTATCGCCGCGAACGTTAGAGCGAGAGCAATAATTCTAGCCCTAGACCTCCTCTGTAACTCAAAATATGTAACCAGTAAAAAATGTTAAAGCGTCGACTATGGGGATTTTTAAATACCAAAGTTTGGCGCCATTCCACAAGCGCATGCAATTTTGAAGCGTGACATGTTGGGTATCTATTTACTCGGCGTATCTTCATCTTTCACATTATGCAAAAAAATTGGGCTAACTTTACTGTTTTGTTTTTTTTTAAAGCAGGAAACTGTTTTTTTTTCTGAAAAAAACGCGTTCGAAAAATTGCTGCGCAAATACCGTGCGAGATAAAAAGTTGCAACGACCGCCATTGTATTCTTTAGGGTCTTTGCTAAAAAAACATATATAATGTTTGGGGGTTCTATGTAATTTTCTAGCAAAAAAATTTGGAATTTTACATGTAGGAGAGAAATGTCAGAATTGGCCTGGGTCTCAGGTGGATAATCTGGAATGCCCATAAGGCATTTATTAGGGGCTTGCTCATACAATAAGGAGCTAGGCTCCGGAGGAGAAGGCCACAGCGGGTCAAGGGATTAGTGAACCAAATAGACCAAATAAGGTTTGCACTTCCCGTACGCTCATAGAACAATTATCACTACTACGAAACGATCTGAGGCGACTGTTTATGGATGACTACATCAAAGCAAACAGAAGACTCAAACTATCGTATTATACTAGTGGTAACAGAGCTGGGAAACTTTTAGCTTACAAACTCAAAGGCCACAGGTACAAAACCCAAATACCATTTATTAAAAAAATTAACGATTAATCGAGGAATTCATCTTTAATTTTCACAGCCCTATTTTTTTCTATTACAAGGGATGTTTACATCCCTTGTAATAGGAATAAAAGTGACCCAATTTTTTTTTTAAAACAGTGTAAAAATAAATAAAATCAAGTAAAATAAAATAAATAAGAAATTTTTTTTAAAGCACACCGTTCCGACAAGCTCGCGTGCAGAAGTGAACGCATACGTGAGTAGCGCCCACATATGAAAACGGTGGTCAAACCACACATGTGATGCATCTCCACGATCAGTAGAGTGAGAGCAATAATTATAGCCCTAGCCCTCCTCTGTAACGCAAAACATGCAACCTGTAGAATTTTTTAACTTCGCCTATGGAGATTTTTGAGTGTAAAAGTTTGACGCCATTCCACGAGCGGGGGCAATTTTGAAATGTGACATGTTGGGTATCAATTTACTTGGCGTAACATTATCTTTCACGATATATAAAAAAATTGGACTAACTTTACTGGTAAGGTAAAGAAAAAATTGCGCTGAACCAAAAAACGTAAAAAACTAAATAAAAGCAGCAACCAAAATGTGATAAGCAAATAAGAGAATGGAAAAAAGGAAGGCTGCGCTAGATGAAAAAATGTGTGAACAACAACAGTGATTAATATCAACCACAATAATAACAAATGATAATAAATGTGTCTCACTCAATGTGGATAAACAAAGTGGCTAGTGAGAGAATGAGATCTGCTATATGTCCATGATGGACACAACCAGTCAGATAGCCCAACAAGTGATATACAATAAACAAATATATAGATGAAAATGTCCAAGTGAGCTAAATGCTGACCCAACAGGTGATGTACAATAAATGGATAAAAGAAAAATAACAAATGTGATATACAATGAATAAATTAATAAATATCAAAATGTCCAAGTGAGCTGAATGATGACCCAACAGGTGATATGAAATGAATGGAATAAATGAAAAGACAAATGTCCAAGTGAGCTGAATGATCAGTCAAGCGCAGCAATAAGTGACTTCCACGTGTTGAAACAGTGACTTTTCAAAAATTCAGATTAAAGTGACAAGTGTTTGTAGTGATCCCTCCACCAGAAAGATTGCAGGCTTACCAGACTGTAGAAGGGAAAACGCATGTGGCTAATACCCAGCCAGGGCCTTGTCCTCCGATGTGGCTCAATTGCACCCCTCACGATATCCAGGAGACTCTCACTTCAAGTGTGGGTGGACGCGGGACTTACCACTGATGGTAATGGATCATGGCCTCTAGGTTGTGAGAGCTATTCCATGGATCTCCAGGGAAGGGGAGGGGGGATGTTGGCCCAAATATGAAAAAAAGAGAGGGGACACACCATGGGTGGGATCCGAGGGATTTATTAGAATAAAAAGTGCCTATAGACACAAAGGCACAAACAAAAACGAAAGTGAATAAAATGATATTTAAAATTGCGGCCAGCCGGCAGCAGTACCCGCCCGTGCTGAATTTTTGAAAAGTCACCGTTTCAACACGTGGAAGTCACTTATTGCTGCGCTTGACTGATCATTCAGCTCACTTGGACATTTGTCTTTTCATTTATTCCATTCATTTCATATCACCTGTTGGGTCATCATTCAGCTCACTTGGACATTTTGATATTTATTAATTTATTCATTGTATATCACATTTGTTATTTTTCTTTTATCCATTTATTGTACATCACCTGTTGGGTCAGCATTTAGCTCACTTGGACATTTTCATCTATATATTTGTTTATTGTATATCACTTGTTGGGCTATCTGACTGGTTGTGTCCATCATGGACATATAGCAGATCTCATTCTCTCACTAGCCACTTTGTTTATCCACATTGAGTGAGACACATTTATTATCATTTGTTATTATTGTGGTTGATATTAATCACTGTTGTTGTTCACACATTTTTTCATCTAGCGCAGCCTTCCTTTTTTCCATAACTTTACTGGTGTCTTATTTTTTAATTAAAAAAGTGAATTTTTTCCCAAAAAAGTGCGCTTGTAAGACTGCTGCGCAAATACGGTGTGAAAAAAAGTATTGCAACGACAGCCATTTTATTCTCTAGGGTATTAGAAAAAAAATATATAATGTTTGGGGGTTCTAAGTAATTTTCTAGAAATAAAACCTGTTTTAAACATGTAAACACCTAAAATCCAAATTGAGACTGGTCTTAAAGTTGTTAAAGCCTTGATTGCTCTAAAGAACCATAGTGGGAATAAGAGGAGTTGGAAGAGTGGGAAGGAATTCTATTGACTTCCTTACTGCACAAAGTACAACTCGCCACTCACCAGCACACCTGGAATCCTCCATTGTTGTCCCAAGGTTTTGTTGCAGACAGATCACAACACAAAGACTGTACAAGTTCCATTGATCCTGAGTCTCCTGCCCAAATTTGTAATAAATGTCTTCAATATAACACCTACTGGGCACATTTGAGTGAAAAGGAACTTTGCTGCTCCTTGAGAGGAGAAAACTTGAGCTTAGGTGATTAAAGACGATTATGGATCTTCCAATCTTTTCTCTAGCTCTTCTCAGGCCCTGTCACCAACCCTTTGCTCTGGGCCTAGGTGACTAGCCTAAGGGATTAGTCCCTGATCTGGACATCACTGATTCCATCTTAAACCATATTACAATCGCCTTAGAAGAGGTATATGACATCAGTGGGTTAAGCCATAGGGCTTGACTAACCCCACACAATAGTAGGAGGACAAGCCTTTCATTAATCCATAGAGGTTGCACTGCCTCACTGGACCAAACACCACAGAGGCGTATTACTGGCCAAGTTTGCCCTCAACTTGTCTGCTGAGAACCAAAAAGCCTTGGCTACTGAAGTGAACTCCAACACAGGCCATACCATACTCCTTAATGGTAGTATAAATCTTAAATTTCCAAATCTAGATTGTTGTTTCCATGTCTCTGCGAAGGCTATCGCCTCCTCCACTGGCAGACCGGTACTTCTGGCTGGTCTGATGAAGATTACTTGGCTTGGCCCACTGCCTCTGCAGTAAGAGTTGGGCTTTACGGAGGGGATAGAAGAAATGAGGCGGTGACCGGATGAGGTCAATTTACAGAGGGGGTCATTCATCCTCTGCTAGCATGAAGACACCTCTGGCCAATCTGTTGAACGCTCTTTGGCCTGCTGTTTTTGAGGAAAGAGGTACCCTATAATAGACTCAGCTGTTTGATTAGCTTAGTACCTGAGCCTTAGCGACTAGAGGTCCACCCAGTCAGTTTTCACCTAAGTGAACCCATCTGCTGTTGTGTTTTTACTGCTGCCAAGATGCTATGCCAAGCCGATATGCAACTTGGCATAGCATCTTGGAGGGCATGTCAGTTAACCACACTCCCCATTATGCCCAGGATGGTCCTTATTATGATTTATTTTAGCCTGCCCCTTCTGGCAGCACTTTGAATGTATAGCAGTTTTAGAGTCAAACAGGACCTGTCACTGTTGGAAGGACAAGTTGCCACTTTTCCTTTGGGGAGTGGTGCTGGTATTTTAAGGGCTGGAGAGTTTTACAATCCATACTACCAACGCACTCTGTAGTAAGAACAAGTTGCCTCTTTTCTTTTGGGGAGTGGTGCTGGTATTTTAAGCGCTGGAGAGTTTTACAATCACTACTGCCAACGCACTCTTTTTTATATGAAAGAATACCTACCTGACCCTCACCTTATTGATCGTGGGTGGTCTCTATGTAAGCATATGGCTTAAAATATGAGCTATAGGTTTGTGGTCATAATAAATACCTGGAATTACTGGCTAGGACATAGCCTTAATACAATATCAGTGGCCCTCCACACACCCATCTGCAGACATTGAAGTAGCAAATGAATCTATATGCTGTGAGCAAGGGTTAAATCCTTTGACAGAAGCAATTATAGATAGTAGTGTACCGCATAGCAGCAACACAATGCATAGCAGTGGCATCCCTACTGAAACATAATTTTGTCATCATAAGAAGTGCAGTGAAAGGTTAATATACCTGGCAGGATCAACTACACCAGGCAACTGCACTGTAAAGGTTAAAACAGCAGATCCAAGCAATAGAGCATTGAAACAGTGATCCAAACCTGCAAAGCCAGGCATTGCTAAGTTAATAGGAAAAACAAAAATTTGCAGCAAACACCTGTATATCAGTTAATGCATTAATAGTCCTACAGACAAACAAAACCCTTGAGGCAAATGAAACAGACAGAACTATAAACAGCTGTTTAACCTACCTTGGCAGCTTTTATATTAACAACATAATGATTCAGACACACCATGACAGCCCATGGAAATGTTACCTGTTCTGTGCAACACCCTTTCCAGACTGGCTCCAAGGGGGGATGGGAGAGGCTCCATACCTCACAGCTGCACACCAATCCATTACCAGGCAGCCGGCCACTGCTAATGTGGGCCAGAAGTTACCCCAATATCATCTTGCTGCTTCCTGCTGACTGAACGCCGGGTCCAGCCACAGGAAACAGACAAGGAGCCATCTTGGAAGGGAAACCAACATATACAAATCCAAACTAACAAATGCGTGTGTGTGGGGCCACAACTCACCAGGGAGGAGAGACTGGATCAGTCCCAACTTACCACAAGAAAGAACTGTTTTACCTGCATCCAGAGACCAGTATCCCAGCCCCCCAGTATCTGGACCTGGGGGGGGGGTCTCTCTCATATGGAAGTTTTACAACCGAACAGAGGGGCTTCGTCACAGGAAAGAGGCTGAACCTGTACGGCTGGCCAGATGAATCTGGCAGGTGAGAGCAAAATAAAAATCTTTATTGATTCACAGTTATAACCAGTTGAGCATTTGAGGGAAAAAAAGAGAATGCCACCTGGGGGGGGGGGGGGGGGGGGGACTTATTTAAATATAGTATAACCAGTCCTGATTGGGCGAGAGGCAGAGCCTATCCCATTCGTGTATGCTGTCATGCTTTGTGTCAGGAAAGTACGTTTTCTCCTTCACTAACGGGCACTGATAAGCTGAACTGACGGGCACTGATAAGGTGGCACTGATGAGGTGGTACCAATGAGATGGCACTGATGGGCACTGATAGGTGGCACTGATGGGCACTTATAGGTGGCACTGGTGGGCACTGATGGGCACTGATAGGTGACACTGATGGGCACTGAAAGGCTGCACTGATGGGTACTTATGGGTGGCACTGATGGACGGCATTGCTGGGCACTGTTGGCTGGCACTGATAGATTGCCCTGATAGGCATCACTGGTGGTACTGGCACTGGCAAACATGTTTAATGGGCACTGCTTGACAGCTGCCTGGGCACCGATTGGCAGCTGCCTGGGCACTGATTGGCATATCCCTGGTGGTCTAGGGTGGCATACCTTGATTTCCTGTGTGGTGGCCATCCCTGGTGGTCCTGGCAGCATTCTGGTGGTCCTCGGCGGGTATCCATGGGGGGCTGCGTTGATAAACAATCAGCACCGACCCCCCCTGACAGGAGTGTCACCGATCGGCTCTCCTCTACTCGTGTACGTCAGACAAGACTGAAGAAAAGCCAACAAATGTCCCTTCCTGTTTACATCATGATCAGCCGTGATTGGACATGGCTGATCATGTGGTAAAGAGCCCCCAGTCAGAGGCTCTTTACCGAGATCGGTGATGCTGTTTGTCAGACTGACACGCCCCCCCCTTTCGCTGCGCTGCGTGCCCCCTAATGCATACAATCATGGCTTATGCTGCTGGACGTCATATGACACCCAGTCAGGATAATTGAATCACCACCCGGCCATCATTTTGCTATAGGCTGGGAAGTGGTTAATCTCCTTCTCCCCCACTCCCGCTTTCTCCCTTTGCCCCACCTTCCCTTTCTTCTTTCAGGCTGTGCGGGGCTCTTTTCTCTCTCCGTTCCTACCTACGTAGCCTGTGGGCCCCGTTTATCACTGGCAGCTCACCCTATATCTCAATACTACAATTCCCTGTAATGAGTTGGATGTTGCTCTCTCTTTCCCACATTGTAATGCCTATTTTGCTCAGAGCATTCCTCCTACAGAATTATACACTTCATGGCCATGGTTGTAGTGAAAGTATGTGATTTCACTTCCAGCTACAGTGAGCGGAGCGGGCGGATGACAGGTCACAGCTACACTATAGGCCCTGATCTGATCCAAGCCAAATAGAAGGGGATGAGTTCAAAGTGTTTACATCTGCCGCTCTGTACAGGTGAATTGAGGGTCCGATTTGGTAGGGCTGATCATGTGAAAAGGGCCTAAACTGCTTTTACACTGATGTGCTGTGGTATACCCACACCGCGGATGCAGTGTAGTGCACTGGTGTCTAACCTGCGGGTTAACTAAACTTTGCCATAGACTCTGCCTGTGGCAAAAGCCAGCGCTGTACAGGAAGCATCTGCTTATGGGGCTCTGCTCTACAGCCGCTTTCTTCCTCTACCACCAGCTTCACTCACAACACCGCTGCTGTGGTATGACGGGTCGGCAACCTGCAATCTGGGCTTGCTAACCTGCCATTCCAGAGCAGGAGGTCGTGGGCCACATCGGAGGGCTCTGCGGACCACATTTGGCCCCTGGGCCACTGGTTGGCCACCCCTGAGCTACAGTGTCCTGTGAACCTATAGAACTTTGTTTTTTGCACATTAAAACAGTTTCTTTGTTGCTTAGAACCTATACATAGTTTAGGTGTATCAACCTTAGATGTGTTAATTCTTCTCCATGTCATAGGGGCTGCATCCCCATTGTTCGAGAATGCTCCTGGGCACTTATTTTGTTATTATCGCTGTATCGATTTCCTGCTGTTCTTTTCTAATTTGCTATTTTGCAACAAAATATTTGAACAAGGAAGCTCATCAGGTAGTTAACTGTTAGTGAGATCTTGCCTGTCCTGTATGATTAGAGTATTTAAGACATTCTTTTGTGGGCTGTACTGTGGCCTTGGGGAGTAGGCAGCTGAAGCGTTAGAGAAGTGGGTAGTATGTGTATGGCTGTTGTTGCTTCCCTGATTGAAGGGGTCTCAGGAACTTTTCTGCATCCGTTGGTGTTTTAAAGGTTAGCTTTTCTCCAGTGTATGATTGTATATCAAGTATAGCCAGGAAGGCAAGGGTAAATTTAATCTGTTCATGTAACAAAGCAGAGCAGACAGTGATAAAAGCTTTCCATTGACAAGTAACAAAAGTGTCCAAAAAACAATCTCTAGTTAAGAGGAATTATCTCCCCAGTGACTTTCAAAGCATCAAGTGAAGACATCCAGTAATGAAATGCTTCTTCATGTAACCCAAAGTGCATCCACAATGTGCCAGCTTCCACCACTACTATGCACTCACCAGAAATGTAAGAGAAGCCAGCCTGTTAGACTCTCCACTCTCACTAACCTCTTGTGGTTTCCCAAGCCTGCTCATCTATGAGGAATAGTGTTGTACTTTGTCTCTCCCTTATCTCCTGCCTCCAGCTTTGGGCTTTCTTGTGCCTCCTGACGGGCTGGGAAGACTTCCCACAGGCTGCTGAGATCAAACTTCAGGAATTCCTGTGTCAGCCAAACAGGCTCTGCTAAAATGCGTTTCACCTTATCATCATAACATAACTCAATGACAATGCAAATTAAACAGGGGAGGGCTTCATTACTTTGGTTCTCCCAGCTTCCTTTCATTTGATCCTTCATTGCTTGTATCATGTGGGCAACTCACAACTCCCCGCTCTTCAGGATCACACAACCACTTCTGGTGTTAATATATGCAATATTTGTTCACTGATCAGTGGGTTGGGCACTGCACAGTTTGTGTTTTAAGTTTTTTTTTTTTTTTTTTGTTTCATAAATTTTTATTGAACAAGTATGAACAGGTAATACAATGTCATGTCAATAGAAAAACGTGAGCATATTACATTTTATGATGTTTAGAGATGACTAACAGCACTCACAAAATATATTAACAATGAGTTATTAACATAATTCCAGGCCTATAGAATTTAAAGGTAAATAGATTCTTATACATAAAAGTGGTTCAGATATATTTTCTTATATGTTTTGGTGTGGTCATACCACACTATACCATGGGAGTGGGGGGGGGGGGGGGGGGTGGGGGGGAGAGTAGAGAGGGGGATGGGAAAAATAATAAAAAATAATAGATAGGTAGGGAGGGGGGGGGAGGAGGAGATAAGGGAGTATGCATTAACGTGAGACATTATTGTTTCATTATTATCACGGGTAGTCTTAAGAAGTTCCTTTCCAGTCGAAATATGTGTTTCTTAAGTGATAGTATCCTTATATTCTTGTGTGCTTTTAAACTCCAGCCAGTTGTACCATACAGATGTGAAAATGGTTATTTTCTCTTGGGAGATACTGATAAGTTCTTCTATTTTTTCTATACAATTTATTCTCCTGAACCATTCTTTTTTTGTAGGGACTATATTCGTGCGCCAGTGACAGGGGATACAGTGTCTTGCTGCGTTTATCATGATCATGGATAATGATTTCAGGTACCTTTGTTTGGGTAAAGAGTTGTGGTGTAACAAGTATTGCGCAGGGGAATACCCCAGGTTTTCTGAAGTGATTGATGTTATGGTGTCATGCACCACCCTCCAAAAATCCTGGATTGCGGAGCAGGACCACCATATATGTATCATCGAGCCTTCCCCATCACCGCACCTCCAACATCTATCAGATATCTGGGGGTAAAATTTATGTAGAAGCGTGGGGGTTCTATACCACCTTGTGATTATTTTAAAGCCGCACTCTTGAGTGGCTACATTTAAAGATCCTTTGTGTGCAAAAACGTGTATTTTTTCCCAGTCTTCTTCTGAGAAGTTTGTTTCAAGGTCTTTTTCCCACGCCTGGCACGACACACTGGAGAACTCCGCATTATCACCAAATAATGAATAGTATATGGATGATATAATATGTCTTTGTGGGGATTTTTTTGTGCACAGGGTTTCTAGTGTTGTAGGGAGTCTTGTCCAGTATTGGGCGGTCTCACTGTTTGTCAGGAAGTGTCGGATTTGCATGTAATTCCATTGCGATATCGTATTTGGGTCGATTTCCGTTTTAATTTCTTCCCTGGTTAAGAGATTACCTCTTTTAAAGAAATGTTTCACTTGTATGTCCTCATGAGGCCAGTCGTTGGTCAGGAAGTGTTGATCCTGACCAGGGGGAAAGTCAGGATTATCTCTGATCGGAGTGAGGGGGCTGAGCCAAGGGAAAGGAAGAGTCTGTTTAAAGGCGTTTTGGAAGTTTTCTAAGGTAGGTCCTATGAGGGGATGAGCTTTGAGATTTTTAGAATGGTGCTTTGGGTTTAACCACGGTAGTACTTTTATCTGTTCGGAGAATTGAATTTGTTCCAGAGCTACCCAGTCTTTAACTGCCTGATGAATGTTCCAATCTACTATTCTGGCTAGGAGGGCTGCTTGATGATATTTTTTTAAGTCGGGCAGGGCTAACCCCCCTTTATTTTTTGGTAAGTTCAATTTGGTAAATTTGACTCTGGGCGGTTTACCTCTCCAAATAAATCCCGAGCATGCTTTGCGGAAGGATGCAAAGAATGATGATGGGAGACGGATGGGAATAGTTTGCATAGTGTATAAAAATCTTGGTAGTATTGTCATTTTTATTAGGGATGCTCTACCGAACCAGGAGACATTGAGGGCATTCCATCTTTTTAGGTCTTCTTGGGTTTCCTTCAAGATGGGAAGAAAGTTGATTTGAAAAAGTTCTTCTAAGTTTGTGGGGATCTCTATTCCTAGGTAAGTTATTTTTTGTTTGGCCCACGCAAAGGGGAAATTTTGTTTACATAAATCTACTGAGTTTTGGGGTAGAGTGATGTTGAGGGCGTTGGATTTTGAATGGTTGATCTTTAAGTTAGAGATTAATTGGAAGTGCTCTAGGTCTTGAATTAGGTTAGGTAGGGATATATGGGGTTCCGCGAGGAAGAGGAGCATGTCGTCCGCAAAGGCTGCGACTTTATATGTTTTGGTTTGGATTTCTATTCCCTTAATGTCAGGGTTGGATTTTATTTTGTTTAGTAGGGGTTCTAATGTGAGTACGAACAATAATGGAGAAAGGGGACAGCCTTGTCTTGTACCATTTCGGAGATTGAAGGCGTTCGACAGGTGGCCGTTGACTCGGACCCTGGCTGTTGGGTTGGAGTATAAAGCTCTAATATATGCTCTCATTTGTGGTAGTATACCTACGTGTTTTAGTACTTCATCCATATAGTCCCAGGCCACTCTGTCGAACGCCTTCTCTGCATCTAGGGACAAGAAAAAACCTGGTTTCTTTTTTGATGTTAGCCAGTGATTTATATTTATTGCTTTGATTGTATTGTCTCGTCCCTCTCTACCTGGGATAAAACCCACTTGGTCAAGTGATATAAGGGAGGTTAGTAGTGGTAACAGTCTGTTGGCAAGTATTTTTGCGTATATCTTTACGTCGACGTTAATAAAAGATATTGGTCTGTAGTTCGTGACTTGGGATGCGTCCTTGTTTTCTTTGGGTATGACTGTTATATGGGCCTCAAGCATTTGTTTTGGAGGGTTTTGATCTAAATGTAGAGATTGATAGGTTTTCAGAAATCTTGGTTTAAGAATATCTGTGAATGATTTGTAATATTGTAATGGAAGTCCATCGGGGCCTGGGGCTTTCCCTAGTTTCATGTCCTTTATTGCTTTATCAAACTCTGGGCCAGATATCGGTGCTTCAAGCTCTTGTGCTGTGTTTTCTGCTATGTGTGGTGGGCTGTATTTCTCGAGGAAGTTCTGAATGAGATTTGCCCTCTTGGTTGAGTTAAGGGGGTAATTGGGATTAGACGGGATATTATATAGGTTCTGGTAGTATAATTCGAATTGTTTGGCAATCTCTTCATTTGAGGAGTGAATTTTCCCTTGGCTGTCACTTATGTGATGTACTGTTGAGGCAGCTTTTTTACTCTGGACTGCTCTCGCTAGAAGTCTACCGCTTTTATTTCCCTGCTCATAATAGATCTTATGTCTCAGGATATACTGTCGTTTGGTTTTCATGTTGAGTTCTTCAGATAATTGTGTCCTTACTCTAGTCAGTTCCTCAAATGCGGAGATCGCCAAGGTTCGTTTATGTGTTGTCTCTAGGTTGTGGATTTGGTCCAATAGGGATCTAATTTTGGCTTGGTGGTCTTTTTTAATTTTGGCTAACTTTCTAATGAATTCCCCTCTTATGACACACTTGTGTGCTTCCCATTGTGTAAGTAAAGAAGTTTCGTCATTTCCGTTTTGTGTAAAGTAATCTTTTAGGGTGTTTTTGAAGTGTAGTAAATCTATGGGGTCTTTCAAGACTGTGGTGTTGAGTCTCCAGGTCTTAGTAGAGGTATTTTTTTCTGGAAAAGTTAGTGTCATGGTAATCGGGTGGTGGTCGGAAATAGTCATGGATTCAATAGAGGTCATTACTAGGAGTTTGAGATCTGTCTGTGAAAGGAAGAAATAATCAATTCTGGAATATTTTTGGTGAATTGGTGAGAAATATGTATAGTCTTTAGTTTGTGGGTTCAGAGTTCTCCAGGTGTCGTGCAGCGCGAGTTCTTGCAATTGGGTTTTTATTTGTTTCAGTGCTCTGTAGGGAAGGCTCGACGTACCGTTTGATGTATCAATGAGAGGATCTAGGGGAGCGTTAAAGTCTCCACCCAGAATTAGGATACCTGTAGAAAAGGTTGTCAGAAGCTCTTTGATTTTGCGAAAAAACGCTACCTGCTTAGAGTTGGGGGCATAGATGTTTGCTATCGTGATAGGGTGGGGGCCTATTTTTCCTTTCAGAAAGAGGTATCTACCTCCAGGATCTGCCAGTTTGTCATGAATCTGGAAAGGTGTCTGTTTAGAAAATAATATTGAGACACCTTTGGTTTTCCCTTCCGGGTTGGTGGCGTGGAACACTGTTGGAAATCTTTTGTCCTGTAATTTTGGCGTTTTGTCTGATTTGAAGTGTGTTTCCTGTATGCATACAATATTTGCTTTTTGTTTGTGAAATTCGTTGAGAAATTTAGTTCTTTTTTCAGGGATGTTAAGCCCTTTTGCGTTTATTGAGAATAATTTTATCGAGGTTTGAATGGTTTGATGCTTGTAGGATGGCATCTTGAGTTTAGTCCGTAAGGTCAAAGGGCTTACTGTCTCAGAGATATTGAGAATAGGCTACGGTATTTGGAGTGGAAATTTGAGAGCACTCTTGAAACAAAAGTGTCTATTAGCTATGCAAATATTGTATATCACACCGAAGGTGTGGGAGAAGGGGATGAGGAAATAAAGAAGAAAGAAAAAAAAAAAGAGAATAAAAATTGAAAAAGTGTATATAAATAATTGAGTAAATAAAAAATAAATTAATAAATAAAAAAAAAAATAAAGAAAAAAAAAAGTAAAAAATAAGTATGAGGGGGGGGGGGGGTGGTGAGGGGAAGGGGCAAGGGGTAAGGAGGTTTTCCGGAGATAGGTTAGGACCAGCTAGTCTAACCTATTTTAAAGGTCCGGTAAGGTCAAAGAGCAGGTAAATGCTCTTTGTGTGGGAACGAGGTCTAATTGGAGCCAGAAGATGTCTTGATAAATTCAATAAACTACTGTTAGATATTTACAGCGGGCACTTTGGAGCAGCTAGCTAAATGTTGTACTTGATGTTACAGGCTAAATGGAGTACTATAATATCCGGGAATCGGGGATGTTGGGCATTAAGTGGGAAGGTATCTATCACATTATGTTTATTGGGATATTGAATGCTGGATTCATGTGTGTATTCTTTTTAGTGTAGCTTTTATTGTAATAAAGCTAGGCCATAAGAACATGTGTTGATTATTTAGACAGATTTAGTATGTAAAATAATCCCTTCTGCGATTCTGTTTTTTGGCCACAAGATGGGGCGAGTGTGTAAGAAAGTCCAGATTACCTATTCACTGTATGATAGTGAGATAGAGCTTTTGGGGGAAAAGACCTGTTGGAGGTACCTTATTTAAGTCATGCTATATATATCTGTCTGGATTCTTGTATATCATTACCAACAATTATTAATACGTATTGTTTACCCATTATGTCTATTACCGATAGGGCTGGATTGTATGTGAGGCAGCATGGCGGTCAGGAACTGTTTTCTAATCTTATCATGGCCTTGTTAGTTAATTGCGTGGGAGCCATATAACCAGCAGAGGTGTCATCAGGTTGTTTCACCTCCGACATGGGGAACACTTATTTATGAGGTGGGGAATTGGATATTTTCTGTAGATTATGTTTCAGTTCTAGTGAGATATTCACAGAGATCCGCCATATTGCCTCATCGCCGTAATAAATTCAACTAAGCAAACATTGAAGGTAGATTTTTGTCATGAGATGGTAACCCTTCTATTTTTCAACATTTTATTGCTTAAAACGTAACTTAACTGTATCTGCCAAATTTTTCTACTTTGCCCTACATCAAGGCTATAAAGCGGAGAAATCAGCCTAGTAAACAAATAAAGACCGCAAAAAGGCGGAAACAGTGAAACATATATAAAAAAAAGAAAAAAAATTCAAATGTTCAGTTGCGGGTGGAGATAGCGAGAGTTCAAGTTCCCTGTTCTTCTCGCGTAAGTCTTTTTTTTTTCTTTTTTTTTCCCTTAAAGTTGTGTATCGTAAACAGTGATACGTCATATAAGGCATAAGAGTAATGTGGGTAATGCATTCCCCTGTGTTCCTGTGATGTGTGGTTAGCTTAAGAAAAAAAAGACAGCTGTGTTTTAAGGTATACGTCTCGAGATTTACCTTTGAGTGCATGGGGAAATTCGTTACAGTCCATTTACTCACGTAAAGTCATACCGGGTTCGTGCATACCGGTCTGCCGTTCATGTTTTGGGTTCGTTGTTTCCGCTTTGGGTCATCGGATTTATGTAGGTGAGCTTGTTGAAGGTGGATTTGCTGCGTCCCAGGTGTGTCAGTTTCCTGTAATGTAAAGGGGAAAAGGAGAAAGGGAAAAAGACAGAAAACTAATCTAAAAGCACTCTCCAGCCTATGGGGCGGTAAAAATAAACTGTTATCTTGAAGATGGCGATTTTCCGCTTTTCCACCGTAGGTCAGGTTTATGCTTGGGTGAAGAGTAGGTCAGGAATCGTATATTGCTGAAATGGCAAATGCATACTGGAACTGTAGAAGGCGATTTGTGTTTAGGTGTCCATCTGGTCATGGTGCTCCATGCGGTCTCTACGTCTCGGTGGTGAGAAACCAGGGCTTCCTTGGTTTAGGCCTCTCCTGCAGTGTTGAGCCGATGGTGATCGTCTGCGTCGATCTCTGTTTCTTTGGGTTCTGGGAGTGTAGTTGTTGGTCACTTCGATCCAGGTTTCATTCAGCATGTAAGAATTGTACCAATCTGGGACCTCGATTGGCGGGATATTCAGTGTTTCAAAGAAAGCACGGAGATCCTCAGGAGTGCGTAGTGATGCTGTTTGACCCCTCCATGTTGCTGAGAGACAAAATGGGAACTTCCATCTATAAGGTATTCCTCTCGTGCGTAATAGGTCTGTGATCGGGCGTAATGCTCTGCGATGCTGCAGAGTAATGTTAGAAAGGTCTTGGAACAATTTGATCTCCGTCCCATTAAAGTGCACCCTGCCTTTCTCTCTTGCTTTTTTTAAAATGGCTTCTTTGAGAGGGAAGTTTACCAAGCAACAAATTATGTCTCTGGGTGGGTCAGTGTCCCTTCCTCTCGGTCTTAGTGCACGATGGATTCTCTCGAAATCTATGGGGGAGTCTGGTGGTCTTTCCAGCAGATCATTGAATATTGTTGCCACAGTTTGTTCAAGTGGGTTCTGGTCAGTTAGTTCTGGGACCCCCCTCACTCTAATATTATGGCGTCTTCCTCGGTTATCAAGGTCTTCTAAATGGCGCTGTATTTCCACGATATGCGAGAGATGCATGTCAGAAGTCTTTTGCACCTGCTTTATCGCATCAGCTTGCCTTGCTGCTGTCTGCTCCACTGTTCCCAGCCGTGCTGCTACCCCTTGTATGTCTGCCTTGAGGTCTGTAATGGCGGCCGACAGGGTTGCCTTTATGTCTAGTGCCACAGCCTGCAAGTCTGATAGGCACAGGGTCTGGGTGGGTTGTTTTGGGGTGATTTCTACCCCTGTATGACTGTAAGGGCCGATCGCGCCATCCGGCGCGCCGCTGGAGCCGCCGAGCGGGCCGCATGGCTTAGGCGAGGCCGCGGCTTTTGGGCCTTCTCCCAGCGATGTCCGGTACATCGCTGGAATGTTGTTTAAAACGTTGGAGGTTACCTCTGGGGGGTCCCGGGGTGCTGTGGAGGACTTATCTCCCTTTCCCATCTTCGGATGGAGAGCGATTCGGCCTGTAGCTTATGATAGCTGCTCCTGTGTGCCTGAGAGTCTGGGTTAAGCGTCCATCTCGGTCCGGAGTTAGGCCACGCCCCCCGTTTTAAGTTTTGCAGGATAGCTTGTTTATCCACATAGTTAGGAAAGCTCACAATTACAGGTCTATATGATGTTCTTTCATCAGAATAGGTCCCTATGCTGTGAGGTTAATGGTATGGTTAGACAAAGTACACTGGGTATGATTTTGCTACATATATCAGAAAGAGAGTTTGGTTTATAGGATTCAGGTAATCCAATTATTTGGAAACTATTACTCCTGCAGCAATTCTCCAGGCCTCTACCTTGTTCAACAGTTTCTGTGCCCTAGTATATATTGAGATGTTGGTTTGAGCCTGGTGCATTTCATCCTTAAGTGAGGATATTTGCTCCTCTGTCTGCATGATTCTTTTTGACTGCTCTTTAATGTCTCTGCAGAGCTGTTCATGCCCAGTGAGACCGCTTTATCCACAGCCTCTGTGATTTTTGGTGTCAGCAGTAGTAATACAGCCTGGACCTATCTTTGTTTGTGGCAAGTCCTCTCCTACCTCTGATAGTGCTGGTGAGGGGGACAGCACCTACTATCCTCCCCTGTGTCTGATGCTGTGTTCATCTTGATACTCATGGCTGAGTCTATGTCCTGAAGCTGATATGGGAGAGACTGCGAGCGGGGGCAGGACCTAGCTAAAAGGTGGTCCATGCTTCTCAGGAGGCTTGCGGGATAGGATAGATATGTGTCTGATGCACTTACTTGGCGTTAGGTGGTGGTGTTGGCCAGGCTGCTGTCACAGCCAAGAAGAGTCATTGCTTCTCCATGCGGCACCGGAACTGGAAGTGTCTTCTTTCAACCCAAATCACGTCAAAATCTCCAAGCTCTAGACCCTGGTCCAGGATTACAAAACCCAGAGAACACTAAAACCCTTGTCTTTTCCACTCAGACAAAAAAAATATTTTCAATAAAGCCAAAACAAATTTCTCCAAGCATTATTAAAAAGGATTGCTTCACATAGAATAGTATCAACGTATTTTATCCAGTTTTCTTTGAATTGAACTGTGATCCTCTAGTGTTTAGTAAGCTAAACAAATAACAGTTAGAATCTTTTACAGCACACCGCTATTCCACAGCTGAAACACAATACAAATTTTATTACAACTGATAATTGTATGGTTCCTATTTTATTCCCCAGCTATTATTACTTGAAAGGTTAATTTATTCTAAATTAGCAATAAGGCTAATTTCTCTGCAATACATCTGGAATAAAATAGGTAATTTATGGATCATTGTACATAAAATTGGTTGAGAAATTATATGAATTTCTGCTTTTGAAAATGTGTAACCTTGGTTACTTAGAACTCAACCTGCCACTTTACTAAATCAGCTTCTTTATTAATAATGTCCTTATGTTGATAAAGCCATAGCCCCTTTTCATTTTTATTGCTTATTACTTAAAAATGTAGCTCAAATTAAAAGTAAATTTTGAAAATCTTCTAAAGGTTTCCTTTATGTGTGTAACATAAAAAGCAATATTTTATACTGATCAATGTAGTATATGATCAGTGGATATAAAAAGGGGGTTTATAAGGTCTTAGATAAATAAATAGGTTCACTCTTGTACATGTAAAATGTCAAAACAGAAAATTCATCAGTAAAAAAAAAAAAAGAGAAAAAGGCTGTTAAAAAGAAAAACTAGAGGCAAAGTCTTAAAAGTGCAGTTAGAGTGCATTTCAATATATAGTTCTTTATCTTTTCTTAACGACTTGAGCCCCAAGACCTTTTCCTCCCTAAACTAATTTAAATCCTAGAGCATTTTTTTTTTTTTTTCGGTGATGCACCTGTTCTGCACAAACCTTTTTGTGATTGTAGTCTACCCTAATATATTGTTTTTTTTTTTTTTCTGGACAGACAGAGCTTTAATTTGGTAGCAGATTTGGATAAATATATTTTTATTTTGTGTAGCACACCTTACAGAAAGAATTAAAAAAATGTATAGAGCCTCCCCCTCTTCCACAAAAAAAACACACCAGACTCTTTGGGCCTGCTATGGATATTAAATAGGTGCCCAACGCAAAAATAAAAAGATAAAAAAAGCATGCATGGGGTTCCTCTAAAAATCTATACCACTAAGACCCTTAATAGGAAAATTCAGCCTGGCTGGCTGAGAAAAAGGGGTTAATAAGCATGGGGTCAACCCCCTCCTGAAATATGCCAGGTCACATGCACTCAATATGGGAGAATGGGGTTGCTAGAAAAGCAATTTGTGCCCATTTTGTCACGGACACAAGCCTCTTCCCCACAACCATTGCCTAGTGGTTGTGGGGATCTTCAATTTGGGGGCTTATCAGAATCTGGAAATCCCCTTTAAAGCGAGAGTAAACCACAAGAAAAATGTAAAGAAAACTGTGCCCCCTGCAGGTTTAAGTCATAATGTACTAGTTATTTCATGTAATATATTTATGCAAGGTACAGTTACAACAAAACAAAGTCAATCAGAAACCTCACAAATAGTAAACAATAAAGATACATACCCTCAGAAAATAATACACACATCTGTAGTAACTCTCGCTCTCTCTGTCTGTCTGTCTCTCTGCCTCTGTTTCTCTCTCTCTCTCTCTCTCTCTCTCTCTCCGAGCTGTCCCTTCAAAAAAGCTTCCCCCCAACCACTTTGCATATTATTTTATATATATTGTGATTCTGTTCTTGCAAAATATGCTGCAGAAATCTCCCTCTACTAAGTCTGGCTGCAACCATTTTAATTGTGGGCAGCTGAAGCTGCTGGCTGTTCACTTCCTGGATTTATACAGACACACACCCCCAGCACTGCAGCCTTGAAGCTCTCATTGACCCTCTTATGACTCATCACCCCTCCCTTCCTGGCAAACTCTCACAGAGTGAAAGAGAATTGTGCATAATGTCATAAGTCTAGGCTTTTTACCAGACAAGAAACAGGAAGTGAGGCGTATAAGGTATTTACTGGCCGAAAAAAAAGGCTTTACTATCCAAAGTTAAAACAACAAAGGCAGAACATTTAATAGATTGAAAGTTGAAAAAATTACTGAAGGTCTGCTTTAATGTCTAAACTGCTGGCAACAAAAATGAAAATGTCCAAATTGGGAAAAAATTAGCCATTTTCCCTCCCGGTGTCATGTGACTCATTAGTGTTACAAGGTCACATGTGTGAATAGGGAGCAGGTGTGTTAAATTTGATATTATCACTCTGTCATACTGGTCACTGGAAGTTCAACATGGCACCTCATGGCAAAGAACTCTCTGAGGATCTGAAAAAAAGAATTGTTGCTCTACATAAAGAGGGCCTAGGCTATACGAAGATTGCCAAGACACTGAAACGGAGCTGCAGCACGGTGGCCAAGACCATACAGAGGTTTACCAGGACAGGTTCCATTTAGAACAGGGCTTGCCATGGTCAACCAAAGAAGTTGAGTGCACATGCTCAGCGTCATATCCAGAGGTTGTCTTTGGGAAATAGATGTATGAGTGTTGTCAGCGCTGCTGAAGAGGTTGAAGGGGTGGGGGTCAGCCTGTCAGTGCTCAGATCATATGCCGCAAACTGCATCAAATTGGTCTGCATGCCTGTCATCCTAGAAGGAAGCCTCTTCTAAAGATGATGCACAAGAAAGCCCGCAAACAGTTTGCTAAAGACAAGCAGACTAAGGACATGGATTACTGGAACCATGTCCTGTGGTCTGATGAGACCAAGATAAATTATTTGCTTCATATGGTGTCAAGTGTCTGCATGAGTGCTGCCGGAACTGGGGAGCTACAGTTCATTGAGGGAACCATGAATGCCAACATGTACTGTGTGTCAGGAACCATAAAACAGGACAGAGACATAAAATGCAGTAAAAATCACACCTTTTAATAAAATGGTACAATTGGTACAACTGGTAAACCTAGTCAAAACATAGCCAGGGTTTGGTAGCTAAATCAAGTAGTCAGAACAAACCAAAAAAAAGGAAGCCAGAAATTAGCTTAGTCAGAGGCAGCAGACAGGATCAGGAACCTGAAGGGACATCAGCCAGGCAAGTCTTCATCAGGAACACAGCAGAGTCTCTAGATATGTTGACCAAGGTGAACGCATTAAACAAAAAAGAACCAGGCAGTTTAAATAGCCAGAAGGGGGCTGGCTGTGGGCTTGACTGATGAGCAGGAGATGATCAACAGGTGAGCCACTGTGGAATGATGAGTACTGGCAATAAACCGATAGTTGAGCAACCTGAGCACACAGAAGGAAGGGCTGAGAGCCCAGCTCTGACAGTACCCCCTTTTCAACGACATCTCCCTGTTCAAGAACCACCATGTTTGAGGGGAAAACATCTATGGAAAGCACGGAGGAGGACAGGAGCATGTACGTCCGAGGGTGAGACCCAAGAGCGATCCTCCGGACCGTACTATTTCCAATGGACCAGGTACTGTATGTGCCCACAGAACCTACGGGAGTCAATGATCAATTGTATCTCATACTCCTCATGGTTCTCGACCTGCACCGGGCGAGGATGTGGTACCGAGGTGGTGAAGCGGTTGCACACCAAAGGTTTAAATAAGGAGACATGAAAAACATTTGAAATACGCATGTTAGAAGGATAGTCTAATGCAAAAGCCACTGGATTGATCCTATGGAGAATACGAAAAGGCCCAATAAATTGTGGAGCCAGTTTCAGTGAGAGAACACGGAGTCTGAGGTTATGAGATGACAGCCAGACCCTCTCCCCAACCTGGTAGAAGATGCAGGTAGGCGTCATCGGTCAGCATGGAGTCTGTACCTCTCACTGGCACGTTACATTGCAAGGACTCTTGGACCTGCACTCAAGTAGAATGAAGTTTGCAGAGATGGTCCTCTGATGCAGGAATTCTTTAAGGAACAAATGAGTCAGGCAACATGGGAGGTTGAAAACCATAATTTGCCATAAACAGAGACAATCGGGAAGCGGTATTGACTACATTATTGTGAGCAAACTCTGTTCAAGGTCTGACCAGTTGTTATGGTGGTCAGAAATATAGTAGCGTAGAAACTGCTCCAAGGATTGATTGGCTCGTTCTGCGGCCCCATTAGACTGCGGGTGATACGCAGGGGAAAAAATCAAGCTGAATTCCCAACTGTGCACAAAAGGCTTTCCAGAACCGGGACACAAACTGACTACCCCTGTCCGAGACAATCACCTTGGGTAGCCCATGTAAGGGAAATATCTCCCGAGCAAAAATGGAAGCCAGTTCCTTAGAAGTGGGCAGCTTCTTAAGTGGAATACAATGTGACATTTTCGAGAATCGGTCAACCACCATAAGAATAACTGTATATTTTGTTATATTCCGTGCTTAGGTGTGGGCTTGGATGCTGCCTCCCTTGAGGTGGTCCCAACTGGAACCCCCTTAAAAGAGTTTTTTGTAGGTGTAGTGTTGGTGGCGCTGCCTGTCACCCGAAGAGTGATCCTCCACAGTGAATCACTCTTTTCGGGTGAGTGCGCAAGAAAAGGAGGGGTAGTTCCCACTTCCCTCACCTGAAAAGTGAACCACTATTTGGGTCACTTTTCCCAGATAGAGGGTGAAGGTAAAAAGTGTTTTCCATAATTTCTTTACCAAAGAATTTTTATGTGTTTTATTTTTATGTGTTGGTTAGTGCTTCTTTGTTATGTGATATGATATCCTTGTAATTACTTTGAGCTCTGAAAATAGATGTGCAAAATCATGATATTTTTCTTGTCTGGTCAGCATATATTTTCTGATTAAATTAAGAAATATCAGACACGATGACCCTTAGCAAATGTCAATAATAATTCCTTATGTGTGAGAGAATATAAAAATAAACCAATCATAAAAAGTAATCAATGGTAGACATAAAAATAAAAATAAAAACAAAATTAAATATGGATAAAACAGATGAGAGTCCAGTGAAAAAAATCCTTAGAAAAGCTTAAACATTGTAAATTATATTTAAATCTTAAAGTCCAATCAAAGTTATTGCATGTAGTATCAAAATTTCTAGCGACTTTTGTGCTTTAATCAGGATGATTAGTGCCTAGTCAAATTAAAAACTGAGGTAAAGAAAATGGATAGGAACGCACTACTGGTTAAGAACGATAACAAAGCAGGAAACTATACGGATGTGGCATGCATTACTGGGTTCAATACCCAATATCAATCAATAGAACACATAATTAGAAAATAGCTCTCTAAAATAGAGCAGATGTAGGGTGCTACTACCCAATAAAATCATACATTTTTTTAGAGCTACCTGGGTGCGGAAAGGCAGTCGCACAGCTGCAATAGCAATTATGAAAAAGGATGGTCCACAACTCCTTGCTTGCTCTTTAAAATCTTAAAAATGTATTAATTCTCCATAAAAGACACAGGAACAGGCAGCAGATGTAAACGCATTTCAGCTTTGTGGGCCTTGTTCACTAGTGAACAATACATTTTGAAGATTTTAAAAAGCAAGCAAGGAGTTGCGGACAATCCTTTCTCATATTAGCTCTCTAAGCTCCCACTGTCTTTCCTGTTTTGAGCAGGTATACACAATATTTCAGAGAATATAAACTCGGAGGTTATTCCCTTCAACTAGAAGCCTAGTTCTCTAAATTGATAAGATTCCTTCATCTTCCTTGTATTTTGTCATTGGTTCCAACAGCTGGGTTATGCCTAGCCTCTACTAGTAATTTGTCTACCTGGTTAATTAACATGGTATCCCATATTATCACTAGGGATAAGCTCTTTTTTAAATTATATAATCTTTATTTATTTTCTTCATTATTATACAAAATACATTCTTTACTTACATACATTTAAAAAGAGATCCACTTCTCACACTTTACAAGGAGTACCGTTCAGCCTTTAGTCCCTTCTATCCTTCCCATCCCTCCCTCTTGGCACCGGGCTTGTTCTTTTTCTCTCACTCTCTCCCTCCTCCTCATAGTGGATTTTCCAATTTATCCAGCCATGGTCTCCACATAATTTCAAACTCTCTCAGGTTTCCTCTCCTTATGTACACTGTTCTTTCTTTCCATACTGTTTCTGTTGTTAACCTTATCCATTCTCCTACCGTTGGGGGTTTCTCAGCCTGCCACCTCTGCGCTATTAACTTTCTCGCCTGGAACAAACCTCTCATTACAGCGTTGATTACAAAGGGACCGGCATTTATCCCCTCATCCAGTCCCATTATACACAGTCTGGGGTTCATTTCCAGTCTAACATTTAGTACGGTGTTCAGGATGTTAAGGATTTCAGTCCAGTAACGGTGCAATTTTGGGCACTTCCATACCATATGTGCTAAATCCCCAGTATCCTGACACCTAGGGCACCTGGCATCCGTTCTCAATCCAAACTCATATAGTCTCTTAGGTGTATAATATGTCCTGTGTAGCAACATCAAATATGAGACCTTCTGAGCAGGGGAGACCGATACCACGTGTCCTTTCTCCAATATCCTCATCCACTGTTCATCTGAGAATGTTCCAAGTTCTTTCTCCCATTTCTCCCTACACTTAAGCTGTTCTGGATTTTCTATGCTGCCTTCGCATATGTGCGAATACATTTCGGCTATAAATCCTCTACTCTTGTTTTGGGAACCTATTCTTTGGTACACTGGGGAGTTGTTCCAAGTTGGGCCCTGGTTTTTGAATTGACTATTTAAAGCATGTCTAATTTGTAGGTATTTATAGAAGGAATGTTTAGGTATATCGTATTCCACTCGCAATGCTGTAAATGTCTTCAATACCTTTCCCTCGTACATCTGAACCAGCTTATCTATCCCTTTTATTTCCCACTCTCTAATTCTCCCTATCATTTCTACCTCCTGCAAGTTTTTATTATTCCAGAGGGGGGTGTATTTTGTCATACCCTCTAACCCTTTTACTACTTTTACTGCCTTCCACACTTTTAAGGCAAGTCTTACCGTGGGGATTCTGTAAAAAAAGGAGTTTGCCTCGAGGGCTTCTACTATTGATTTGTGCGGAGTTCCTGCAATCATTAATTCCCTGTTGCTTCCTCCTGTCGTAGTTCCTAGATGTTGCAGTTGAGCTGCTAAGAAGTAGCTCCGTGGGTGCGGTACTGCCATTCCTCCCTTTCTTGTTGCTAGTTGTAGTGTTTGTAACCCAATCCTAGGCTGACCTCCCTTCCATATAAGTTCTCTAAACAGCGTGTCTATCTTTCTGAACCATTTTTTATCTATCCATATTGGACAGTTATGCAGCAGGTACAGAAGCTGTGGCTGCCATAGCATTTTGATTAGGTTACACCTCCCTGCAATCGACAGTGGGAGACGTCTCCAGATCGCAATTTTACTTTTAAATCTGGCTAGAAGCGGTACTATATTATCATTTATATAATTGTTAGGATTCCTTGTTATATATATGCCTAAGTATTTAATTTGTTCAACTACCTCTAGCTGTGAAATATCCTGTACGTTCTGGTTCCCTAAAGGATCTATAGGCAATAATGCAGATTTTTCCCAGTTTATGGTAAGTCCTGAGATTTTACCAAAGTCCATGAGGATGTTCATCACCTGCCTGAGGGATTGCCCCGTATCCCCCAGGAAGAGGAGGACGTCATCCGCATAAAGTGCAATTCTCTCTTCACCCCCTGCTCTTCGGAACCCCTGCATATTGGTGTTTGATCTAATTACACTTGCTAAGGGTTCCATTGCCAGCGTGAAGAGCAGGGGGGACAGTGGACAGCCCTGCCTTGTCCCTCTCTCCAATTGAATCCCCTCTGAATACTCGCCATTAACCCTAATTTTAGCACTGGGACCCTTATACAGGGTTTTAATCCATTTAATAAACGAGGGGCCAAATCCAAATTCCTTTAAGACTCGCCATAAATATCCCCACTCTAAGCTATCGAAAGCTTTTACCACATCTAACGCCATGACTGCCCTTGTACCCATGTTCTCTATTGGTATCTGTAAATTAAGGTATAGTCTCCTAATATTCATACTAGTAGATCTACAGGGTATAAACCCTGTTTGGTCAGGATGTATTAATCTAGAAATAATTTTGTTTAATCTAATTGCCATTGCTTTAGCTAATATTTTAGCGTCCGCGCATAGTAGGGAAATCGGTCTATAAGACCTGGTCTCTAATGGGTCCTTCCCCTCTTTATGCAAAACTATTATCGTTGCCTCTGTCATGGACGTCGGCAACTTCCCCTCCTCCTTTGCCCAGTTTAGTACCTTAAGAAGTTCTGGCAGTAGAATTTTCCCATATTGCTTATAGGTTTCCGCGGGGAGACCATCTGGTCCTGGTGATTTCTGATTGGCCATTTCTTTTACCGCCAGCTGGATTTCCTCGAGCGTTAATGGTGCCTCCAATGCCTCCCTTTCTTCTTCAGTGAGAGCCGTAATTTCGTCATTTCTAAAAAATGTGTCCGCTTCCCCTTCCTCCATCGTCCCCCGCGATTTATATAATTTATCATAGTATATTCTAAAAGTATCTGTAATTTCTGACGCCTTTAATGAGATTTCTCCTTTCTCCGTCCTAATCGCTGGGACGGTGGAGGGAGGGGAATTAGCTCTCACTAACTGTGCCAACATCTTCCCCACCTTTTCCCCCTCCCCATAAGCCACTTGTTTCTGAAACAGTCTTTTGTTCTCCGATTTCCTAATAATTACTTCTTTGTATTCCTGTTGTTTAATTAGCCACCTACTTTGTCTCTCTGGGGTGGGGTCTTCAACATATTCTCTTTCTGCTTTCATCAGCTCCATCTTACTATTTTTCTCCCATTCTCTTGAGGACTTTTTAATTTTTGAGACTAATTGAATAAGGATACCTCGCAGATAGGCCTTCAGTGCATCCCACATTACTCCTCTTGTCACTGTCTCTTTGTTAAACTCTATAAATTCTTCCAGTTTTAACAGCACCTCATTTGGATCCTTTATTATTTCGAACCAAACTGGGTTCATTTTCCATATTCTGGGAGGTCTTTTCCCTTCCAAATTTATTGAGACAATCAACAAAGCATGATCCGATACCCCCCTAGGCTGATATTCTATGTCCCTTACTGTTTGACATGCTTCTCCATTTCCCAAAGCTAATTCAATCCTTGAAAGAGTGGAGTAGGAACTTGAGAAGCATGAGAATTGCAGCACCCCCGGGTTTCTCACTCTCCACATATCGAACAGCCCCACTTCTTGTAAGAACTGGTGTAATCGGCTCTCATCTACCTTCTGCCTCTGTATACCTAGAGGAAACCTGTCTAATTTTTTATTAATAACCTCATTAAAGTCCCCTACTGCTATGACTGGTATCCCAGCTTTATCTGTTAAAAATTCCATTAGGCTATACATCACCTCGAGCTTAAACGGAGGGGGGATATAAATACTGGCGAGGACATATTCTCGGTTTTCTATTACACAGTGCAGAAAAATATACCGTCCTTCCCTATCTATACTGGTCTGCCGACAGGTGAAACCCACCTCTTTTCTTACCATCACCGTCACTCCCCTTGAGTAGGAGGTGTGTACCGAGTGGTATTGTTGTTGGTATTTTTTACTCTGATTTAGTAATTTAGTATCTTGGGTTAGATGTGTTTCCTGTAGGCAGATCAATCCTATGTCGCTCCTTTCCAGGGTCTCTACCACAGCTGCTCTCTTAGCCGGTGTACCCAACCCCCGTACATTCCAGGAGCCAATATTCAATACCCTAGTCTGCATAGACTATCAAGAAAAGGAAACGGTAGGAAATGAAGTCCCTATTGATACATAAAACAAAACACCAAGGGGAGAGGGAGGAAAGAAAAGAGAGGGAAAGAAAGGGGAGGGGGAAGAAAAGGAGGAGAAAAAAAAAAAAGAAGGGGAAAAAAAGAGAAAGGGAAGAGGAACTTTTAGCGAGAGGGAAAAACCCTTGTGCGGAAAAAAAAAAAAGAAAAAAAAAAAAAAAAAAATATAGAAAATCCTTTGCCTATCTTAATATTTCCCAGTAAGTGAAAAAATGTGATTGTTTCTTCCAAATATTTGTTTATCAGTGTTTTTCCTTTCTTTTTTTTCCCAAATTTTACATCGTGTCTTAGTATTTCTTTCTAGATGAGAGAATGTGAAACTTTCTTCCAAATATTTATCTATAAGTGTTTTTTGCTTGCCGCTTACTTTCATATAAGTTACATGTTTTTTCCAATTTTTACATTGATGACCCCCCCTCCCCCCTCCACCCATGTACCTTTCTAGGTTATCCCTAGGGACTTTTTTTGTGACCGTTACCAAACATCCCATACCTAACACCCTCCCCTCTCCCTCCCCCTCTCTTGTATACAAACCCACTCCCACCCTCCGCCCTCCTCCCTCCCCTACCCTACACACATCAAAAACTATATTTTTATCCTTACCCCAATCAATCATATCCTCCCTTTCGTGCTATGTGACTCTCACCACCCTCCACTCCGTATATGTACACATTAAATTTCTCTGAAACACACATCTCTAAGAACACATCCCTTCCCATCCCTCTATGTTTATTCCCTTTCCCTTAACCTTGTTATCCCCTCGTTTTGATTATTAGTTGGTCTTTTCTATCCTCCAGCCATGTTGTCACACTTGCAGGGGAGTAAAAAAAAAAGGTCTCTCCCAGAGCTACCACACGTAGCCGGGCTGGGTACAGTAATGCATAAATGACATCAAATTTCTGGAGTCTACGTTTAACCTCTATAAAACCTGCTCTACGCCTCTGCAAATCGGGTGAGAAATCAGGATATAATGAAACTTTAACTCCATTAAAAAAAATGTTCCCCATCTCTCTAGCCCTGCGGAGAAGCGTCACTTTATCTTTGAAATTCAAAAATTTCATTAACATAGATCTAGGGTGCCCTCCTTGGGGTGGAGGTCTGGACGGGACTCTATGCGCCCTTTCAACCGAGAATTGTTGTGAGAATGTCTCTCTTCCAAATACTTCAATGAGCCATTTTTCCATAAATACGATCGGATCAGATCCTTCGCTCTTTTCTGGTAAGCCTACCAGCCTCACATTATCCCTTCGGAGTCTGTTTTCCAATTCATCCAGTTTTCCTGCAAATTTATCCGACTGCTCTTTTAGACTTTTAACCTCTTGATTTAATGGATACATATCATCCTCGATTTGACTAATTCTCCCTTCAGTTGCTGTTATTCTGTCAGCCGTCTTTTCAAGCTCCTGGCGCATCAGGGACAATTCATCTTTAATATCTTTCATTTGACTACATAATTCCCCTAGGGACTGTTTGCATATATTAACTGCCACCAATACGTCCTTTAATGTCGGCCCCCCTTCTTCTGTTGATACTTGAACCGAAGCCAGTTCTAATTTCCCAGGGGCTCCCAGATTTTTGTTGGTTGAATTCTTTACCCCACTTGGGACCGCTACTAGGTTACTTGATTGTCCTTGGCTCTTTCTATCGGTTGGCATTTTAACTTGAGCTTGCTGTCCTCCTTTAGTGGGGGTGTGATCTGTATTGTGAGCGTATTTTTCCAGCTTTGCTGCAGCTGATGCCCCATTTGCTATTGTAGATTGGACCCCTTTTTCCTTGTCCTTATCTTTGGCTGATCTTAGTGATTGTGTCCCAACGTTTTCCTGGTTGGTCTGCTCGTCTATTCTTCTCCTGGCTGACATATTGTCACCTCAGGCTCACTCTGTGTCCAATCTCGCCAGGTAGTGGACTTCAAATGTCTTTATAAAAGGTAGTCTTCAATTTTATTACGATGGGGAAAAAGGAGAAGAATCCAAACGCCTATATATAACACCAGGTAAGCAATCCTATGGTAATATATATATAAAAAAAAAAAAAAGAAAAGGGAGGGAAAAGCAAGCACAGCGTGCAACTTATTTTACTAACACGCCATCCCCTATTCACCGTTGAAGAGCATCAAGTATATATGTACGGCACCCAGCTTATATTTTCACAAAGGGACAGTCCTATTGCGCTAATTCTATTTATGGTTGAGACGGCTAAGTCCATAGACAGTAGTTTTTAGCGTAAGGCAGGGGGGCGTGACCAAAATGAGGAGTGGTGAGTGAGGAGTGTGCGAGCGTTTGTGTGAGCTCCTCCACCCTCCACCCGATCGATCAAATGCTGGAGTATGCTTCCATGAGGCCCATCTATTCCCGTCCTTACTAACCCTCTAGCCCTCTGTGACGGCGTATAGTCCTGGATTCCCGGAGAGCCTTCCGAGGTCAGCCCGAGCCTGAGCTACCTAGCGCAGCATCGCCGTAGCAGAGACAGCCGAACCCGAAAGCCAAGCCGAGGGTGACGTCACACACTGTCTCCTGCTCGCCGCCCGTGTTGGAGGGAGAGCGGCGGGAGATTCAAACAGATAGACCGGCTTTCTGAAACAGCTGGTGCGGCTGGTGCGGCTGAGCGAAGAACAGGACACCGGAGGAGGGGAGAAAAACCCTAAGGAGTCTAGGGGGCTTTCTGGATGTCTTTGGAAAACCTCTGCCTTTGAAGACCCCCCCCAAAATCTACAGAGAAGGTGAGAGGATAATATAATAGGAGCGGTGCATAGGTACTTGTTCATTTTACAACACAACACAAGTGAAAGACTGTTTCTTTGGGCGCTATGCATATATATCTGAACTCTCCTTAATGGCAAATTGAGGACTGCTATTTTGCAAGGAAAAATATAAGCTGTGTGCCAGGCTAGGCATCTGTGCTGGTTTATCCCTTTTTTTTTGACTGCAAGCAGAGGAGCGTCATCTGTCTCCCTTTTTCCTTTATTTTTTCTTTATAAACTCAGCACCTTTCTAAAGGAAACCTCACTATAGAACATTAACCGTGTGCTGTTTATATATCCCCGGTTCTTTGAGGACTATTTTTATTGCCAAAAAAAAAATATATGTCATGCTGTGCAGCTCTGCCGGGCTCCACCTTTAGTGGATAAGGACTGTCTCCCCCTTTTTTTTTAAGCACTACAGGGGGGTGCATATATGCTGAGCTCTTCTCCTAAAACTGCAAAATTGAAGACTGCTTTTTTGCCCAGAATACAAACTGTGCTGTGCGCTATACATGTGCTGTGCTCTTTTTTCCTAAATGACAATCTGAGGTCCATCTTACCTCCAAAAACACAGGCTGTGCGTGATAAGTATATGCTATTAGCTCTCTTTTAAAGGCAAGCTCAGGACGGCTTTTATATATATATGCTATACTTCCTCTTAAATGCAATTTAAAAAGACCCCTACCTGCAAAACCGCAGACGGTGCAAATCTTTGCTAAACAGCCGGGCGGGCCTTTATTTCAACTACTTTGCAAAATACAAGTCTTGCTCTGTGCCATATAAATGGGCTCACCCCCTTTCAATCGTTACGGCTAGATGGTCTTGGCCGCTGGTGAAAATATAACTGCATGTTGCGACCCATATATGAGATTTCTTTATCCCCTGCAACCAGGGATAAGCTCTAAACAGCATATTATATATTGAACAGTATTAGAGGACATCATTTTATGCTACAAAAAACTTTTGATGCATGAGAACCTAACTGGGCATAGCTTTTTTTAAAACAAACATGCAGCTTTTAAATTAAATCTATAAAACTTTTTGTTGAATCTGTATCATGATGTAAAAATGCAATAGCTGTGTATTTCTAGTTTTGGGTAACTTTGAACAAGCTAAGTTGTATTTAATCTGCAGATGTTTGTCACCTGTAAATAGATTGCAATTCCAGTGCCATAGCAGAAAACCTTCCCTCCATTTTCCCCTTTCAATGAACTCAAATGACTTCCACCCTCTGTCACTAATCTATCAACCAATTTTATATCCATTTTGCCACTTAAGTACTTGCTCCCAGGTTTCTCAGCTTGTTTATGAATGTGTTTTGTTGCCAGCTCATTACTTTTTTATCCTAGGTTCTTTTTATTCCAAATGAAATGCTATACACCAAGTTGCTGTTAGCTACATCATTAAATTAGATTAGCAAAACACCTGTGCTATGGAACGATCAGCACGGATCCCTTGGTTGCCATAACTAAATAAATGTAAGTAGTTTGTAGATTTAAACTTGTAAGTCGTGGTAACACAATTTCAGAACTGTTTTCTTTTGAAGTTAAAGTTTACTTTATTAAACAGAATATTTCGAAATTTTACATGCAATACATTACCTTTACATAAATTACATGCTCAGATAGTCCACTCATATATGTGACAAGACATTGTATATGATGTTTACAAGAAACGTATCCATCTTATATAAATTGGAACATCAGACAAACTGCTAATTATCCATTTTAAATACATATGCTTATTATTTTACATGCCAAAAACATACATTCATTTTTTATTATATCATGTTCTAAAGCATTGCTTACAGTGTTAAAAGATCATTTACTTGACTTTTCTGACAAAAAAAAATCTCCCACACCTCCTGTTACTCATTTACAATATAAAATAAAAGTTAAGCTTCTAAGACAATGTTTTTTTTTTTTAATCTTTAATTTTTATTGTAAATTTTTGCAGAATACAACAATAGGAAATAAACATTGTCATACATCTATATTCAGTACTGCAAAATTCGCTATGCAGATATGTATGAATTAGTAAAATACAAACATTTGAAAACAAGTTCAACAGTGAAGCATATTATGGATGCCTCGGATAGGGTTAAGAGTGCTGACTGACAACCCCAGACACCCCAACTGGGTGCTTACTGTGTCTGGGGGAGGTAGACAGCCCCCCCATCCCTGCGGTGTAGAGGGTAGGGTAGGTCGGAACAGTAGGAACATAAATTATAAAAGAAGAGAGAGAGAGAAAAAAAAAAACATTGCAATGACTGCTGGGTGTAGAATCGTTAGTTAATAACATAAATTGTGTAATCCGTTGTTTAAAGCGTCTATATCCTTATCTCTAGGATGTGTGTGTTGGTTCCCTACTGTTGCGAGGAGGCTTGAAGGATTACAGTAGAATGTAGGGAAACTCGAGCATTGTGTGAGTGTGGATTCAGTCCAGCTGTATACTTCTGGGATCTTTGATCCATGAGTCCCAGTTTTTGTCAAATTTATCTGCAGTCAGTTGGGCTTTGGCGAAGTTATGTTCCATTTTGAAGTTACTATTTAGTATTGCAATTACTTCTTGAATGTTAGGAGGGGGGATTTTTTTCCACTTTCTCGTTAGTGCCAGTCTTGCGGCAATGAGGATGTGGGTAGCCACAGTTTGGGAGTTTTTGGGCCATGTGGGGATCATCAAGCCCAGGAGGAGATCCACAGCAGATTGCTTGAAGAAGTTTTACGATTTGGTTCCAAAATTCTGTGAGAGTTGGGCATTCCCACCAAATGTGGAGGAGAGTTCCTGGTAAGCCACAATTTCTCCAGCAAAGATTAGATGCATTGGGATAAATTTTGGCAATTCTGTTTGGGGTATAGTACCACCGTTGGAATAGCTTTTGTAGAGATTCCCAGTGTGACGTGCAGTGGGAGAGTTTTGAGGGCAATGATAGCGTTTGGGGCCATTGTGAATGTGGTGGAGTAGTTGGGGTGTGCTTAGCCCAGTGCAAAATCTGAGATTGTGTGTGTTTCTCTGCTTCTTGTGAAAATAGACAATAAAAGTATGAGATGCCCTTGGAGGAGTTATTCCTAACAACAAAGTAGTTCAGTGCCTGTGACAGCGTTCTGTCATGTTTGGTCCAGGTTATTTTGTTGATCTGATCCTGAGATATATGTAGAAAGTTTGTGATGAGAGACTGAATTTGGTTCTCAATTGTTCAAATGACATTAGGCTGGATGCATTGAAGAGGTTTCCGATGGTTTGAATGCCTGCAACAATCCATGAATTCAATTGGAGATCTGGGATTATGAGTGAGACAGATTGTATTGGCATACGTTGTAATATGGCGTGGGGTATCCCGTTTGATAATTGAGGGAGGGATGTCCATACTCTTAGGGAAGCAGTTATTGAGTCCATCCAGGAGTGTTTGGGCATACGAGCAAGCAGTGAAGCACAAAGGTACAATTTTAGGTCTTTAGCCAATGCTGTTGCCTCTATTTGTGACCAGTTACAAGGGATGTCCATGTTCCACCAATGCTTGATTTGGTCTAATATGACTGCTTTATAATACAGACTGATGTTGGGTGTTCCCATTCCCCCCAATCTCGTAGGAGTCATTAGATTATGTTTATTTATTCTGGGTCGTTTTTGCTGCCATATGAAGCAATTGATCATAGCTTGAAAAGACCGTAGATGTGTTGAGAGAAATGGTATTGGAATCGTGCGTAATAAATATAGAATGTGTGGTAATAGAAACATTTTTGTTAATGCTATTCTACCGGCCCATGACACAAAGGGGTGAAGCAAATCAGCGGATATCCTTTTAAGCTTTTCCACGAGGTCTGCCAAGTTGGTGCGCAAAATATTCTTACTGGGTGAGGTCAGGCGGATACCTAGATAAGTAATGGATGAGTTTTTTGACCACAAAAATAAGGAGTGTTCAGAAATATGTTGAATGGTCGATTTATCTAGCCCGATCGCTAGCATAACTGACTTACTATGGTTTATTTTATATAGGGATACTACACTGAATTGGTCAAGAATATGTTGAACCTCTGAAATGGATTGTTTTGGATTGGTAATGGAGATGATTACGTCGTCTGCGTAAAGTCCGATCTTGTGTTCAGTGGTCCCTACTAGTATTCCTTCAATTTGAGGCGTCGATCTAATCTTTTGAGCTAAGGGTTCCATGATCATGGCAAAGATTAGGGGTGATAGCGGGCAGCCCTGTCTTGTACCATTGGTGATATTGAACGGGTCAGATGTTACTCCCGAAGTCCATACCCTTGCGCTCGGGGACGTGTATAGGCTGAGTATGGCTTTAAGAAGCATGTCTGATAAGCCAAATTTTCGCATGAACGCTTCTAGATATGTCCATTGCACTCTGTCGAATGCCTTCTCTGCATCCAAAGAGAGGAGCAGAGAAAGCATTCGAGTATTTTCCATCCACTGAATGATGTCTATGAACCGACGGATCCCATCCGACGTTTGTCTGCTTGGTATGAAGCCGACTTGGTCGATATGTATCAATTGGTTCATAACTGTGGAGAGACGAAGGGCAAGTAGTTTTGCATATAATTTAGTATCCGTATTCAATAGGGAAATGGGTCTATAGTTCTCTGGGACATCATGGGGTTTGCCTGGTTTGGGGAGGGTAACTATTAATGCTTCAAGACATTCTTTGGGTATTTTTCCTGTGGTGGCAAATTGATTAAATGTATTGCATAAGTGAGGTGACAGTATGTTTTTGAATTGTTTATAATATTCATTAGAGAATCCGTCTGGTCCTGGGGCTTTGTGCAGTGGGAGGGCTTGTATTACTCTGTCAATTTCATCTGTGGTGAAGGGGGCCGATAGGTCAGCTACTTGAGTTGAGGTTAAACTCGGGAGTTGTATGGATTCAAGAAAGGCTGCTATGTCTTTTGTGTTTGGTGGGGTGGAGTTTTCTGAATTATGCAGGTTGTATAATTTGGCGTAGAAGGTCGCAAATGTATTAGCTATGTCTAGTGGGTTAGTCATCCTCACCCCTTGTGTGTTAACTAGGAACGGTATTTTTGCGTGGACCTGTTGTCGTTTGATTTGCTTAGCTAGGAAGGCACTAGATTTGTTGCTAAAGGAGTAGGTTTGTAGTTTTAATCGTTTGATATAGTGTTCAAATTTGTGTTGAAGGAGTTCGCTTAGTTTGCTTCTGTGACTGCTAATCGCTATGAGTGATGCTTGACTAGGTGAGATTTTGTTTGTATTTTCTAAAGTTTTAAGTTGTCGCAACATTGAGTCTATTTCCGCTGTTCGCCTCTTTCGTTCTTGGGCCCCAAATTTCATGAGGAGACCCCGTAGGAAAGCCTTATGAGCTAACCAAATCATAGATTGATCACTAGTAGAACCTTTGTTGGTCTCAAAGAATCTCTCAATCTCGGATCTGATTCTCCCTTCGTATTTTGGGTTAGTTAGGAGGGTCGAGTTCAATCTCCATGGGGAGTGTTTAGATGGGCCAGATTGTGGGAATAATTTTAGTGTTATTGGGGCGTGGTCTGAACAAGTGATGAGACCAATTTGCGTTTCTGTGATCATCAGTAAAGCTTGTTTGTTGGTGAGGAAGAAGTCAATCCGAGAGTAAGAACCTCCAATGTGAGAATAAAAGGTATAGTTGCGCTCAATATCATGCATACACCTCCAAGGGTCATAGAGACCTTCATTGTTTATAAATGAAGAAAGAGAAGATGCTCTCCTTCTGATTGGGTTGGTAGAATCCAAAGAAGGATCTGGTGTGTCATTGAAATCACCACAGATGATTAGGGCTCCATTTCTGTATGGTTCCAGTTTGAATTGGAGCTTTTTGTAAAAGGATTTTTGGTTGGTATTAGGTACATACACATTTACCAGCGTCATGGGATGATTATCAATGGTGGCGGATAGGATTATGAATCGTCCTTCATCGTCTGTATCTACATGATGAAGGGTAAATGGGATTATGGCAGTTATCGCAATCATTACCCCACAATTTTTTTTATTGTTATTTGAAAAGAAGTAGTGTGCATATTTTTTATGCGTACAATTTGGTGGTTTGGTTTTGGAAAAATGCGTCTCTTGGACACATAGAATATCAGCATAAGAGGAACCTGCTTCTTTCCATAACAGATTTCTCTTGAAGGGAGAGTTAAGCCTCTTAGCATTAATGGATGTGATATTGATTGGCATGTTTTTATGTATTTGTGATTAGGATGCAGGAGTTGAGCGAGACTAAGGTACTACAAATTATGTATACAGCTGGCTGTTGTATCGAGCAACAAACTTGGAACTGTTTGACTAGAAGTCTAGAACAAGTATTTATACGGTTCTTGGTAATTAGGGAAAAAAAAAATATATATAACAGTTGCTACAAATCAAGTACTGATATCGTCAAATATTAACGATTGACAAGGGCTGAAACAGTAATATACAGATCAGAAATTAAGTTTCACAGATATCGTATTGAGTAGGTATAGAACTTTTAAACCGAGTGTGCTTGGCACACTATGAATCAGGGGGGTGAAAATCAAACATAACGCCCGAGCAGGGGAATTCTATGCTCGGGACAAATATTATATAAGTGAACGTTAGGCTTTATCCGCTCTGTTTATGCGGTGTTGAAATGGCGGAGCTGAAGAGGCATTCTGATTGTTTGATTTGTGGGCCACATGGATAGGTAATAGGCCCCAGTTAGTTAGCTTCTTGTATCCGTCTTTAGGAGAAAGTATTGGGACAATTGTTTGTTGATAGGTCACCAAGAGTTTGGTGGGATAGCCCCATCGATATGTAATTTTATTCTCCTGGAGAACTGATGTAACCGGCACAAATGCTCTGCGTAGCTCCATTGTGGCTAGGGATAAATCAGCGAACAGCGCTATATTGGATTGGGCGCTGGTAACGGTTTTGGATTCCTGGCTGTATATAGGATTTGATCCTTTATGTGGAAAAAATGAATTCTTGCCAACACATCCCTGGGTGTGTCTGCTGGAAGGTGATGATCAGGTTTAGCGATTCTGTGTGCGCGGTCAATGATTAAGTCATGTGGAGATAATTTGGGGATTATTTTGGTAAAAAGCTGTTGTAAGTATTTTTTTTAGCTCAGTGGGTGGGATTGCTTCAGGAATTCCTCAGAATTTGATATTGTTTTGTCTGCTTCTGTCACCCCTGTGCAGGAAGTCCCAATGATTTCTACTGGAATGCATTGGCTGGATGGACACAGCTGCTGCTCCTAATTTGACATTGTCTGAATGTAGACAGCGTGAGTTCAGGGACAGGGACCTGCATGGATGTAAGAATGGGAGCAGTAGCTTTGTCCATGTAGCTACTGCATCCCAAAAAACAGACCAGTGTAAGCCAGCAATAGTGTTCTTGATTACCACCACACCAGTCACCAGTCGCAGTGTCATCCTACCAGTGTATACCAGCAACAGGGTTCTTGATCACTGCTACACCAGTGGCAATGTCACCAGACCTAGTAGCACTAGTAGCATTGTTCCTGATCACTAATCATGCCAGTGCCAGTGTTACCACAGCCAGTAAAACCTGTAACATCTTGCCTGATCACCACCAAACCAGTCCCAGTGTCACCAGACCAGTGTAACCTAGCAACAGTGTTCCTGATCACTATGACACCAATTCTAGTGTAACCAGACCAGTGTAAGCCAGCAACAATATTCCTGATCACTGCCACACTAGTCCCAGTGTTACCAGGACAGTGCAAGTCAACAGCAGTGCATTGCCACCTTCACTGAGAACGCTCCATTGGAGTATAAGGGGAAGCAATGTACTCCCCATTTTTCCCTATAGCAACCCCACATCCCTCTTTCATCACCTTTAGGGGTGGCTCAATAACACTGACATGCTCTTCTTTCCTCTCTGATCCTCTCTGCCTATAGTATCTTGTCATTTAGCAGGGCGGATTGCTGGAGGTTGTGTTTAGTACTGTGATTGACAGCAGTTCCCCCAGAAAGCCTTAATACAACAGCAGCTGTAGCATACTCCTCCTCCTGATCTTTCTCTGTGGCCAGGACTGAGCATTAAAAGTCACATGACCACAGTATAAGCGGTCCAGAAAAGGTATTTGGGAGATTTTTATTACTTCCTAACAACTGAAATTGTAAACTATAAGTGCAGTTATTATGATATATGGAAACTTTTAATATTTTAGTTTTTTTATTATCACTTCAAACAGATCTGTGTTCAGCCGCTTGGAACAAGAGATACATTAAAGGAATTGATGTCATACACAAAGATCAAAAAAAATGCAAAAAAAGTCTTCTTATGAATTGTCACATAGGATAAAACTGTGGCTTTGGATGGGTGTATCAATAAAAATATTTTATCAGTTACCCGAAAAGCTCATAATTTAAATGAGATATTGTTAAAAGCAGAACATTTATGGAGAAATAAGTGGGCTATAGGGTTAACGTAATGAAATTGTTTAGAACAGATTGGGAGGTATACATTGATCCAAACACTTGGCAGGATATGCAGAGCTTATTACTAATGTTCATATAAAAGAACATCTGGGTAGCAGTGACCATAACATGATTTAATTTATTGTAAGCTGTAAGCAACAAGCACATACTGGAAATATAAAAACACTTAACTTTAAGAGAGCACGTGTTGGATGAGGGCTGCTCTCCGAGACTTAGACCCGTTTCCCACTGGGGTGGTGGGGGCGGTGGCGGTAAAGCAGTGCTATATTTAGCGCTGCTTTACCGTCGTTTTAGCCGCGGTATTCGGCCGCTAGCGGGGTGGTTTTAACCTTCGCTAGCGGGTGAAAAAGGGTTAAAACCCCCTGCAAAGCGCCGCTACAGCGGCGCTTTGCCGGCGGTATTACAGCATTGTCCCATTGATTTCAATGGGTAGGAGCGGTATAGGAGCGGTGTATTCACTGCTCCAAAGATGCTGCTAGCAGGACTTTTTTTACCATCCTGCTAGCGCACCGCTCCAGTGTGAAAGCCCTCCGGCCCTTCGGCTTTCACACTGGAGTTAAAGGACCCGCTTTTTTCAGTCGCATTACAGGCGCTATTTTTAGTGCTGTAGCACCTGGAAAAAAGCTTAGGTGTGAAAGGGGCCTTAGACTGGGAGGGAATATTGGCATTGATGAACACAGAACAGAAATGGGAATTCTTCAAAAAGCCTATATGTCTGATGATCCGACCCCGACTTTTGTTCGCCAGTGGGAAATTGACTTGGATACTCAGTGTACACCATGACAGGTGGAATAAATTCTCTTTTTAGCTCACAAATCCTCCATAGCAAACCAATATCAGGAAGTTGGGTACAAAATCCTATCCCGATGCTATAGAGTGCCTTAAATACTCCACAAGATGGATGGGGCCTCCCCTGACAAGTATTGATGATGTAATGTGAAGGGTGGTACATTATATCAATTTTTTTGGTCCTGTTCCATTTTGAGACCCTTTTGGGAGGAGGTAACAACCACTATTAAACACCTGACCTCAGTAGATTTGAAAAGTAATCCAGCTGCATATCTCTTACACCTGACAGACCGCAGCAGAAGTACAAGAAAACTCTTACCATGCAGCTCCTCAACATGGCAAGGGCTTGCATCTTTGGGTTGTGGAGACAGCCTCATCCACCAACCATGGTCCTGTGGTACTCTAAAATGAATCACATTCACCACACTCCATAATACAGAAGAACAATTTTGAGACAGGTGGAGGCCCTGGAGATACACTTGTACGAAGGGTTACCTGCAGGAAGTCGACCGGTCATCTGAGTCCTTACTGAGCTAGACCTGACAGATTCCCAGTTTTTCTTACTTAGGCTTCGGTTCACCTCTCAGGATAGTAACACATTTGCCTTGTTTTGTTTGTTTCCCCCTCCCCCCTTTCTTTCTTTCTTTTCTTCTAAACTCTTGCTACATAGCCATGGTAATGGCAAATATGGAAATTGGCAGACTTTTCAGAAGAAATGTGTTATGAGATAATATCCTCGGATGAATAACTGATGCATAAAGTTAGAAACGTTAACATTTCTATCCGCTTTCTCACATTACTAGATATTCTCCATTTCATTAGTTTACTTTACTGTTTGATTTTTGATATGTGTATTTAGCGGCCTTCAGCCCCAGACCATGACACTCCCACCACAATGCTTGACTGTAGGCAGGACACACTTGTCTTGTATTCACCTGGTTGCCGCCACACATGCTTGACACCATCTGAACCAAGTAAGTTTATCTTTGTCTCATCAGACCACATGACATGGTTCCAGTAATCCCTATCCTTAGTCTGCTTGTCTTCGGTAAACTGTTTGCGGGCTTTCTTGTGCATCATCTTTAGAAGAGGCTTCCTTCTGGGACAACTGCCTTACAGACCAATTTGATGTAGTGTACGGCATATGGTTTGAGCACTGACAGGCTGACCCCCCCACCCCTTCAACTTCTGCAGTAATGCTGGCAGCACTCATACGTTTATTTCCCAAAGACCACCTCTGGATATGACGCTGAGCACGTGCACTCAACTTCTTTGGTCGACCATGGAGAGGCCTTTCTGAGTGGAACATGTCCTGTTAAAACGCTGTATGGTCTTGGCCACCATGCTGCAGCTAAGTTTCAGGGTCTAGGCAAACTTCTTATAGCCTAGGCCATCTTTACGTAGAGCAACAATTCTTTTTTCCAGATCCTCAGAGTTCTTTGCCATGAGGGGCCATGTTGAACTTTCAGTGACCAGTATGAGAGAGTGAGAGCGATAAAACCAAATTTATCATACCTGCTCCCCAGTCACACCTGAGACCTTGTAACACTAACGTGTCACATGACACCGGGGAGGGAAAATGGCTAATTGGGCCCAATTTGATCATTTTCACTTAGGGATGTACTCACTTTTGTTGCCAGTGGTTTAGACATTAATTGCTGTGTGTTGAGTTATTTTGAAGGGTCAGCAAATTTACACTGTTATACAAGCTGTACACTCACCACTTTACATTGTAGCAAAGTGTAATTTCTTCAGTGTTGTCACATGAAAAGATATAATGAACTATTTACAAAAATGTGAGGGGTGTACTTACTTTTTTGAGATACTGTATAATAAGAAAATAACTTTAAAAAAAATATAAAAGTGAAGCAACACTATCATCATTTAAATGTTACAAAGAATATAACAGAATATGGAAAAAGGAAATCAAGGCTGCAAAAGTTCAAAACGAAAGACAGATTGCAAAAGATAGTAGCACAAACCCGAAACAATTCTTCTAATATATTAATAGGAATAGATTAATAGTAAAAAAGTCAGGTCTGAGCATGTAGGCCCTTTACAAAATAATGAGTGAGTGAGTGACTGGGGACAGAGAGAAGGCAAATGTATTAACCACTTGACCACTGGGCAGTTAAACACCCTTCCTAACCAGACCAATTTTCAGCTTTCGGTGCTCTCACACTTTGAATGACAATTACTCCGTCATGCAACACTGTACCCAAATTAATTTTGTGTCCTTTTTTTCACACAAATACAGCTTTCTTTTGGTGGTATTTGATCACCGCTGGGTTTTTTATTTTTTGCGCTATAAATCAAAAAATACAGAAAATTCGTTAAAAAAAAAAAAAAAAATTCTTTGTTTCTATTAAAAATTATTGCAGAGTATTGGCGAGTATTGGCAGAGTATTGGCGAGTATTGGCAGAGTATTGGCGAGTATTGGCAGAGTATTGGCGAGTATTGGCAGAGTATTGGCAGAGTATTGGCGAGTATTGGCAGAGTATTGGCGAGTATTGGCAGAGTATTAGTGTTGCACAGTATTGTTAGAGTATTGCACAGTGGTTGCAGAGCATTGCACAGTGGTGGCGGAGCGTTGCACAGTGGTGGCGGAGCGTTGCACAGTGGTGGCGGAGCGTTGCACAGTGGTTGCGGAGCGTTGCACAGTGGGGGCAGAGCATTGCACAGTGGTTGCAGAGCGTTGCACAGTGGTTGCAGAGCGTTGCACAGTGGTTGCAGAGCGTTGCACAGTGGTGGCAGAGCGTTGCACAGTGGTGGCAGAGCGTTACACAGTGGTGGCAGAGCGTTGCACAGTGGTGGCAGAGTAGGCAGAGTATTGCACAGCGGTGGCAGAGCATTGCACAGTGGTGGCAGAGTAGGCAGAGCATTGCACAGTGGTGGCAGAGCATTGCACAGTGGTGGCAGAGTAGGCAGAGTATTGCACAGCGGTGGCAGAGCATTGCACAGTGGTGGCAGAGTAGGCAGAGTATTGCACAGCGGTGGCAGTGTATTGACCAGCGCTGTGGGCACTACACATCCAGCCCACAGCGCTGGTCCCGTCTCCCCCCCTCCGCTTCTCCCTTCTCTGTACCGATCGGTACAGAGAGGGGAGGGAGGAACCGGCGTCATGACGTGACGCCGGTTTGTGTACATGTGATCGCTCCGTCATTTGACGGAGCGATCACGTGGTAAACGGCCGCTATCAGCGGCCGTTTACCGTGATCCGTGATGCGCCGGGTCCTCGGGACCCGGCGGTCACGGATGTTCCCGAGTGCGCGCCCCAGGGGGGGCGCGCGGGAGCAAGTTTCTGAGAGGACGTCCGTAGGACGTCCACTCAGGGAAACCCGACCGCGCTGTAGACGTCTTTCGACTATAGCGCGGTCGGCATGTGGTTAAATACCTTCCTCAGCTCTGTATATACAAAGGAGCATGGAGGAGCTCATGTCTATACCAGGGATGGTATTGACACACAGCCCCAAATAATCCATAATGGTTCAAAGTTGATTTGGTCCAGAAATATTTAGACAGAATAAAGGTGAACAAAGTATCTGGACCAGATGGCATACAGCCACTGATCCGAAAATAATTGAGCTTTGTCATTTCAAAGCCATTGTTTCTAATTTTTAGGGACTCTTTAATGTGATGCCTATATTTAAAAAGTAACTATAGACCTGTTAGTTTATCTTTTGTAGTCAGAAATATACTGGAGAGTTTAACCACTTTGCGACCGCCGGCCGTCAAATGACGGCCAGGCGGCGCAGCGCGCGCGCGCCAGCGCGCGCGCGAGAGCGCGCGCGCGCTCTCGCCATGTCACTGGGCACCCGATGCGCGTGCCCAGCGGCCGCGATGTCCGCTGGGCACCCGCGATTGCCCGGTAACACAGTGGGACCGTTGATCTGTGTGTGTAAACACACAGATCAACGGTCCTGTCAGAGGAGAGGAGCCGATGGTGTGTTCTCTGTACAGAGACACACCGATCGGTCTCCTCCCCTTGTGAGGCCCCTCCCCCACAGTAAGAAACACTCTTAGGGAACATAATTAACCCCTCCCCGCCCCTAGTGGTTAACCCCTTCACTGCCAGTGTCATTTATACATGAATCAATGCATTTAAATAGCATTGATTGCTGTATAAATGACAATGGTGCCAAAAATGTGTCAAAAATGTCCGATGTGTCCGCCATAATGTCGCAGTCACAATAAAAATCGCTGATCACCACCATTACTAGTAAAAAAAAAAATATTAATAAAAATGCTATAAAACTATCCCCTATTTTGTAAACGCTATAACTTTTGCGCAAACTAATCAATGATCGCTAATTGCGATTTTTTTTTACCAAAAATATGTAGAAGAATACGTATCGGCCGAAACTGAGGAAAAAAAATGTTTTTTTATATATTTTTTGGGGATATTTAGTATAGCAAAAAGTAAAAAATATTGTTTTTTTTTTAAATTTGTCGCTCTTCTTTTGTTTATTGCGCAAAAAATAAAAAACGCAGAGGTGATCAAATACCACCAAAAGAAAGCTCTATTTGTGGGGAAAAAATGATAACAATTTCATTTGGGTACAGTGTTGTATGACCGCGCAATTGTCATTCAAAGTGCGTCAGCGCTGAAAGCTGAAAAATGGCTTGGTCAGGAAGGGGGTGAAAATGCACTGTAGTGAGGTGGTTAATAAAAGACCACACAGATGGGTTCTTGCTGGAAAATAAAATATTTTAAGCAACAGACAGCATGGATTCATGAAAGACAGAAGTTGCCTAATCTTATTTTTATGAGAAGGTAAGTAAAACTTTGGACAGAGGAGTGGCGGTGGACGTGGTATACTTGGATTTAGCAAAAGCGTTTGTGTAATGTGTAAGGTAAAGTCTACAGGCTTGGAAAAATCAGTTTGTAAATGGATAGAAAACTGGCTAAAAGACAGAATTCAGAGAGTAGTGGTTAATGATTCTTACTCTGACTGGTCTAAGGTTTTAAGTGTTGTACCCTAATATTCAGTGTTGGGACCCTTACTTTTTAATATATTTATAAATGATATAGGGTCTGGGATTAAAAGTACCATTTCAGCCTTTGCAGATGACACCAAGCTATGCAGTGGAACCTCAATACACTTTTTTATTGTGCAACTATGTGGCAAATGAGGTTTAATGTTGATAAATGTAACATTATGCACTTGAGGGCTAAGAATATACATGCATCCTACATACTAGGGAGAGTACAACTGGGGGAATCAATAGTCGAGATGGATCTGGGTACTTTTGGTAAATCATAAGTTTAATAAAGGCATGCAATGCCAAGCTGCAGCCTCCAAAGTGAGCAAAGTCATTTCTTGTATTAAGAGAGGTATAGACTCCAGAGAGAGAGATATAATTTCGCCACTGCACAAATCATTAGTAATACCTCATCTGGAATATGCAGTTCAGTTTTGGGTGCCGGTTCACAAAAAGGATATTGGGGTACTAGAGAAGATACAGACAAGAGCCACCAAACTCATAAGAAGCATGGAGGAGCTCAGCTATGAGGAAAGATTAGAGGAACCAAATGTATTATCTATTGAGAAAAGGAGATTAAGGGGGAATATGAGGAAACATGTATAACTATATAAGTGTTCCATATAGTAAACTTGGTGTTGAGTTATTCTCTTTAAGGCCATCACAAAGGACAAGGTGGGCACTCTTTATGTCTAGAGGAAAAGAGATTTAATCTCCAAATATGGAAAGGTTTCTTCACAGTAAGAGCTGTGAAAATGTGAAATAGACTCCCTCAAGAGTAAGGATGAGCCCCCACCTTATGTTCGCAGCAGAAAATGCGAACAGGCAAAAAATTTGGCAGAACACACGAACACCATTAAAGTCTATGGGACACAAACATGAATAATCAAAAGTGCTAATTTTAAAGGCTTATATACAAGTTATTGTCATAAAAACTGGTTGGTGATCCAGGTCCTGCCCCAGGGGACATGTATCAATGCAAAGTTTTTTTTTTTTTTTAAACGGACGTTTTCTTGGGAGCAGAGATTTTTGAAATATTCCTTTAAATATTGTGCCTGGGGGGTGTCTATATTATGCCTGTAAAGTGGCAATTTTTTCCCGTGTTTAGAACACTACCACAGCAAAATTACATTTCTAAAGGAAAAATTTCATTTAAAACTGATTGCGGCTGTAATGAATTGTCGGGTCTCAGCAATATAGATAAAACTCATTGAAAAAAAGAGCATAGGACCCCCCCCCCCCCCCCCCAGTCCATTACCAGGCCCTTTGGGTCTGGTATGAATATTAAGGGGAACCCCAAACCAAAATGAAACCCTTCGGGTCTGATATGGAAATTAAGGGGAACCCTGCACCAAATTAAAAAAAAAATGGCGTAGGGGTCCCCCCAAAATCCATACCAGACCCTTATCTGAGCATGCAACCTGGCAGGCTGCAGGAAAAGAGGGGGGAAGAGAGAGCGCCCCCCTCCTGAACCATACCAGGCCACATGCCCTCAACATGGGTAGGTGCTTTGGGGTAGCCCCCCAAAGCACCTTGTCCCCATGTTGATGGGGTCAAGGGCCTCATCCACACAACCCTTGCCCAGTGGTTGTGGGGGTCTGCGGGTGGGGGGGCTTATCGGAATCTGGAAGCCCCCTTTAACAAGGGGACCCCCAGATCCAGGCCTCCCCCTGTGTGAATTGGTAACAGGTACAAATGTACCCCTACCATTTCACAAAAAAAAGTTTCAAAATGGTAAAAAAGACAAGAGACAGCTTGGGACAAGTCCTTTATTTTAAAAAAATGTACCACGATGTAAGTTCACGCCGCCCGAGGGAACAAAAAAAAAAAGCCGCAACTGACCCCCCTCCATGGAAGGCTCATGCCCTCTGGCGTGTCTTCGCTGTGACAGCTCTTATATAAATGAGGGCGGGGCCACCCGATAATGTAAACGGGTGACCCCGCACCCTCTGACGCCACTGGGCTTCCCAGTGGCGTCAGAGGGGGTGGGTCGCCCGTTTACATCACCCATGGGGAAGCCATAAGGAAGCCCCTGTGGCATCAGAGGGGGCAGGGTTACCCGGTTACGTCACTGGGTAATACATAATATAACTGGATACTAACATTTATAGGTAAAGTTGATCCAGGGAATATTGCCTCTTGGTGATCAGGATTTTTTTCCCCTGCTGGAGCAAATTGAATCATGCTTTGCTGTTTTTTTTTGTTTTTTCCATCCTTTGGATCAACTGTGGGTATAGGATTGTGTATATACAGTAAGAGATTTCCTTTTTCTTTTCAAACATTTTTATTAAGAGTTATACAGTACAAGTCATTTGTCAAGAACATTTGTAAGAAAACAAAGTGAACAGGTACAGATGTGCAAATGTTTTTTTTTCGTCTAGTTATGCCATACAGTGTGCATCCTAAGGGATACATCTCTGACTTTGGAAGTCATAAGTTGCAAATGAAGAAACATTAAAACTAAAACAGTGTAATGCAATCCTAAAACATGGGTCTGGGGGGGGGGGGGGCAAGGTATCCTGGGGGTTGGTATAATGTTTATCTGTGGGATAGTTGGGGGGGGTATGTATGTTTTCCAGGGCCAAGAACAGGGGAACTGATAGCTCACTGGTAGCGTGAACAGTGAGAAAAAAAGGTATCTCAAGTGGATTGAAAAGGGGGAAGGAGTGAGGTTTGGAGGGTAAGGGGAAGATAGGAGGAAGGAGGCGTCTCCAGAGGGGGTCAGCGGTTCAGCGAACCAGGTGTGGTATATGGATAGTTGGGTGGTGGGTGGAATACCCCCCTTAGGGTAATAGAAGTGAGCAATCAAAGCCTGGTGGTAGGTGGCGTTCGATCCATGGGAGCCACAGTGATTAGAATTTGGATAGTTTATCCAGTAAGATTGCCTCTGTTTTGGCGTGGATCATTGCCTGTGTTATTCATTGTTTGACTGACACTATGCATAGTGTGGTTGATTTCCATGCTTTCACTATGGTTTGTTTTTCTGACGTGGTTACAAGGAGCATAAGTTTGAATTGACGGTGTGTTATTGCTTGAGGTTTGCTATTCAGGAGCGCTACCATTGGGTCAGGTGGCAAGGTAATACTGAACATGGTGGAGAGGATTTTGAACACTTCCGACCAAAAGGTGTGGGCTATAGGACATTCCCACCAGATGTGTAGATGCGTACCTGAGGCATTACAGACTTGGAAACAGTGGGAGGGGTATTGTGGGAGGAATTTTGATATCCTGGTGGGGACCAGATACCATCTGGTTAGTACCTTGTAATTGGTTTTAAGGGCCACTATGTTTGGTGTGGCCAATTTGGTAGCCAGCCATATTTGAGCCCAATCTAGTGTGTCTGATTGGAGGTTTAGGTCAGTCTCCCATTTGTTAGTGTAAGATTATGTGAAGAGGTTGTGTGTAAAAGTAGCTGGGCATACATATCTGAGATAAGTCCACATCTGTGGGGGTCGGATTTGCAAGTTTTCTCAAATGTTGTGAAGCCAGCAGTCGTTGAGTTTGGGGGAGCATTTTGGGACAGGAAATGTTTTATTTGTAGGTATCTAAAAGTTTCCATATGTGGAAGATCATGTGTTTCGCGAAGTGTGGGAAAGGGTGTGATGTTAGTGGATTTGTAAAAATGATGGGCACGTATTATACTTGCATTTGACCATGCGGAGGATAGCAAAATAAAATGTTAACCACCAATAGATAATACATATGTGCACAAAAAGAAGAAAATAATTGGGGGAATGATGATTTACAAATAATAAACGAGTGATCTTGCGCTGTAATAAAATAGTATATTAAGTCCAAAAACATCAAATCCACATAGTTCTTCATGCTAGAGGTGTCTCTAATATATATTCATTTTGTGCCTTCACACCACTCTTATGTGCTCTCAGAACTCTCACCTTAAAACAGTGAATATCCAGCCTTCAAATATATCACTCCAGGTTCCTCTTACTGGTATATTCACGCCTTCCTGAAACCTAAAAGGTAAACCAGCACAGGAACTCCAAAATGCCAGACTTCAAACTGCTACCAAATCTCTATAGGCTCCAGTTATAATGGAAATCAAAAAGAAAAAATGCCCTCCTTACTGTAATAAATTCAAATAAAGGGATATTTATTGTAAACAAATGGACTCTTAAATAAAATATACTTTAAAAGTGCATTGGAATGAAAACATGGTGTTTAAATGCCTTCTCTGGTCACTTCCGGTCTACGTCTGTCTCCCGCCACGCCCTACGCGTTACGTCAGGACACATGACTTCATCAGGGCAACCAGATTAACTATTAGGTGATTGTATTTATATGCTATAGACAGGAGGTGATGCCGTGGCCATTTTCTTGTAGTCCTTTCCTTAAATGAAGCATCGCAGGCATTTTTTTAGTGTTACGTCTGTGTAATCAATGTGTCTTGCGGTCATTTTCTTGTGGCCGGTCTCCAAGTGTATTTTTGCGGACATTTTCTAAGAGATTCAGTGAGGAACACAAACACTGAATCAAAAAAAAACAAAGAGAAATAGAGAAAAATTAAGAAACAGAGAAAAATTAAAAATACCCCAATTGTTACTGCAGTGATTATGACAGTACTGGTAAACTAGAGATGTAGGCAAAGCCATCACATAATCCCACATCCTGGGTGAGTGGGGAGGAAGTAGAGAGAAGATATTGCTGGAAGTGGCAGCAGAGGAGTTCTTCGGCCGTCCAGCCTGGTTTCCAACGCCTGAGTTCCAGTCTTGGTGTTCCTTACGTCCGAGTTCCAGTTTGGCGGTTACCTGCACACACCTTGGAGTCGTGTTTGGAAGTCTTTGGTTTCCTTAGAGATCTGTCGATTTGCCGATCTTGGCACCCTCGCTTGACTGACTCTTTTTTTTTTTTTTTTTTTTTTTTTTAATTATATAATCTTTATTTGTTTTCTTCATACATAAAAAAGCAGCAAAAATACATACACACATTTAATTTCCATAAACTCGTTTTCTCACAGTTTGCTAAAAAAAGAAAAGAAAAGAAAAAAAAGGTGCCATTAACCTGTAGTTCTTTTGTACCTCCCTCCTTTCTTTTGTTACTTCTACTGTATTTCCTTCTTTTCCTGTCTCATTCCCCTTACTTCTATGCTCTCTTTATCCCCACTATTTTACATGTACAGTGTTTTTCCCTGTTTAGTCTCCCACCCCTTTATCCATTACATTGGGCATCCCTGCTCATCCATCCATGTTTTCCACAATTTTACAAATTCTTTCGTATTTCCTCTCCTCGTATATACCGTTCTTTCCCTCCATATTGTTTCTGTTATTAATCTCGCCCATTCTCTTTCCGTTGGGGGTTTTTCAGCCTGCCATCTTTGCGCTATTAGCTTTCTTGCTTGGAATAGACATCTCATCACTGCCTTGGTTACCCAGGGGCCTCCGACTATTCCTTCGTCCAGCCCTAGTATACACAGTCTAGGACTCATTTCTAACCTCGCGTTGTAGACTGTGTTCAGCGTATCGAGAATTTCTGACCAATAACGAAACAATTTCGGGCATTTCCACATCATATGTGCTAGGTCTCCAGTGTCTTGGCACCTGGGACATCTGGCGTCCTTTCTCCACCCGAAATCAAAGAGTCTCTTAGGAGTGTAATATGTCCTATGTAATAACATCAGGTATGAGACCCTTTGTGCGGGCGAGACCGACACCATGTGTCCCTTCTCAAGTATTCTCAGCCATTGTTCATCTGACAGGGTTCCAAATTCTTTTTCCCACTTCCTTCTGCTCTTAAGTCGTACTGGGCTTTCTACACTGCCTTCACATATATATGGGTAAATTTCTGCTATGAATCCTTTGGTCTTATCTTGGGAGCCTATTCTTTGATATACCGGAGAGTTAACCCAATTTGGTCCTTGTTTCGCAAATTGCCTATTTAAGGCATGCCTGATTTGTAAATATTTATAAAATGAGTGTTTCGATAGGTCATAGTCTGTTCTTAGTGCGGTAAATGTCTTTAGTATCTTTCCCTCGTATAGTTGAGTTAGTTTAACTATCCCCTTTATCTCCCACTCTTTAATCTTCCCTATCTTCTCCACTTCCTCCAGGTTCTTATTATTCCAGAGGGGGGTATGTTTTGTCATGCCCTCCAGCCCATTTACTGCTTTTAATGCTTTCCAGACTTTTAACCCAAGCCTCACCGTGGGGTTTCTATAATAAAATGAGTTTGCCTCAAGAGCCTCTATTATTGATCTATGCGGAGTACCTGCAATCATTAGATCCTTATTACCTCCTCCAACCCCCCCTATATGTTGTAGTTGGGCGGCTAGGAAGTAGCTTCGTGGATGCGGCAGTGCCATCCCGCCCTTTCTTGTTCCTAGTTGTAATATTTGTAAACCTATCCTAGGCTGGCCTCCTTTCCATATAAGTTCTCTAAACAGCGTGTCGATTTTCCTGAACCATTTTTTATCTATCCATGTTGGGCAGTTGTGCATCAGATACAGAAGCTGTGGCTGCCACAGCATCTTAATCAAATTGCATCTCCCCGCGACCGACAATGGGAGGCGTCTCCAGATTGCAATTTTAGATTTAAATTTAGCTAGTAATGGTACAATATTATCATTGATGTAGTTATTAGGGTTCTTCTTTATATTTACACCTAGATATTTAATTTGTTCGACCACTTCTAGCTGTAGGCTATCCGGTGTACTCTGGTTCCCTAGGGGGTCTATGGGCATTAATGCAGATTTTTCCCAATTTATAGTCAGCCCTGAAATTTTCCCGAAATCTATGAGGATGTTCATCACCTGCCTGGGGGATTGCTCTGCATCCCCCAGGAAGAGGAGGACATCATCCGCATATAATGCGATTCTCTCTTCTCCCCCCTTTCTTCTAAACCCCTGTATATTCGTGTCTGATCTAATTACGCTGGCCAGCGGCTCCATTGCCAGAGCAAAAAGCAGGGGGGACAGTGGGCACCCCTGTCTTGTTCCCCTCTCTAATTGAATTTTGTCAGAGAGATCATTGTTAACCCTGATTTTAGCGCTGGGGCCCGTGTACAAGGTTTTAATCCATTCAATGAATGTGGGGCCAAATCCAAATTCCCTTAAAACCCGCCACAGGTATCCCCATTCTAAACTATCAAAAGCTTTGACCACATCTAGGGCCATAACCACCCTTGTCCCTGTATCCTCTGTTGGTATCTGCATGTTGAGATACAGCCTCCTGATATTTATACTGGTAGATCTACAGGGGATAAATCCTGTTTGGTCCGGATGTATAAGTCTAGAGATAATTTTATTTAGTCTGATTGCCATAACTTTCGCAAGTATTTTAGCATCCGCACAGAGCAAGGAAATGGGTCTGTAAGACTTAGTCTCTAGCGAGTCCTTCCCCTCCTTATGTAGAACTATTATTGTTGCTTCCGTCATAGACGTTGGCAACCTCCCCTCCTCTTTCGCCCAGTTGAATACTTTAAGAAGCTCTGGCAATAGTACTTTCCCATATTGTTTATAGGTTTCTGCTGGGAGGCCGTCTGGTCCTGGTGATTTCTGATTGGCCATTTCTTTCACCGCCAGTTGGATTTCCTCCAGTGTTAGCGGTGCCTCCATTATCCCTCTTTCTTCATCTGTGAGAACCGGAATATCAACGTTTCTGAAGAATATGTCCATTTCCCCTTCCTCCACCGTCCCGCGCGATCTATACAGTTTTTCATAATATAATCTAAAAGTTTCTGTAATTACTGACTTTTTGGACGATATTTCACCTTTTTCAGTCTTGATCACAGGGACGCTGGAGGGAGGAGAATTGGTTCTCACTAAATGTGCCAACATTTTTCCAACTTTTTCCCCCTCTCCGTAAGCTACCTGTTTCTGGAACAATCTCTTATTCTCTGATTTCTTAATGACAATATCTTTATATTCCTGTTGTTTAGTTAACCATACGCTTTGTGTATCAGGTGTGGGGTTATTGACGTAATCTCCCTCTGCTTTCATCAGCTCTCTCTTACTCCTACTCTCCCATTCCCTTGTGATCTTTTTAATTTTTGATACTGATTGAATGAGAATACCTCTTAAATACGCCTTCAAAGCATCCCACATTATACCTCTTGTCACTGACTCATTATTAAATTTTATAAATTCTTCCAATTTTAATAACACCTCATTTGGGTCCCCTATTAGTTCGAACCAAATTGGGTTCATTTTCCA